>CM062230.1:3330482-3701133 GCA_031216235.1 Syzygium jambos | reverse complement strand
CTCATCACGCGCACGTAGGTGCGTTCATGTCGGTAATTTCTAGTCAAAATTGATCGGATGGACTCAATTGATAAAATATGAAAAAATTTATAACTCGATTAACAAAATTAAAAAATTTAGGGCCGGATTGACAAAAATTCAATAAGTTTAAGACTTTTTTTTTCCGTGTGACTGTGTCCTTGATTCCCAAATCTGGGCTTAATACAGATGAGGGCCCAAGATGGATTGCTGGAAAGCCCTCTGAAAGCCCAGAAAGATTTAGCCCAATGCACAGCATCAGCACAAGAATGGGGCACGCATTGATACAGCGCAAGTGACGAAGTTGGAAACGCAAGCACACATAGCTGAAAAACACATGGTGGTGGTTAAAGACAGCAACCTCTGCAACAAGAAGCTCTGACATCATCTGGAAGATGCTCTTTCCCTCCAGGAAGCAAGGCCTCAAAAAGGCGATCCTGACAGAGGATGTCTTGGCAGCGCACACAATGGTCGTGAAGCACCTTGTTTCCCCTCCAAATGCTATAAACGGTGGCATTCCGTGCAAGCTTCAGAAATAACAGCTGTTTCTCCCGGAAAGCTACAACTGTTGTGCATCGACAACTGAACATGTGCCACCGATGTGTATCGATGTTGACAAGCTAATATCAATCTCTGCAATTGTCAATAATATGTTACGTGAGTGGTGATATTCACGTGTTTCTCATGTGACTGTCCGTGCTTACTTGCCAAGCACGTGCTTGTTCATATTGACGACTCGATTTTTTTTTGTGTAAACAATGATGTTCAGACTTTTCTCTCCATTTCATTCACAGCCCGCGATAATTCATAATTCCAGTCTGCAACTTGTCTCTGAATGTCCACAAGATTTTCCTGCGCTTGTTTGGATAAGGAACATTGAAAATACAAGGGGCTTCTTGACTATGCTTGCTGCTGCCATAACAAGCATGTACTATGTAAATAGAGCTCCACTTCTTGATCCTCTCTTGTCTGCAGTCTCTTCAGGATGGTGAGCCACAGAGTAAAGCCGTGTTTAGGAACATTTGGCTTAAACCAAATCAATCTGCGCCGTCGGACCTTAGGTCCCTGCGAGCTAAGCAATCTCCAAGCTTCTTCTGACTAAAACCACGTGCTTCGAGCCCTGATACACAACTCTATCGGCAGTGCCACTATGAGGCTAGATGACACCGCAATGAGCAGCTTGTGTTTTGACTAGTTGCTCCGACCTTGTAGAAGGCCATGTCCGATCATCTCCATCAGTAACTTTACTAGGTTTAACGTATTAACCGATTAGCGATGAGCAATTGTCGATTCGGAAATCTCGATAAACGCTCTCCGAATTAGTCATCATTCAATTTAGAAGACCATCCGCAATCTTTTTTTTTCTCTAAAATTCTAGTCAATCACAACTAATTTCACAAGCCATTGGCGAAAAGCAAAGTAGCAACTCTCAGATTCTCACCGAAAGCACAAGACCACAGCTTGCTAGTAACAACACGCACCTCGTCGAATGCATTATGCGCTCATATATAACGATTATTTCAACAAAAATACACGACATTTGCAGATCTTGTCATTCCGTTTCGGGTCACAAGTAATAACGATAAAGATTCAATGTGGCAAGGGAGGTTGGCATCGACTGCGGACGAGCAAACAACGGCCTCACAGATTCTGCCACATATATGGATAGATTGATGCAGAAACAATGTCTTGATTGAAAGCCAACAACCCTCAACCAAAAGGAAGGTCTCGGCAGGTCATGATTGACTTTTGGTGCCTTGACTTTGTCTGATCAAACCTCTTCCATAGTGGGAAGCTTCGTTTCTTTCTTCTTCGTTTGGGTTTGTCACTTTCTGCTTCGACATAGACACGGGGTCTGTCAGACTACTCGTTTTCTTGCATACACGCAGGATCATCTCCGGTCGAACGATAAACTCTATCTTGTGGTCAAATGATTTCTCGTCCACTTATCTTTAGATCGCAACGAGCTTGTGATCGCAGCTCCACAAAATGAATGGTTCTGTCAAAGATTACTTAATCACATCTAGATCCCTAGATATATCCGAAGACGAAAGTAGAAACCTAGAAGCCGCGGTATTGCAGAAAGTCGCACCTAGACTCGCCCCAATGTTCTTGCTGATAAGGCCCTAGTTTATTACCATTGATCATCCGATTTAAATGATACTCTTCGCGTACAAGATTTACAAGAATTTTCAAGGAAATTAATCTATAGGACTAATCAAACCATACCAAAATTAAGTACGGTCGAGCGAGATTAAAATACATCCTCAATCAGTAAGTAGGAGCTAATGACCCTTTGTGTGTGGCTTATCTTGCCTGCGTCGCCATGGGACCACCTGCTTAAATCCTCCATAAATGCTTTCCTGCAGTTACGTTGATGTGATATGTCAATACAAATCGACCTCCCATTGAACATTTCTACTGCTTTTTAACATCAGCCTCTCAGAATATTAAAATGCAAACGTGCCCTATAATCAACAAGGGAAAAGGAATAGTCAACAGTATCTGCCGAGGAGTTTTTGAGCACGATATTGCGATCTAAAAATTTGACAAAACAGAGATCACTCGCCATATCGTTTGAACATGAGGAGTGTAGATGACATGATGCTGAAAATTCAGAAGAAAAATTGCAAGAAAAACGAAACGAAGACGGAGAATAGTGGATGGTCGTACCCACAAATGCGACTTGGCATGAGAGAGACTGAAGAAGCTCTTCCTCCTGCTCACTCTCGTGATCTTCACCTTTGTGACGCTCCCTTCACCAACACCGCCATCATCGTAGAGCACCGAGAGCGAAATCCCGGGACTGCCGTCCACGACCCCGCTAACTCTCTCCTTGCCGGGGAACCCCCACCGCATCGACCCGAACGTTACCCTCTCTCTGATGTCCCTCCTGCTGCGGCTCTCGGGGCTCCGGAACGACCCGCCCAGCGTCCTGAACGACGGCGCCCGGCCCGGGTAGTAAGGCCTGTCGTGCACGGCGGCGCCGCTGAGGAGCCTCGGGGGGAGGTCTAGGCACCCGGCGGCGGCGGCAGGCTTGGGCTCGGCGGCGTGGCGACAGGGCCTGGGCTTGCCCGGCGCCTCCTCCCACTTGAACGGCACGGAGGCCGCCTTCGAGTGGAGCGGCGGCGTCAGCATCCCCGGCGGCTCCAGCGGCTTCCGCGGGAGCGAGAATAGGGAGAGCTGGGGCGGGGTAGGGTTGTTTACAGCGTCAACAGCACCATCACCACCACCACCATCGCTTGGGTCCTGGTCTTGCTTATCAGTCAGCCCTTCTAGTGAATTCGCCATTTGTAGTTCTTCAACTCTCTCTCTCTCTCTCTCTCTCTCTCTCTCTCTAATCTATCTCGTTTCTTGAGGTCCCATGCAATAATTCAAGTATGGTGTGAAGATTCGTGAGAGAATAGCTTTTACCTTCTTGGGTAGGTTTTATAGATGGAGAAAGAGAGAGATGGAGACTGGCAGTGCATGACTTTTCTAGAGAGAGAGATAGAGAGAGACAGAGACAGATGATAATACACGTGACTGTGAATTGAAAAGAGGGGCCTATAACGCTCCACCGGGCGCTTCTTCTTCACAAGGAGATGGACGGTGTGTCCGCATACCGTATGCATTCTAACCGTGTCGTGCGGGACAAACCTCTACGAAAATTAGGGCATACATGTAGGTCGAGAACGGACGATTAACCGGGTCTTGGCAACCGAAATCATACGGGCTCACCTGCACAGGATGCATGCGAAATAGAAATACCGTGAGTTCACATGCATCGGGTGCACGTACGTACTTTTTAGATCCGTATATAGTGCCTCCAAACATGATGCCATTTATTAAAAAAAAAAAAACTGTCGAATTTTAGCGCACCCTTAAAAAATGGGCGGAAGTTTTTGTGAGATCTCCTTCTTTGATAACGATTCAATTTGCTCTTTTCTTGTCGCCGAACGAAAACGATTTGGGCTCACTATACATGATACCACATAGTTCATCAACTAAAAGTACGTGGAATAACATCTAAATTCTTTCTTAGATGCGCGCCCGAATGGTGGCCCGGCGACCATAGGGATGATCGAAAGGTTCGATTTCATGTGGACAAATGTTGAGATGCCGTTGGCTGACTGGTTTGGTGACGGCTAGTCACCAACGGTCATGTAGAGGTTTTTAGTGGTGGTCCATTATTTTTGTTTATTGGACAGGTAGTAAAGTTAAAAATCGTGGTTGGACCAAATGAGGATGCAGTAGTGCTTTGTTTTCTAAGTTTTCGTCCCGATCGTCGTGATCGGAAAAATTGTCCAAAAAGTTCTAAATATATTTAAAGATGGCCAATTAGTAAAACTTTCATTTGTGCCAATTCAGTTTTGAACCTTTTTGATAATTTACCAATTTAGTCATTCTGGCCAATGTTGACTGGAAATCATTGACGTAGATGCTGGCTATTCTCGTGGCGCGGCCGCCGCTGACGTGAAAATATTTTACAATATTTTGAATTTTTTTCCCTTTCTTTTCCTTTTTCCATGTGTCCGCGAGCCTAGGTGAGGGGCGGCGGCCCTCACCCAAATCTAGCGAGAGCATTTAGGCCCTCACCTATCGCCGGCCACAAGGAATAAGGAAAATAAAGCGAAAAAAGAAAAGGAAAAGGAAAAAATTTTAAAAATTATTCACATTAGCAATTTTCCGGCAAAATTGACAGAAACAATTATATTTGTAAATTGCCAAACTGTTTAGAACTAAATTAGTATAATTAAAAAGCTTATGACTAAATTAACAGTCGTACAATATGTTTAGGACTTTTTGGAAAAGCATCCCGTCACGATAAAAACAGTTCATAATCAATAAAGACTACGATTAGGATGTGTAAGAGACTACATATGGGGAGAACTGGAAAAGGGCTGTGCGCAAAGATCAAAGAATTGTATGTATTAGTCGTGCGGCTTATTGGAAATCAGATATGTTTTTAAGTTTCACATTGTCCATAGCCAAATCCTTGTGTTGATAGATGAATCTTGTGAAATCTCAAACTAGGATATGCGTTTTACGGTCGTGCTCATAGGTGTGCAAGCGAGTCGCAACCCAGTAGACAATATCATGTCGGGCGAGCTCGGGTGGGGTTGGGATTGCCTACGATGGCATCGGAGCGAGGTCATGGGTGTTGAATGATAGATATGTCTCTGATCTCATATCGCCCATGTCCAGGACGTTGCGGCTGGCAAATAAGTTTCGTACAATCTCAAAATGATATGGGACGAAGCATTTCAAAGATGTGTGGGCACAGGTGGGTGGCAATAGGAGGGATCAGTTTCGGGATGGATGGGTTTCAAACTTGAAACCTAAAACTTAGAACCTATCTTATCATTACCGGTTCTTAATTTTTTGACCCTATAACAAATCTTGTTTGCTTGAAATCAGTTCTGGAGCCTACCATGCTTTTCCAATGACTCGCATTTATGGTTAGCTCGGCGACGATCAAAGCGAACAATTTCTTGCCGACGATCAAAGCGAACAATTTCTTGCTGGCGACGGATCTGATCAAGGCTAGCTTCGAATTAGAATTCCAAAAACTCGCATTCGTGGTTAGCTCGACACTTCTCCGAACATCACATAATATATCCCGTACCCATCGCAATCGCATTTGGTACACACAGCCACATCTAACTTAGTCTAGTGACATGGTGTGCTCATTAAGCGTTGCACGAGTTTCGTATTACCACCCATAAGCGAGATCACATCAGTTTCGCCCTTTCGCCATGAAACCCCAATCACGACGGTTTTTGAGGGTGAGAAGTCGTTTTAAACATCCCTTTTTGCATGCCTGAAGCCTCCAATCATGCCAAGAAAGTCGTTTATCCGGTGAAGCGTTTGATGGGAACAACACCGCATGAAGACACGAGGAAGATGTGATGAGTATATACTCACCAAAAGCTGAAAGCAGTGGTTCACCATTACGCTGCATCTCCGCACGGCACAAAAGCAACGCGATCCGATCCTATTTTGGACAAACTTGCATTGCGTTTTCGATGTGTCGGTCCGGGTCCGTCCAAAGCACCGCGACCGGACAAGGTTTGCTAAGAACAGCGTTAGGTGTGCTAACATCGATTTGCTAACTTAACCCATTAAAGTATGCTGCAGACGTTGCTGTCGGGGGCGTTTGTTAGTGTTAGGGTTACCGGTGCGTGTGGGCATTGCTTTACTCGGTCATTTCGGAAAGATGTCGTGGTATATTCCAGAGGAGTGGCAACTAAGCAACGGGGTACCAAGAAAATATTATCAAATTGCGCACAGAGATGGGGAAAAGTAACGCAAAAGTCATAAATCTGTTATATCGGTACCAATTCAGTCATAAAATTTTCAATTTGATTAATTTAGTTCTAAACCTTTTCACATTTGTATTAGTTTAGCTCGATCATCTAACCAATTTAGACCAGAAATCGCTGACGTGGACATTTTTAACAATTTAAAAAATATCCATTTATTTATTTTCCTTTCTTTATTTTTCCTTATTTTTCTTCATTGGCCTGTGGCCGGTACTTGGCCATGGCCGGCAACTAGGCAAGGGTGGCCCTCACCGCATTAGGGCCACCCTCGCCCCAAGTCACAAGGGTTGAGCCCTCGCCAGATCTAGTGGGTAGCCCTCGTCCAGGCCGCGAGGGTCCAGCCCTCGCTAGAGCCGGCAAGGGTGGCCCTCCCCAAAGGCCGCCAAGGCAACCCTTGCCTAGCCACATACCAACCATAGGCCAAAGAAAAAAGAGAATGAAGAAAAAAGAAAGGAAAAAAAAAATAAAAAGGGTGATTTTTTTAAAAACTATTAAAAATATCAATGTTAGCGTCGGCCGACTCCACATCAACGATTTTCGGCCTAAATTTGGCCGGATGGTCTGAATTAATATCAATGTGAAAAGATTTAGGACTAAATTGATCAAATTAAAAGATTTAGAATTGAATTTGTACCCATGCAATAGGTTTGGAACTTTTTTTTTATGTTTTTCGCTAGAGATGTATGCAGGACATGGAATCAAGACAGAAACGGCAGATGATCTGACCCTTTGAGGGGTTATGCTTCTCTTTTCCTGCATTATCGGGCGAAGCCTGCTCATAAACTGTTTGGCGATGGTCATGCTCTAACGTCACATGTTTATGTAGAGTTGAAATTCGCGATCATGAACCAACTAATCAGATCCAGATAACTAACGAATGCCTTCCAAGGAGCTGCAGCTGCAACGAATGTCCCACTCCTGATGTACAAAGAGTCGCAGTGAATCAAGACTATAGTTTCATGGCTAGTCTTCCCAGAAGTACAACAATTAGAAGCTAGGAAGAGATTGGAGGAACGGATTAAAGTGATGAGCGTAGGGACCTTGAAGAAGGCCTAGAGATGCTCGATTTTTCATTTCAGGTTTCGAAATACTCAATAGAATTCACTTCAAGACACACAAAATTATCCATAAATGGCTACCGAATTAAGTAGTACAGTCCTTGTAGCTCGAGAAATTAGCGATTCTCTGGCCCAAGAATTCCGGGTTAGCTCACACAATTGAATGGGGAAGGGTAATCAGATGAGATGTGTCCGCTTGAAGACCTGTACGACGAACAATCGTACCATCTCTCAACACTTTAATGGTCGAATTCTGGGTCAATGAAGCAAAAATAGACGTGTAACCGATCCCGACGACATCTAATTAAGGAGAACAAACGATCGTATCGTCTCTTTTTAGCTATTTTCAGTTCAATCTAATGACAGTGTCCAGGAAATTTAGTTCCCTATCGATTGCAGATGTTTGGCAAACATACATCGAAATCGAGCTGTGCTACGAATTGGGTATGGATGAGTGCTTGGGAGTTGGGAGTTTTGGGTTGATAATTTAGCTCTTAAAGTCAATATTAACAGATCGTGTTTAGTCCACAGTTAAGTTTTGCAGTTCTGACAATGTGGTCAAATACAATCTCGCGGCTCATTCCAAGGGTTTTGCATATCACAAATCACGGCAATCGATCCAATGTGCTAAGGTAAGAAGCATCAATGAAATGGGTGACGGTATCCCTATTTTCGGACAATTACAGTATAAATGAAGAACTGAAGACGGCAAAGAGGAGAGTGTAATAATCAATGGAACTGCTCAGGAGCAGCAATTCTTTGTGGGTTCTTGCTTGCCTCCATCTTTCCTCGCCATTCGCTTGTATTTGGATTAAACAAACATAATTTACCTGTTACATCGATTGTTTACCTATCGATTAATATTATCATTTAATGAATCATATAAGATGTGATTAAAGTCAAGATAAGTATAATCGATATTATCATTTCATAGATACCATAAACAAAATTATGTATAATAATTGTATATTGATTATAATTAGCAGCCTAACATTGATTGAGCGAGTATGGAAAGAATAAAGTGGGTGTCCTGGGAATAGCAATTCCAACTAGTCGTTAAGAGTCGCGCTAGCATCACCGTCCTCCGTACCATGATGGCGCGATGGTCAAAGGATAGCCACAAATTTTTTTCTTTCACCAACACAAGAGCGTGGAAATTTCCAAGCGAAACTCAAATCTCTATCACTCTCATGGAAAATGTGTAGCTGAGCGTTGACCGTCCATTTTCTATGCTGACGGTACAGTTAGCCAAGCAGTTTCCTTATCATAATAGCTATTAGGTCCACAGAATAGGTATCACAACAAGCAAACATCGCAACCATTGATAGAATTGGCGAGTACTAGTCATTAATTGCGATCAATCGTACTATTGGGGTCGATTCATCAGAAAAAAACTGTTTACGAGAAATTATTTTCTGACTTTTCGGTATTTTGATGAATATATTTCGTGACAAAGTCCAGTCATTTCTCGCTATGCATCGATTGTTCAGGAGAAGCCATCCACGCCGCGTTACTTGAATGCATGAACTTCACCAAAATGCTACATACATCTATCAGAATAAGTCATATCTCCATCCACCCCTCAAAATTTACAAAAGAACCCTAAAAAAAAAGAAGAAAAGAGGAAGAAGCAGAAGAAGGTCAACCAAAGAAACAGAAGGGCAGAAGATATATGGACCAAGGTGCAATCCAATGACAAACATTAAACTAATGTTTCGATCTGCATTCATTCGTACAAGACAGATACCGGTGCGATCCATGCTTTCCACTCCCACCGGCTTTTTATCCTCCAAAGTCGCCTGCGCTCAACGAGTCGCATACACGAGAGAGACATCGATCAGCACTCAGCGCCAAACCTCAGTCATTTGCAGAAGAATGGCTAAGTGATGCTTAGTACATTTTACCTTATATCGGGGGAGTTTAGATTAGACGTCCTTGGCCACGAGTTCGCCGTTGACGAACTCTCTGTAGGCGGCGACGGGCCAGCTGAAGCCACGGAAGACGAGGCGGGAGGCCAGGGGGACGTCGATGATGATCTCCTTCTCGGTGGGCTTCTTCTCGCCGCGGATGGCGATCAGGTAGCTCCGGCCGACCCACCCGATCCACCCGGCGATGTAGAGGAAGAGGATGCCCGGGGTGATGAACTCGCCCCAGTGCCTCTGGTCCCCGCTCACGATCAGGTGGGGGAGCCCGTCGGTGCCGCAGAGCAGCCCCTGCTTGCCGTAGTTGTCGAACCGCCGCTTCGTCTTCTCCATGGTGGCCTTGATGGCCAGGGCCGGGGCGCTGTCGGGGGCGTACAGCTTCAGCGACGACTCCAGCTTCCTGAGCTGCTGCTTCTCCCGCTTCGCGAACTGCTTCGACTCCTTGCACGGGGTCAGCCCCGCGATGTCGGCGGCAGCCGGCTGCGGCGCCGAGAGGAGGATGGAGGAGAGGGCGAGCGCTGCGGAGAAGGCCTGGAGGGGGGAAGCAGCGGAGGCGGAGGCCTGGTCAGGGGAGGAGGAGGAGGAGCATCTTATGAGGGTGGCGGTCGGCCTGATTGATCTGGAGGGGTGGAGCTTCGGGGTGGCGATGGGCTTGGAGAGACTGGTGGGGATGGTGAGAGACATGGCTGCTGCTCTGTTCGGACGAAGGTTTGTGATCGCTCGGATACAGAGAGACGGTTTTTAGATTCGGGCAAGGAGTGATAAGTGGTTCAAAATGGGATAAGGTGGGAGTGAGCGTGGAGGCTGACGTGGAACGACTCCACTGGCTGTCTCAGGATCCACCTATCTCCTCTGATTTTTCTCTTCCCTTTCTCCCTATCCTCCTCTTCATCTGAATACCAAGCGGGCTTTCTTCTTCCCTACAAACACGTCATAATCTTGAAGTTGTCGCTCCTAAGCTTTATGGTTCTCCGAATCACCTGTCAAGTGATGCCCTTCTTTAAACCTGAATCGTGACGGCAAAGGCATTGGATTATATAAGTACCCGTGTAGCAACAGCTTCATTTCGATTCCCTTCGGTTTCTCTCTAGGTCGAATCAGATTTAGTAAGTCCCACCAGTCTTGGGCTAGTTTTGGGTGTTGGCCTGCCGAGACTTGTGCACTTGCTATCTGTTTCTTTATCGCTCCTGACATCAATTATAGTCTAACTGTAAAGAACCATTGAACATGCACTTGCAAAGCCAATGCTCGCTCTACGCGAAAGACCTTGATTTAAACCCGGCATCTGCGAGGGAGCTCGAATCACCTACACCCTTTTAAGTGCCGAGTCTTCTGTAAGGTTCACCCGATCTAACAAGGGAAAAAAAGATGGCCAACCCTGGTGGACCGAGCAAATACAGCACAACCATCGCCACTCTTCCTTGGAGGAGGAGCAAAATCAAGAATACACTCCAGCGCGTGGCCCCCGAAACCCAGAATAGAAGAAAAGGCAAAAAGGGCAACCATCCAGCTTACATATTGCTGGAAAGTTTAAGACTTTGCTTCTCTGTGCAAAACTGTGACAAACTAACAACAAAATTTCCTCCGGGCACCAGCAATGCACAAGACATCAATAAAGTCTAGCCGTAGAGGACATCGAACATGCATCCAGTCATTGCATCCAAGATTTATACGTTACTCTAATAATTACCAATCAACTTCAGTCAAAACAGGAGGAAGGAAGAGAGCAAAACAGGTAATGCAGTTGGGTCAACGCAAGAACAATTCGACCTTAGATCATCAAAAGGACCAAAAAAACTCAACTTGGAGAGACCCAGAAACAAATCATGACTGCAAGATTTCTATCTCGAGTATCCAAACCCATTTGGCAATGCACTGCTGCTCGGAAGGTTTTGCGATCAACTTTCAACTATACAACATCCAGATATGTATAATTTCTGACAAACTCATCCGACATCAAAGAGTTTCATAGATAAAAGACAAGAGATTTACAATTGAGAGCTGAAATGCGCACACTCCAAGAGACAACGGGCGCCACCCTATTCCATCTCCCCCCATTTGGTATAGACAAATTCCTTCCGGAGTATATAATTAGCAATCGAAAACAAGCGCGACGACAAACAGGACGACCTTGGATCTTCAGTTTCAGCCTTCAATGCACTGAAATCCCCTGCAAACCCACAACCACACCCCGAACAGGACGACGCACACGAACAGATCGATCGACAGCACGACCCACACATGCTTCTTCCAGACTTGCTTGGCCCTCTGCCTCTCCCCCGCATGAACGCCGCCCTTCTGTATCGAGGCGGGGAAATCCCTGCACAGCCCGTTCGCCTCGTCGCAAACGTCCACCTTGTTCTCGAAATGAAGGTCCTTGGCGTCGCCGTTGGCCGCCGATTCGCTATTCACCCTCTTCTTCTTCTTGAGCCCCTTCCCCGGGCTGCCCAGCAGCGGAGCCATGGAGGCTCCCCCTCCGTCGAGGCTGGCGTTCCTACTGCTCTCCGCGCTCGTGGTCATCGATCCGGGCGGCGGCGAATCGAACGCGTCGCCGCCGGCCGGCCGCAACAGCTCGCGGAGGATCCTATCGAACTGGGGCTGGAAGCAGTACGAGCCCAACTCGTCGGGGCGTCCCGCCGCCTCGCGCCCCACCGCGCCCTCGAAGGAGGAGCGGAGGCGACCCAGGAACCGGAGGACCTCGGGCCTCTCGAGGGAGGCGTCGGACACGGCGAAGTAGGCGAGGGGGCCGGCGATGAGGAAGGTGTAGGAGCGGCGGCGGGCGGTGTGGGAGAAGGCGGAGTGGTGGGGCGGGGCGCGGAGGAGGCATTGGCGGGCGAGGGGCCGGAGATCGGGGTCGGCGGCGAACTCGGCGAGGATCGGGGAGGCGCCCCGGGCGACGCAGACGTAGAAGATGAGGTTATGTTCGGGAGGGATCATCGGCGGCGGCGGCGGGGTGTTTCACCGGGGTTTCATCAAGATTCCGACGTCGGAGGAAGGAATTTGCTGCCGGCTTTTCCTCGTCCTAAAGGGATGATGAGAGAGAATCTGTCCGTTTTCTCTCTCTACCACTCTGAGATATTTGCAGGGTTGGCAGAAGGAAGAAGAAAGAATGATGCGATCGGACAACGAAGGGAAGAAGCAAAGGCGAGAGAGAGACTCTCCTATAATTGTGATTTGCTCCTCTGTTGTAACTTCATGCTAAATTTGGCAACTTTCATTAGGGAAAAAGAAACCATTAGATCTTTTGTTTTTTCGTTCTTTTGGACTGAATGCCCCTCTTCATATTCCGTGCAAATTTCGCGGCCTAATTCCAAACACAAAAAAAAAAAGGGTACCGATTTTAACTTGAGAGACAATTCTAGGCTAAACTCTCTTCTTGTCTCGTAAAGAATCACCGACTTTCACTTGAATCCTAAATCTAGCCCTGTTGACTTGAATCAATGTTGATTGTTCGACGTGACTATTTCACCTCGGTAATAAATTTACATCGCTTGCTTACTAAATTTAAAACACTATTTATTGTCTTCTTTTTCAGAGATGTATCTTAAAGAATAACGGCAAAATTATTCGTGGTCTTCGTCACTTCACCGGCAAGTCAAAAAAATCTCCAGATTGAGTCTCTCTAGCCGACCTTCTCTACATCGTCGTAATCTGAAGCTGTGGACCACTAGCCGTCGAGTGACGCCGTGAACAAGTTCTGCCAAACTCACTATCAGAACCTTTTTTAACTCAGACATTGCAGAAAGGTATCAACGAGACTTTACAGCGAAAGAGTGTTTTTACTTCGTTTTAATCTCCTCCTTCCAAAAAGAAAAGCGCACTCTCTCTCTTTCACAAGCATTTTCAACTCGTAAAAACCTCATTTCCTCGCGTTTTTGCTCTTTGGAATCTTTTCAATCCTCCACAGCTTCCTTTGTCCGGATCGCTCGCGAGCAAACACCAAAAGTTGTATTCCACGCTATCAATAAATTCACGTCACTTGCTAACTGGGTTTAAAGCACTATTTATCTTATTTTCTGAGTCATCGCTTGAAAAATAACGGTGAGATGTTTATATTCTCCTTCAATTCACCGGCAAGTAAAAAAAATCTCTTGATTAAATCTCTTCAGCCAGCTTTCACCGCTTTATTGTAATTTAAAGTTGTCAACCACTACCCATAGACAGATCCACCAAGCTTATGACCCGAACACTTTTTTTTCTTAAACATGCCTTAGTCCTCCTCCCGATACTTCGAAATCTATGCCGAATGGACATTAATCAATTGATCTCATTTAATATATCGGACTTTAGTAATGGACATTATTAAATAGATCTATTTGGCAAGTATGATGAAAAAGATTTTAAAGCTGTGTCCTGCCGAAGTTCTTGTAACAATCTACACCGACTAAACCAAATGATGGATCTTGTTGGAATCTCTTTCGCTGTGATTTGGCAAGACATGGCTTTAGAATCCTTTTCTCTATACTTTCCGACGAGACCTATTTATTAAATGGAATACCATTTTATGGCTAAGCGTCAACGAGTTTATGTTGTGCGATCGCCATTTTCCAATATTGCAGCAGGAATCACGATTGTGTCAAAATCGGGCGCAATTCGTCATCCTAGCGTCCCCAAAAGGATGACAAAATCAGCAAGACACGCAATAAAACATCTAACGAGAACGTTGCTCCTTAATTACAAGGAAATTACAGTAAAAGTAGCTTACAAAATGACGTGGCAAGCTCTTTACCACATTTTTTTTCATTTAGATAACGACCGGGACAAGTAACTTATGGTGAATTTTAGTAAGATTCAGAACAGCTGTACTGACTAAACAAAAAGAATGGATCATCCGGAAGTGAGGCGAAAGACTCGTGCCCAACAGGGAAGTGGGCAGGGAAAGTTGTCCCATTTTTCTGTGCTGCTTGCGCAAAGATCAGGTCCTTGACATGCTGAAAATTTGCAGCTCCCAAACTTTGTTTTTCTCCTGGTTTTCCATGCCCTCTGCATCATACCGCCTCACCCGACAAAAGGCGGATCTGTGAAGGCCCACTTAAAGACATCCTCGTACTGCATCGCCGCCTTCTCCCACGTGAAGTCCTTTGCCATACCTCTCTTCATCAGTCGCCCCCAAGAAATTTTGTGTTCTCTGTATGTCCTAATGGCAACTCTCAGGGCCTGCAGCAGATAGCCGCTTCACGGTTACCTCACAATCCATTACTCCCCTCAACACGAGGGACTGTAAGGAAAAGGACCGAAGAGTGTGGAACAAGGGAAAGATCAAAGCGGTCGTGCTTATTTATCAAGTGAAATATGACTTGGTGATACAGCATCCTGTAAACTCGCATTTTCGCAATCAAAGCAAAATGCTCTCTAGACATATTATTACAGTTTCCATTGGAGATGACACTAAAAAATGGTCCAGTGCACCAATCAGCAGCCATGTTGAATTTAATCCTTGATATAAAATCATTTTGCCACACTTCTAAATCATGATGTCTGGCGAAATAAAGATGCTAAAGCGGACTAAGTTTTCTTGCATTTAGATCAAGCTATATCATGCTATTTAGTAAGCCAAACGACAATTATAAATGGATAGGAAGTCTTGGCAAACTTACCGCCAACATGCTCTCTTTTGTTAGTGGAGAAAAGGTCCATCTGGCAATCCATCAGAATCATATGTCATTAAAGAAGGAATAATTCTTATGATGATTAAAGAACAAAACTTCTATACTACCAAGCACTTAGTAAAAAAGAGAAAGGCGTGAACCCATAAAAGTTGAGCTGTGTTATTTTTGGGGATAAAGACACTAAGAATGCTATAACTTTCGTACGTCGCTCACTTGAGTGCTATAACTTTTTTTTAGCTCACTTGAATACCACATTGGAGTAAAATGGATCATTTGAGTGCCACTTCCGGCGAAAATAGATCACTTGAGTGCCATTTCCAACAAATGAGCTGATGTGGATTTTTTAATAATTTTTCATCCAAAATGGATTTTTTAATGTTATTTTATTAATTTTTAAAAATTTTTCTTTTTCTTTCTTATTTCTTTTTTTTTTCAAGGATGGCGAGGGTCGCCGGTGACCCTCGCTAGCAGCCACCTCGCTTGCAGCCGTGAAGGCTCTCGCCAAATCCTGCGAGGTCGCCTCACCCAAAGCCACGAAAGCTCTTGGCGAGGCCATTGCGGCCTCACCAGCCGCGGGCGCTGCGGCGAAGGCTCTCACCAAATCCGGCGAGGCAACCTCCCAGCGGCCGGGAAAGCCCTTGGCGAGGCCGTCGCGGCCTCGCCAGCATAGGCGAGGTGGCGAAGGCCTCGCCTGCGGCGGTGACGGCTTTCGCTAGATCTGACAAGGCCGCCTCGCCCGCAGCCGGCAAGATGACCTTCGCAGTCTCGCCTGCCGCCGGCGAGGCCACGACGGCCTCACCCAGGGCCTTCACAGCCAAGGGCATGGTGGCCCTCACCTAATCTGGGCAAGGCCTTCAAAGCTAGTGAGGGTCGCTAGCGACCCTCGCCGGCATTGAAAAAAAATTTGCAAAAATAAAAAAATTAGTAATAAAAAAATTCAAAAATTCAAAAAAAATATTAAAATATTGTCTACGTCGGTTCCGGCGAAGCCACATCAGATTTTCTGGCTGCTAAATGGCATTTGGCACTCAAGTGATCACTTTTTCAAATTTTTGGCATTCAAGTAAGCCACAAAAAAATTATGGCACTCAAGTGAGGGCCGTACAAAAGTTAAAGCACTCCTAGTGTCCTTATCCCGTTATTTTCGAGATGGTAATTTGATTATATGCAAAGCATCTCTTGTGAAGTAACTGTCATTAGGAAGAGAGTTGCAATAACCACATACCCAGTACCCTCGCCACTACCTTCATTAGCATATGGGTTAAAGCTCTGTACTGTGTCCTGAGGATAAGAAAACAGGAACGGCTGAGTAATATGGAATCACATAATGAAGAGTTGCTTTGGAGTTCCGCATAAGCCTGAACTCACTCTAAGTCCTCCAGTGGCATGTACCACTGGTACAGTTCCATATCTCATGGCATACAGCTGATTTAGCCCACATGGTTCAAATCTTGATGGCATCAGTAAAATGTCACAGCTGTTCATTCATTGACTACAATGAGTTGCTGCTCCTGATAGAGAGGATACTGAACTGCAAAACTCAAATTAAATTACCCTGCCGTTATCTCATGAGAAATTGGAACATTGAATCCCACCCAGCCCCGGAACTTCTCTTTGTAGGTTGACTCTGCTACTCTCATCGATTCTTCAAATCGTGGATCTCCAGACCCAAGCATAACCTTCATAGATTAGACAGCCGCTAAATTGGGTTGGATAAAAATGCAATGAAACAACCAGTATAGTATAGGTGCTATGTAAGAAGATTTAAACAATTGAAGCAATAACTAGGGATTCAGTTTAGATCCTTGGGGAGCCAAGGAAATAGAGTTATGCACAGAACCATGTACCTGAAGCACTGTCAAGAAAGATAAGAACAACTGAAAGAAAAGATTGCTACTACAAGTAAAGAACAAAAAAAGGAGAATTAAGGGGATGATCCGTGTATCATAGAAAGCCAGACAAAAGCAGAAACTTTCAAGGGTAATTCCAGGAAGAAGCAAACTCACTTACGAATTGGATATCATCTTCCATAAGCTCTGGAATTGCCGAAAAAATTAGGTCTATGCCTTTCTGGTAGTCCAGTCTACCGATAAACCCAATCTACAAAGTTTAATGCGCAATTAGAACTGATATATTGCCACCAGAACCACATAGTAAGCAACTTCATATTACCATTGGGCAGTCTGGCAAAATAGGAAGACCAAGTTCTTTCTGCAAAGCTATCTTGCATTGCACCTGGAGTTCATGAAATAGCTGGTTAACATAACAGTGTAACAGAATACCCAAGTCACAAATTGAGAGGCTATATCACCTTTCCAGAAAGATCACTGACAGAGTAATGGGAAGCAATATGCTCATCCGTAGAAGGGTCCCACTCAGTAATATCAATGCCATTGGTAATACCTGTAAAAAAAAGTCTCAAAATCTCAAGAAATATTTCAATGCAAGGATGCTAAGAAAAGCAACAGAGAAGGGAACTAAAATATTTTAGTAACAGGCTAATTTATCAAATATGCACAGAATAACATTTAAAATGCTAGCTAAAATCATTGATGGTTCAGGATCAATTTCTAAGTAACTACTAAACTGGAAGTGAACATCTTAAAATTAAGTGAATCACACCACACTGCAGTTCCTACATCTAGTAACTAAAAGACAGTTTACTCATTAAGAATAATATATAACTTTGAATACAAGCTTACGCACCACTTAGAACAAATTTTCGACTGCTTAACAATTCATTGAGACCATATCCGCCTTCAGTGGTTGTTATCTCCCAGGAATAACCCTGCAATTGCAAGGAAGAAAAATGAACTGCATGATGATGAAAGACATAAAAGGCAAATGAATTGCGCTTAAGATGCTATAAAATAGAACAGAGATGTGTTAGCGGGAATATAGATGCCATGGTGGTCAGGACTTGGAAATGTGAACATGATATATCATTATCTCTTTTCAAGTGACACTTTCACCAGAGCGTAATAAAATAATTTTTGCCACTCTATGACCGGCTTCGAAAACTCAAAATATAACCAAAAAAAACTATAAACTAGATAGAGGCATGTCAAAGGGGACAGTCTCGGGTACAGATACGGATATGACAATTATAACCTTGCTAACTGTAAGTATACGATCGGCTGTCACAATCGCACCCTTTAAGACATTGACAGCTTCCCCAGTATCAAGAGCATGCGTTCTTGCCCATGTAGGAAACACCCATTCAAGTGCTTTGTACCATTGAGGAGGGAGTCCCAGATTGTTATATGTCGCTGCAGCTTCCACACCCTATATATTGAAGATAGTTTAGTTCGTTAGTTCAGCTAGTATTAACTTTATCGCTTATAAATTGCATCATACATATGAGAAACAAACAAATGCGTCGGAATTAAAAGATCCCATAGTATTTGTTAACGATGAATGTCTTAATTACCACTGTGTTACGTACATAACCCTTTGTGTTTCCCTCAAAGTGTGTGCATCCAGAATGATATGCTCTATTCCTAGCGGTCAAGTTTGGTCTATCTCTCCTCCATAAAACAGACACAATACCATAGATAGCCTTGGTCAAGTGTGTGCAAATACCATTATGTCCTCTCCTGCCTGGTAGTCAAGCACTCCAGAGCTAGCAGGGGTGCTATAAAAACAATGAAAATATAAATAAGAAAAAAAACCTCTTCCACATTCTTAATTCTCTCTTGGGACACTTGCAAACTTCCAAGATTGCTCGAATAAGACAAACATAGCTTCAAAACTTTAATAGCATGTTTGGTGTTGAATTTTATCAACCGATGCAAATAAATTTATCAGAGAGTGGTTTATAAACCTTCACAGAGCTGGAACAACGAAATCCCACCATCAACTTCTTGGGCTACACCCAGAAAAATTTTAGAAGAAAAAGATCCCCAAAAACATTGCCCTATATCCCTTAAAAGGTTATCGTTTTATTGTTATTTCTCCATAAAGGTCATGTCATCCTGCGAGATCATGCATAAGGGACCATGTTTCATAAGTGTACCTTATTTTTGAAATATAATCAGAAAAACTTTGACCGTTCGTGTAAAGTTGGTCAGTGGTGAGAGTTTATAAACAACCCTTAGTTTCTTCACCTAGAGATGAGCTACATTTCTTCATGGTTTTCTCGAATAAGATGTACCATTTGAGAAAAACATCACAACACATTTACCTGATGTGCAAGGTTATGGATTACGAGAACACTGCGGGCATCATTATAAACTCCAAATGGACGGTATTTGGCTGCCAAGAGTCTGTACCAAAAGACAGTTTATCATGCATAACAACACAAATAAATATTTTACTGTGTCTGTACACAGTCAAACAAAGCTCCTCAAGCAAGTGAGCAATGGTATCCTTTACTTTCCGCATGCAAATTATGCATATCAACCATAGACTGAAGAAACATATATAGTCCAAAGTCATTATCCATTATCATTCAACTTCTCAATTCGTTTTTGGTCTAAGCCAAATCATACACTATTGCCATCTCATCATCTTATAAGAATTATGATCCTGCTTTTAGGAACTGCAATAAAAGAAACTGCATCTGATAATAAGATCACAAGCAAAGACAGGACTGATAAACTAGAAAAAGAAGCAACATCAAGGCATCATAAGCTAAGGTGATCATTTGTCCGGTTCCTGAAAAGAAAAGGGGATGACTTACACTGGCACAAGGCTGGCATGCCAGTCATTGACTAGAAACAGACAGTTTTCCCCATATGTGAAACCTCCCAGGGGAAGAACTAATGGGGCTTCACATGCTGCATGGCAAAGTAAAGTGAACCGAAACTGTAAAACCAGCGGGGGAAGAATTTGTCATTGCCATATCTTAAGGAAGCAAGTTAAACGCCGATCTTAATATAAACTCTCAAAAAGCAGCAATAAGCAAGAGGAATTTCAAATGCTATAACCTGATTATCGCCAAAAGCACCATAACTATCTCCATATGGATTTCCAGGACGGTGGTACGATGGGTGATCCACGAATACCTGAGAAGTTGCATGACAACTCAACACTGAAACAAAGGTTCCAACTGAATACTAACTGTATTAAAACTTTACAGAACGTGCTAACTTGGCTTCTGAAAAGAATAGTTTCGAGTTATCTACAAGTCGTGGATGCTGGAATTACATCATGAATAGCATTAAGACAATTCGTACCCAGTCAACACCTTTTCTGTACTCGTGGAAGAAGGAAACCTCTTGAACTCCACCAAAACAATAGATTTTAATGCTGCGATCCAAATCGAGAGCACCGGCATATCTTTCATCTGCAGCAGTTCCATTTAGGTACCTGGGAGTGACAACCATAACACGGTGTCCCTGAGCAGCTAGGGCTATCGGTAATGAACCGCATACATCTCCCAAGCCCCCTGTCTTAGAATAGGGGGACGCTTCAGCAGTCACAAAAATGATGTTGTAAGAAACTTTGGTTTTGGCTTCCTCTTCGCCTTCTGTTTCCTCAGTCTCTTCTATTTCAACAGTGCTTTTTTCTCCCTCAGCACTAGCAACTTCCACATAATCTACATAACACATCGAATATGAGAATGATAACCACCATTTCACCACATTCAAGAAAATACAAACAACTCAAGAATATGCAATGCAAAAATTTGGCGAAGTTCTCATCTGGAAGCAACCATATTGGGATATCACAGAGAAGGCTGGCGTCATGCCTATACAACTCCTTTTCTCATAATTGATCGCAGAACTCATTCAACAGATCAAGATACTCTGAAACATGTAACGTTATATTGTTAAGTCCATAGGTGGAGCCAGGTGTGCTGCCGTGTAACAATGTGAAAACCATAGCTGCTACTAAAGTAGTGGATTTATGAATTCATTTTCTACATATCTAGTTGATAGAAGGGTACGGGACAAGCTGTAGGCAGTGACAAACAGAGCACATATAATGGTTTGTGCTCACCCTTGAAACTCTGTTCTTTTTTTTTTTAAGTTTTTTTCAGCCTACAAAAGCTAGTACTGGAGTACTATCACTCATCGACAAAACTGTGAAAGAATAAGCAACTAAGAGGGGCAAGAAAGATCAGAATGCCGAGCATCCGCAAAATCATCACCATCCCAAATTCAATAGGTCCCAGCAAATAAGCCAAAGGCATCGCGAAGTAAATTGGGGAAGCAAGTTCCCACTTGTCCATCCCAATGCCCAGCGTCAATGAAAAAAAAGAACAAGTCTCTGATCTCAGGCCAGTCTGTTTTCTCTTTATAACTAACATTGTGGGGAGGTGACAATCAATGCTACCACCGGCAAGTGGAACATTATGTATGTAGATGAATAGCTTCCCTGAGTAGAACAACCTCGGTGCACTCGGTAGAACAACCTCAGTGAACCGAGTAAGCACCTTCGGAGAAGAGAAGTAAGGACGAGGGGTGACGCAATGATACCCACCCACCACATCAATTTAGCAAGTAAACCAGTCAACACGATTCACCATTAACAGACCACGTATCGGAATCCTCCTAGTTATCCCACCGGGAAAAAAAAACAACATGCACCGAGAGAGCAAGCAAAAAGATCCTCCTAAATCGAGACACCCAAATGCCCCCCGCCCGCTTTACCAGGCCGTGACTGGGGAACGAGGTTGAACCCAACGACGGAGCCAGAGGCGTCCCTCTCCGCACCCAACACCAGCCCACCGCCACCCTCGGATTCCCGCTCCTCATCTTCCACAGCGAACCCGTCCTTCGACGGCGAGCCACCGAAGCCGCCGCCGCCGCCGCCGCGGCGCCCGCCGCTCGCCGATCTCCTCAGCACGGCCGAGCCGGCTCCGGCGCCCTTCCTCCGGAGCGGAACGAACCGCGCCCGACCGGCCGCTCCGGCGGCGCCAGCGCCGGCCCGCGCGGGCGTCGTTCGACACGGGATTCCCCGAGCGAAGCGCAGGGTCTCCATGGCGAGAAGGTCTTCAGCCGGAGAGCGAAGAGCTAGAACCAGAGCAGCAGCAGCAGGAGGCAGCTCCGGAGAGAAAGCGGAGAGAGAGAGAGATTGCTTGGGGAATGCGCGACAGAAAAGAGATATAAGAGGTACAGATTCATTGATTGCGGAGTGAGATTAGCTGCGTTGGATCCCCATCATCGCCCCCATGAAGAGCGCGCGAAGTGCGTGATCGCCCGCCACGCTTTCGGACGCCGCCGCAGCCGACGTGGCGCGTGATCTCCGGCCACGTGTCGAGCAGCCCAAATCTTTCGGGCGAAACTACTCTGCGAGGAGAGAAACTCCGGGAAGGTTTCGTGATTGCGTCACTCCCGCTCAGATCTGTCAACCTCAAATCTTTCCTTTATCGTGAAAAAATGAAATAATAAAAAATAGGTTCCTAGCATTAGGAATATCCTAATTAAAGTTTTGATGCTGGATCGAATATGTATCAAAAGTTCAGAAATGATATTGAACAAATTAAAAGTTCATATATCAAATTACATATTGTATCAAAATTTAGAAACTATTCGTATCATTTTCCCAATTAAGATTAACTAATCAAATTAGGAAAATTCGAGATTAACAAACGTGTTATCACACCCAACTACCTTAGCAATTTAGCATATCCAGAGCAGCAATTTTCTCCATGAGAGATAATAAATGCCTATAATAGAAATTAGTCGTTAAATATGCGTTTGATAATCATTTTGTTCCCGAAAATAATTTTTACACTGAAATGATTGTTTTTATTCTATTCTCGGAAATAATTTCTGAGTATTTGAAAACGTTTGATAACTGCTCAAAATTTTTATTCCTATAATAGAAAATAAACAGAAATATATTTGGTAATTACACAAAATTTCTTTTTATTAATAATATTTTAAAATATTTTAATATTTCTTTCTTTTTTTATTTTCTTTTTTGCTTCTTCTCCTTCCTTGGCCCACGGCTGGGTTGCTGGGCGGCGAGGGTGTCACGGCCCTTGTGGCCTAGGCAAGGGCTGGACCCTCATCGCTGCCCTCACCCAAGCTGCAAGCAACGAGAGCGACCCTCGTCGGCCTCTTCCGGCCCTCGTCGGCCTCTTCCAACCCTCACGACCTGGCCGAGAGTCGCCCTCGCTAGATCTAGTAAGGGTCCGGCAAGGGTGACCCTTGTCCAAGCCGTAAGGGTCTAGCCGTAGGCTGTGGCCAATTGCCAGCCGCCGGTCTAGAAAGAAAAAGAAGAAAAGAAAATTTCTCTTCCGTTTTTTATTCTTCTTCTCGGAATTAAGGATAAATTTTTCTTTTATTCTTGATTCTGTTCCAAAATTAGAATAAAAATTTTACCAAACGGATTTCTATTTATTTTTTTATTTGCGGGAACAAAATAATAAAATCAAACACTGTTTGGCTGGTTATCAAATAGGCCCTAATTGGCACGATCACTAGAAAGACGATGCGACCTTTTTTTAATGACTAGATTATCACAATTGATTGCATCTCACGTCCATTGTTGAGAAATTATCATGCCTTTTGTATGAAGAGGTATTATGTACATAGCTGTTATCAATGAAAACTACTATTGACTACCAAGTTTCATCATAAAAAGGAAATATAAACTTAACAAAAAATGGTAGTTTCTTCGTATAAATAATAACTTCGTTTACATAATAAATTTATTTACATCATTATTGTAGGTGACATTTCCAATGGCGGAGAGGAAAATTTTCAAATTGAAAAAGTAAGTAATTTGAGTCTAATAAAAAGAGTTGATATTCATTTTTCATCGGGCATTATGTATGGGTAGGCCTCGATAGCACATTGAGCCCAACCTTTGGCCACGCTCATGATCGCATCTACTTCTCGATGTAATTAGTAGGTTTTCACATAGAAAGAAAAGTAGTTTTAACTGTAAAGGAAGGTAAAAGTCTACACGTATCCCATCCATGTTCTTAATAACAAGTCCCGATATAGAATAAATAATTCCGTGTGTAGATTTACTTAGTGAGTTTAATGAGTGATCAATGGATTTACTATAATGATTTTGCAAAGTAACCTGGGACACAGCAAAAGCCAGTAGCTTGATGCTTCACTCGTTCAATATCTCGGTCCACGTGAAGCGATCGGTCTTCCTATACAAAAAGAACCGCCAATGTCAGTGATTTGACTTTGACATCCGTACGTGGTTAAATAAATTTGATTTGATGCCCAGAAATTAATTATCAACATGCTTTGTACTTTAATATTTCACGAAAGTTTGATGACCGTTTTCAAATGAGTAGTCTTGAGATCTTGCATCCGACGTGTAGGACTCCCCTAGAGACAACATTTGCATGGATCTTGATTAATGAATAGCATTTGGACAGGAAAAAAGCCACAAAAAAAAATCAAATTGTGTCGACAGTAGACATGGCCACGATTCGAAACCGGCCGATTCCGATTCGTGGTCATGTGTGAACCGGAACGGCCTCTAGCAGTTCCGATTCGTAATTTTTAAATTAAAAAAATAAATTATGAAATAAAAAATTATGAATAAAAATTTATGAAATAATTAATTTTTCAATATAAATTATAGTCAAAATATAAATTGTAGAGATGATTGGTTCCCAGTTCAGTCCGATTTTGCTCGGAATTGGGAATCGAACCAGTAAGATTGATCTCTTAATTTTAGAACTAGGAACCGGACTGGTAAATCATAGAACCGAAAATCGAATCATTGGTCCGATTTGATTTTAGGCGGTCTAATGGAACCCTTTGCTCTTAACTAGCAAAGGATTGTAGTCACAAAGGGCATAAAACTTCACATGCTCATGACTTGGCTTGCATTTTATACACAACCCCTTTGATGGTTTCTTCATTTCCATATAATATAGGACTCTTAGCATTTGTATGAAGACAAGTCAAGAGTCTTACATTGAAGGTGTTCAAGGCAAACCGAGAGTCTCACATCGAATGGAAACAAAGAGGCATTAGAATCATTGTGTATAAAATCTAAACCAAACCTTATAATTAGAGTTCAATACACAAAAGTCAAGCATTGTAATTAGAGATCAATGCACTTACAGTACACGGCAATTAGAGTTCAAATTGTTTTATAAAAAAAATTAAATAATATTTTTTAAATAATAATTTGGAACCGAAACATGGCCCGTAGGCCATGGGCTGGTTCCGAACCTCCGGCCCAGTCAACGGGGTGGGCCCAGGTTTGACCGGGCGGGCCCAGGTTTGACCGGGCGGGTTCCTGACCAAAATCGGCCCATGGCCATGCTTAGTCAACCGTAACATATTTACTCTGAATTATTTTGTGACACCATAAAAACTCAAATTTATACTTGTGTGACGCATTTACTTGAATGTCAGGATAAATCTTATGTGGCTACCTATATGGATGATGGAAAACAAACGGTACTGACGGGATGCTTTGGAGCAAAAATATGTCAAATTATCGTATGTTTTTTTCTCATTTTCTTTTTCCTTTTTTTATAACTCGCTCCTTCGTTTTCTCCCTTGATTTAGCTAAGTGAGGAAGGAGGTGATAGTGACGGCAAGGGCAACGGCGTCGGGGAGACAAAGGAGGAAGTGAAAAAAGAAAAAAGGAAAAAAATTTCGACGAAAGTAAATGTGTAATATGGGTCTAAGTTTGAAATTTTTTGTGGCATTACATAAATATATCACATATAAGTTTGTGATTTTTTGTGTCACACTAAAGTTTATGTAACGTAGGTAAAAATTTATGGTTAATAATCATACAAGTAAATGTGTCCGGTGGGCATAATTTGGATTTTTGGTATCTTTTATCCTATACAACAAGTGCATTTAATGCAATGACCATTAACGGGATAATTTTTTGTTTTCTACATAAAAAAATTCAGCAAAAGAAATCCTAAAAACATTTAACCTTATTTTTTCACGAAATTAGTCATGACTTTCTTTTTGTTCAAAATAGTCATGACTTTGACTCTTTATAAATGCATTATGTGGTCCCCACTCAAGTCATTGCCTAAAAAGACTAACGAAAAAGCCATCACCAACGTGTAAAATTAAACGGAAAGCATAAAAGCGAATTAATATAATAACATGTTCAAAAGCCAATATCTATTGAATATATGATTATATCTTCCGATTTATATCGCAATAAAAATCGATAACATCAAATATCGCAACTAAAAAGCATTTGATCAGTTCTATTAGTTGCGAATTTGCAATTGTAAATATTGAAAAAATTTCAAATAAGGACCGGAAGTATCTTCATTTTCACAAATGAGAGCCTGAAGTGGACGTTATCTGAAATACGGGATTGAAGTGGCCAAATCGTCTCAAATAAAGATCTCTGGCTGGCCGGTGACTATTTTGTCATTGAAAAAGGTGCATTTTAGTAAAAAAAAATTATAAGTATATTTTTTTGATTTTTTTTACTTTCCTTTCCTTTTTTCTTCTTCCCTCCCCAGCTATCACCGCGCTTGGCCGGTGTCGCCGCCCTTGTCGATGTCGGGCGAGGCTGGTTGCCTCGCTTGGGCTGGGCGGGCAATGGTGACCCTTGCCTGCCAAGGCAAGGGGGGCCTCCGTCCGAGTTGGGTGAAAAGAGAGGAAAAAAAAAGAAAAGGAAAAGGAAAAAAGGAAAAAAGAAAGAAGATTCAAAAAAGTAAGAGACGAAAAATATGGCGGGCGAGGGTCGCCCTCCGCCTGAGGTGGTGGGAAGAGAGGAAAAAAAAGAAAAGGAAAGGGAAAAGGAAAAAAAAGAAAAAGAAAAAGAAAAAGAAAAAAATAAAAAAAGGGTAAAAAGAAAGAAGATTCAAAAAAGTAAACATGAAAAGTATCTTTTGGCCGGTGAGGTCAGGTCCTTATTTGAGACTGAAATGCCAAAAAGCACAAGATCTACTTTTATTCTTAAGATAAAATTTACTTTACGTCTTCATTAAGAAAAACGAAAGCATTTCGAGCTTTATTTCAAATTTTCCCGTCGAGACGTCGCCGCTGCCGCGTCCACGTGGCGCGATCTCAAAGGGGGCCAGCCCTCCCATCCGCGCGTCGCATCGGCCACTTTACGTCGTTCGGGGTTTTGCAGGAGTGCACAGGCGTCGCGCTTCGTCACCGTCTTCCTCCCCCTCACTCCTCCTCGTCGTCTCCTTCTCGCGCGCAGCATTAGGCACGAAGAGCAGGGGCTGAAGTTTTCTCCCGTGGCTTTCTTTCCGCTGTATCTGCTGCATCGCCCTTCGCTCTCGCTCTCGCCCAGGCACGCTCTCGCCTTTTCCTTGCCCTTACCCTCTCCCTCTTCCCTTGATTCGCGCTTTTCCGACGTTCACGTGGTGCCCGTGTTGTTCGAGTTTCGATCGGGTGGCCCGTGCTCGCTCGTTGATCTTTCTCTCGCCGGACCTGGAGTTGGTGCGCGAGGACGTGGTGTTAAAAGATCAGCTCTAGGAATTCTTTTTGCCTGTTGTCGCGTCGAGTCACGTTCGCGCGGTGCGTGACGTGGGAAAGAGTCTGGCTTTTTCGTTTGCTTCTGCCGGGCCCGTGTTTCGAGCCTGCTCGAACGATCGCTTTATCGGCCAATCCGTCTAAATGTTCTGATGTTCACAACACGCCGTGCCTTTTCTATGTGTTTGGTTCTGTATCCTGAGAGAAGACCGGAAAGGAATCTTATTTTTGAAGCTCTGCAGTCGAATGCGCTTGAGGGAGTGATGTTTTCCTCTGCTTTCTCGTTTGTGCTTTTCGACCCGTGTGATCTGTGTCGAGCTCAGCTTTAGGCCATTTCCGTTTCGGGTAACAGATCCTGGGCTGGCTAAGGATGGAGCCGAGCCCGTCCAGTGGGAGCGACAGGAAGAGGCGCGTCGATCAGACGACGAATGATGGTGATATCGACAGCGTGTATAGATTTACAGTACTGTTGCCGAATGGGACTACTGTGGGCATCACAATAAGGGACCCCGACTCCTCCATGCCCCTTGAAGACTTCATACTCTTGATCAAAGAAAGGTACGTTCGAGCCAAAGCACAGGATCCGTCACTCAAGTTAAGACGTGCCATCGCATGGGAGAGCGATGGGTCGTATATAGAAGATGCCAATGGACATAAAATCAAAAGCAGAATCATTTTCGCCCAGTTTAAGCCACATAAACGCCACATCTTGCATCTTCACGTGAGTATTGGGGCAAGTCATACTTCTTTCGCTTGCTTTGTCTTTTAATTTACTGAGAGTAGACTGTACCGGTGGTCTTATATCGTGCATATTCACTTTTATGGCTGTTCTTATTTTACTGTCTGTTTGTATTTTCTTTTCCCAACTAGGATGGGTCCAGCAACACGACTGATACTTTTGAGGTTAGTATTTTATTTCTTATCGCATCGTACCCAGCTGTTGATGTATTCTGCAGGATGGGTATCACTTGCCCTCTAGGAGTTCTCTTGTTGTGAATTTTGCTAGTACCATTTGGGGAGCGTATTATGGCCTTTTAACACATCACACATGCTATGATGGAGTTCCTCTGGTTCTCTGTGCTTCTTCAAGTGATTACATTGATATGTGCGTGAATTTTCTTGCAGAATATGTGGGATTTGACGCCCGATACAGACTTGTTGAAGGAGCTACCTGAAGAATATACTTTTGAAACTGCTCTTGCAGATTTAATAGTAAGTTGTCCTGATGACTTTGGAAGTTGAGATCCGTGTTTGATGCCAAACTGACTCCTGCTCCTTTCACCAGGATAATTCCTTGCAAGCTGTGTGGGCTAATCCTCCCAAAACTAAAAGATTGATTAGGTGATGTCTTGATCTTGCTACGTGTTTATTAGGATTGGAACATCAACCTTTTTGTGGCTTAAAGCTGAGAATTTGTGGAACATTAGAATTAATATCGTGGCTTATGGTGGAAGCTGTACAAAGGTTGATTCTTCTCTGTGTCGATCTAGTTGTTGAACCGGGTGCATCTTAGAACTTCTCCTATAAATGGAACCTTTTCTTTTCAAAAGGAAACTTTTATACTAAGCAAATGTATAAAAGGTGAATAATGGCTTGTTTACTGGATAGATATGAACTACTGTAGACACGCATTTTTGTTGTTCAACTAAATTAGCGAACAATAAATCAATAGAGTAATGGAAAACAACATGAAGCTTTTCCTTTGTTTGGAAGTATCACTGCCCTTTGCTAATTGCCAACAAAACTCTTCTTTAAGTCTGAACCACATAGGACTTCATCATTGCAAACATCTTTGTGCAATATATTATGAATCATAAGTTTCAAGTGGAGACTGTCGCAGTTGCTTTAACATGATATGTGAAATTAACCAGGATAGGTGTTTGATGCCATATGATCTCGTGTTAGCTATATTTCATCTGTCATCTTGATGCTTATGATAGCTATATTCTTATTATTGACATTTTGTTGGGTTTGAACTTTGGTGCCTGGATCGCTGTTGTTTTGAAATTGCAGCTTGGATATATCTGATGAAAGGATCTCAATCTTTGACACTGGCCCTGGAATGGATGACAGTGATGAGAACTCTATAACAAAGTGGTATGCAGTACTCTAAAGCAATGTTTTTTCTTCCCTCATTTAATTCAAACCCACACATACACCCACACACTCACGTGGTTATGGCAACTTATACCAATAACAGTATTTTGGCTAGAGGAGACAATCTTAGGGGTGAAATCTGTGCATTTGGTAAATTTTGGTTATCTAGTTGAAAATGAAGAAACAACATTTGTGAAATGATTTTTCATACATACTATGATAATGTGGAGTTACATCTTCTTCAGATGATTATTTGAGTCAATTATCTATTTTTCAAAAGAGGCTGGTGCTACTTAAATGCAAAATGATAGCTTTTTTATGGAGAAAACTGACTGTATCCTTTCCAGTTATTTCTTTTAGAAATATACTTTATAGGGCAGACATTTTTTTTTCAAGAAAACAGAGATGCATAATTACAAAATTAAATTCCTTTGCTAGCAAGCCTTGGTTTCTGATTTCATTCTCTTTTTGTATCTTTTTGTGTATTGTTTTCTTTCTTTTTGTCTAGGGGAAAGATGGGTGCCTCACTTCACAGAAAGTTTAAAGCTGAGGCAGTAGGTGGGAAACCTCCATATCTAATGGTAATTTCTCTTTAAACGTTTAACGTTTATTGAATCTCCTAGTCTCTGCATAAAAAAGACATACAAGATGTCCTTTCGCAAGTAGCAGGAATCCATTGATATTTCCTAGAGATGGAAATTAATGCAAGCTAGTATCGCATGTGAATGATTGGTTGACTTCAATATATTTGGAGTGAATCGATTTTTCCGCAGCCATATTCATACACTGTCAAGTATGACATGAAATATTCAATGTCTTTAAAGAATTAACTTGCTTTTCCCGCAAATGTTGCTGATACCTTCCACTTCTCATCGGTGGAATTGATTTTCAAAGCTTTGTTGCGCCATGCAGCATTAGGATCATTGAAAAACAAAATCTTGTTGATGTGTATCCTTTCCCTATCCTCCTCCAAGAGAAAGCAAACACAAACTTCTGTTTTCTATGAGTCGGAATTATGCGAGAGAAGTTGACAGTATGTTCCTAACTAGCTGACAATTCACCGTTCCACTGCCTGGACATTGACTTGAATCGGGAAAATTTAACTGTTTTAAATCTCTAGAAGTTCAAATTGCTTCTGGTTTCTGGATAATTTGTTGAGTGTGGTGCAGCCTTTCTTTGGCTTGTTTGGATATGGAGGACCAATTGCCTCTATGCATTTGGGAAGGTACGTTCCAGAGTATTATAGTTGTAGAAACTGGTAGCCCATGATATTTTGTAGAGGTAAATTATACCTCTTTACGTTTTAATGAGTTACAGGCATGCCGTAGTTTCTTCCAAGACTATGAAATCCAAGAGAGTATACATGTTACATCTGAAGAGAGAAGCTCTATTGAGCAGATCTGGTTCTCAACACTCTTGGAAAGTATGCAAGATCACTGATAACTTATTGTTGTCATATTTTTCTCTTGACTGGACTCCGTTATGTTCCATACATAGATTTATCCGACCAGTCATCATTTTCTTTATCATTTATTCAGACTGATGGTGGCGTAAGGGTTCCTTTAGAAAATGAAAGTGTCAGAGCACCTCAAGGAAGCTTCACGAAGGTAGACTTTTTCTAATTCATTCTTTCTGTTGTTGTATTTTAGTGTCAGTAGGACATTCTGCCACTACATGCCACATCTTTTCTTTTTTTATGTCCCCGGAGAATTTTTGCATATGTTTTTTCTGGGAAGGTTTTACTCAGCTAATCTCTCCAAAATCTGGTAAAAACCATTGTCTAGGAGGTTATTTGTCATGCTCTGACCTGAGCATCATCCCAAATTCTCCGGGACACTTCTTGAAAGCATGCCTTTTACGTAACCTCCATTGCTCTAGAAATTTGTTTTTTGGCTTGGCCATGGCACAGGACCTGGAAGTGGTCATTGGTCAGTCGTCTTGAGTGACTATTAGGGTCTAGATTCTCTGATTATGCCAGTCAAAGACTTCTCAGGTCATGTCTTTACTTTGTCCTCAAGGCAAAGTTAGTCTTCCTGAGCAAATCTTAGGCTTTATATTTTCTAATTATGTCACTCCACTAAAGCGGCGGTAAAATATATGTTCTTTTTGAGATATAAGATTGAAATATTTATAGGAGAGGTAACACAATGGGAAGAGATAGGGAGAATTCAAAATCTAGGAGATGTGAGGCGAGTTGAGAACTATACATGAGTGAGAGATGAAACCCCCTCACAAGGATTATGAAACAAATAAGATGGCTGCTACTTTGAGTTAAGACATAACTCTTGGAACATTTGAAGTCAATAATGAATGATAGAACACATCTTCACGCATGCCGGTATCTGTTGACGGGGTAAAGCCTCTAATATGAAGTTCTAAGCAAAAAATCTTATTTCTTTCGTGTACTGCCTTGGGCATATATATGTGGTTAATGACTTGAATGTATTGTTCTGAATACATTCTCCCAGTAAATTTTCAGGTATTTGTTGCTTTGTCACGAGCTGGTAAATATTGTGATTCTCGATACCTAGCCAATATGTCGTGATGTTTTAAAGCCGTCTTGTCGTGTAAAATCCGTACAGGTTGAGATTTTCAAGCCTAGAATGAAAAAGGTGAATCTATATCAACTCCAGTGCAAGCTGAAGGACATCTATTTCCCATATGTTCAGGTTTGCTGCCATCATATCTGTTTTTCTTTAGGATTTTGTTAAAGAGTGCCCCTAGGGCACTTGTTAAGTCACAAATTGAGGAAAGTTTACAGTTTTAGATGCACTGTTTACTTGTGTTTTGTGTAGTTGATGCTTTAGAAATCGATACATTTCATATAAGTATGCTTAACAAGTGTCTCGAGCACTCTTTAACAAGACTTTTATAGAGATGTTATAGCAGGAAACTATTCCACCACAAGTGGAAAAAGTCATTCTGGTCTTTTTCTCTTGGCTTTATGAGGTTCATCAGCTAAACTTGGGAAAGAGCCGTATCACTTTCGTAAAATTTAGAATGATGTATTTTTCTAACAATTTAAAAGGTTTTGCTAGATTTTTCAAACGGATCTGCATTTTTGCAAATTTTAGATGGTGCCTTGATGTCATCTTTGTTTGCCTGGAGTTGTGGTGGTGGAAAGTTTAAGTTCTGCAGAAATTGGAGTAACTCAAACACTTCTGTTGATTTTGCCAAATAGAATATCGATGTAGTATCATAATTTCTTTAATGCTGCTATGAAAAATTACTGTTATAGCACATGTAATAATGCTATAATGCCGTCACTGCAAAATGTTCATAAATGCTGCTACCAGATCAAGTTGGGTTCAGTTAGCAATTGTGGTCAATGTGGGATACGGCTTTGGTCAATGTCTTTGAGATTATTACTCTTGGCTATGATTTGAAACTATGCTAATGAGTTCTCCCTTCTGGTGAATTCATAACTATGACTAACTTGCTGTATTTCTGGGGATATCAAGGTAGAGCAATGTTTAAGAGAGCAAGTAGTAGGTAAAATGACTTTTCAGGGTTATGAAGGTTTGCTTCTTTTCTATGAGGATCATATAGGATGCTTAGATTTGATTTTATCTCATTAGTTTGATTGTTTGCAGTGTGATGTTTTGTCTAATTTGAGGAGGACAACCAGACCGGTCCATTTTGAGGTATGAAATACACTGTTGATACGGTAGCCTCTAATATTATCTCCTTCAGCCACTTGATGCTTTTATCTTTTTGTCCACTTTGAACGGGAGTAGTCTTCTACATTCCTAATATTGGGATAGAAAAGGCACAATACTATGTTTTTCAGATTTACAAGCAATTTTGGATTTTCTTGTTTTTGCTATGCCTACAACTATATTAAGTAATTTGAGGCTTGCTATCTTTGACGGTTATGATATGAGCATGTTATAGTGTATGGTTTGTAGAAAAAATTGTACCCATTATTGCATTTATCTTTTTAGTTCACTGTGATCAGGCAGTCCTCTACATTCTTAATGTTGGGATAGCAAAGGCACAATCCAGCTATGTAACTATGTTGTTCAGGTTTACAAACAATTTCGGATTTCTTGTTCTCGCTATGCCTACAAATATAAACTAATTCGAGAAGGTTTGTTGTGATATGAGCTTGTTATAGTGTATGATTTGTGGAAAAAATTGTTCCCATTATGCAATAATTGGATCTCATAGTAAGCTTTTTGCACCATGAAATGAGTTTGTGCTTTGTCAGGTTAATGGTATTGATTTAGCTGAAATTGAAGGCGGGGAGGTTGCAATCACCAACTTGCATTCATGCAATGGTCCTGATTTTATAATTCAAGTTCATTTTTCGATCACACCGGACACTGATGCTAATAGAATACTTGGTAAGTATCTGTAGTTCTCTGTCCCTTCTTTTTAGAAGAGCAGGCAGTTTTATCGTCTTTTATTCTAGGTTGTCTACCTTTTATCGTATATCGTCTTTTATTCTAGGTTGTCCACCTTTTATCGTTTTTAGGCCCTTCTTTTGGTCTGTTGGCATCAATGATTTTAGCACTAGTTTTACCTAAGAATGTGACTCAGATTGCGGCTTGTCTCTAATATAATAAGGCGCAACACTTTTCAGGTTCCACATCAATTCATGAGGCTAATGCTCGCCTGAGGTGTGTCTACTATCCTGTTGTTCAGGTATGGCAATATATTCTTATAGTTTCTTTTCTTTTCAGTTTACTGTGGAGGAAGTTCTTTATTTAAGTACTCCAGGGGAAGGAAAACATCGAGAGAATCTTAGAGAAGTTAGAAGCTGATGGATGCAAAGTTGATGAAACCTATGAATCTTTCAGTCGTGTGTCAATCCGACGTCTTGGCCGACTGCTTCCAGATGCTCGCTGGGTGAGTTGTGGATCTTTTCGGATATTATAATCAAACTAAGAAAAGCTGACGAAACAAAACGCCCAGGCAACTCCCTTGCATTACATAAGATTAGGATGGTGAGATGCAGGCTTAAATGCCTAAAAACCAACAGAAAATTTCACGATCCTTAAATGTTATGCTGCTTCAAAGTAGTACAGCTTACGTTGTTATTGATCACACATCTTCAAGCCTTTATCCTTTTGGATATGGCCCCCTGTTAACAGATGGTTATTTAAACTTTTCTTTTTCTCCGCTCTCTATATCTAGTGGCCCAATAGTCCTTCATAATCCATTTTCCCCGAACCGTCCATGAAGCGAGGTTTAGACGCCTCGACCCATGGTTATCCTTTTGGAAGTTGGACAACTGTCACAGCCATTGCTCATCTGATGGATATTAGTGCATCAAGAAAGGAAGCATTCTGCAAACCTGAAAAAAATTTGATTAAATCTTCAGCAAATGGAAGTTGGACGACTGTGACAGCCATTGCCCTAGTATGAAAGATCAAACAGTCGTAGCTCATTCCCTGCATGAAATTAAGCAAACACGATGTGTTTAAAGCTGGTATCAAGTATAACTTCCTAGGCTGGTTAAGTTTTTTATATTTTGGCCAGGCTGGTTTATAGGTTTGATGAGACCACTTTCTTACCTTTATGTTGCGGCTGCTGTGCTGGGAATAGCAGATATCATGTGACTGGTTGCGTGTATTGCATGCTAGAACAACGGTGAAACATCAGGACGCCATTTCAAGACTTCTTTGCTGTTGTGCTGCAGTGCAACTCATTTTTATCGACTCTAGTAAATTTTCCAAATGGTTGACCCCATCAAAACATGCTCTACGTCTTTCCTCGGTGGGCAATCTTGCCCAAAACTTATAGTCAATATCAATGTGCTTTCATATCCAGCAAATGCCTGTGGCAGCTCATTTAGTCTATGACAACTGCTAAAATCTACATTTTCTTTCTTTTTTTTTTTTCATATATTTGCCCACTTCAATTGCATTTGCTCATTTCTTTTCCTCCCTTGTAGTGCATATATGCAAATGTTGACATCATCTTCTTCAAGCTATTGAGTCAGCTAATAAGACTCATTTTGCGGTAAATGGGTCTCTAATATGCTTATACATGTATTTTTCTCGATTTTACTCAATTAACAGTGAAGGTTTTATGTAATATTCACCTCGTATCTTGTGGAATATCATCAAAGGTAAGATTTATTCCAAAATGAAGAAATTTCTGACAAGATTTTCAAGAAAACACAAATACTCAACATATATATACATAGTGGTTTATCTTATAAAAATTTTATGTGCACGTTGAGAAGGTCCTATTTTAGAAACTTGATCTAATTGAAAATTTTGGGATTAAATCGTGTCAATGTCAAATGTTCGATGCTTCCACTGTCTCTGCTTATTTGCTAACTTGATTATTAACAAAAAAAGAAAAAAGAAAAAAAAAGCGTGGTAACCAATATCCTAATGGTTGCTTTCTACCACAGGGTTTGCTTCCATTCATGGAAGAGAGACATAAGAAAGGAGATAAAGCTCACTTATTCAGGAGATCTTTCTTTAGAGTTAAATGCTTTATTGGTACTGTTATCACTGATCATTCGGACCTTTCCTATCTGATGAGACTGCATTTTCTTCAATTCTATACATCATGAATATGTCTGACATAAAATTTGATGATGCAGAGACTGATGCTGGATTCTCTCCAACAACTTCTAAGGTGAGGGGAGCTCTACTGCCTATACATGGGCCATCAAGCTTTCAGTATTAGAATACTTCATGTTCCCAGTCGTAATATTTTTATGTAACTCAAGAATTTCCATTTTGATCTACTGAAAACATATGGAATAGAGATTTCTCGTAGTAAGGCCAAACAGAGCGTGCAGTTTCTGAGGTGCAAACTGGAGCAGGAACACAAAAAATGAAAAATGTCTCCAGATTATTAATATGTTTCCAAAGTGATTCTTCTGAAATTTCATGTTGTATGTTGGTGGGAATGTGCCCTTTTATGGATAAAATGGTAGCATTTTTAATGTGGCTGTCATAAGTTTGATCAGAGTTGAGTCCTCTTTATGTTGACATATCAGTACATTTGAATTCAATGTCTTAGTAGTTCCTTTTAAGTGTTATATCTGTGGGCAAAACATGTTGTCATTCGTCTATTATATATCAGTTGACAGTAATGTTTCAAATATTTCTCATTGCTGTTACCTAGCCAGGGAGAAGGTTAGAACTATGCAAACACAGTACCTGTATGCCTTTGCAGTAGAATAATGCTTTTATCGAAATTTAAAGGTTTTTTGAGTTGCCACACAGATTTTAGGATGAGTTTATGATATCTTAACACAATTTAATAAATTTTTTAAATTCAATTAATTGGAAACGGCAATAAGTTTGATGATCAAAATTTCAAAGACAGGTCTTCTTCACTTCCTTTTCTTTTGGTTCTTCATTTGTCTAATATCTGTTGAGCTGACTCTTTGCTTGATAAGCAAATAATGTACTTTTGGAAAACATCGCCAGCTGTCGGCTGTACGGCGGTTCTCGGGTCACTAAAAAAAAAAATGTCTTTCTTATGTAAATGGTTCAGTACTTGAAATACTTTGCTTTACAGAAAGAGTAATTGAAGACCAAAAATAGGTAGATTGGCATAGAGTCCTAATCTAAATTGCTAAATTAAAGGACCGAAATAGGTAGATTGACATATAGTCCTCATCTAAATTGCTTGAGAAATGTAAATTGCTCATCTTCTTGTGGAACTTTCATATAGAGATGCTCAGTGCTCCTTACTTTTTACAGACAGATTTGGCCCAGCACAGCCCATTTACCAGTGCTCTTAAAAAAATTGGCAGGCCTCTTGATGGAGTTAAAGGTCTTGCTTGTATTTACACCCACTATCTTTTTCTTGAACTTACATGGTTTTCACTTTAAAGTCCTTAATGAATTTTTTTTCCATTATGTAGAAATAAAATTTAAAATCTGTAGAGAAGAGAAGTTGTTGACTCCTTTACAATTGGAAAAGGAATATTGTGATTGGATTATCCAAATGCATGAACGTTATGATGAAGAGGTTGACAGCGGCGAAGACCAAGCTGTTTTCATAATCAACCCTGGAAACAAGAAGGCACTTGGTGTATCATCCGACGGTATGTAGAAGTATTTATATCATAATTTAGTGGATCACCAGTTAAGCTCAGCTATGTTGCATGCTAGTGGCTTGCCATTCAGTCTTTTTGTGTTTTGGGCAAAATGCTTGATATTTTTTGAACTTCTTCAACTGTACTGCTTCTGGTTTTACCTATTATTTGTTTGTTTTGCTTCTCATGGTGCAATTGGTTAATTTAAATATCTATATCTTAGTTGTGAGAGTGCACCGTCGGATGAAAAGGAAGGGAGTATCTTGGAGACGTGGCCAGAAAATCAAAATTCTGAAAGGAGCATGTGCCGGAGTGCACAACAACAATGTATATGCTACTCTGGAATATTTTTTGCTTGAAGGACTTCAAGGAGACGGTGGTGGTAAGAAATGTTATACATGCATGCATTTAGTTGCTTTTATTTTGAGCTTTCTGCCAAAACGATACTTTTATTGTGGCCATGGTAGATTATCTCAGTACGTCTAACAGATCATGTTTATACTTAACAGAATAGAATCTTCTGTTGAGCACGCGATATGAAACAGAAAGAGATACACTGCATTAATATGTACAGACGTTATAGTTTCTTTGGTAACTCAAGTTTCAAATGTGTGCCCGTCCCATATTAGTGAAAAGTTTTCCGACAATTTTATTATTTCGCCATCAATGAATTATTTATGTTAAGTTTTCCAAGGAATTTTGGACTGAAAGGGAGGTTCCTTGGAAGTGCCGCACATCAATTAGTGGCAGCATTTTGCATTTGAACCATAAGTCAATACTTACGTGCATGAGGATTGAAATGAAAGAATTAGATCACGTATTAAGTTGGAGAAAAACCTTTGGATCAAGTTTTAACCGTCTATCTGCTCATAGGGGATTTTTAAATGAGAAGATCCCTCAACTTGATTGAGAAAACAGTTTATTTATTGTGATGATGTTTCTCTATTCTGTTCAATTAAGTGTATTGGTCAATTAATCTGGTGGTCTTGTCTCTGCAGGGGAAGCACGAATCATGTGCAGGTAAATCACTTGTTGATCTTCTGTGGTTGAAGTATTTTCAGTTTTCATCAACCGATTGGGTACCTCAAGATTCTGCTAACAAGCTGTCCCTGCGTTATTGTGGGTAAAAGGCCGCTAGGGGTGCCTGATGAGAAAGGCTGCATCCTCAATAAGCATGATGGAAATGTTTGCTTGGAGGTTCAGAGTTCTGTATCTATACCTATTGGAGTCATTGACTCTGGAAAGGTATCTATTTAATTATTTGAATGTCATTTTACTTGTTTATGTCGTATTATGTCCAGAATAGCAATTCTTTTTGATCTCTACTCAATCTTGAGCTTTGAAACACAGTTAGTAGCTGTTGTGAAATCCGAGTGGGAGTGCCAGTTGGAGAAGCACCGCTTGAAAGCACCATCTTCGATTGACTTGCTAGATGCCAACCGATGTGAAGAGTTAGGAGTTCATGGGGTAAGTGTCTAGTTAGGGTTTTGTAAATCGATCTTCAAATTTTGACCCCAAAAACAATCAATCTTCAAATCACATGTGACTGCAGGCAGTATTTATTAAAGCATCCTATATAACCTTGTTCGAGTATTTTATAGCATTTACGTGAAATCTGTGGGTCTGAAAGATTTAAGAGCTAAAGAGAATTTCTGCTTGGTGATACATACTGTTCCTTCTCCTCAGAATAACTGCTGACCTGAAAATACTATTATCTGTCCTCTGTCTATATTACTAGCCCATTCATTTTTTGTTTTTTTATCTTTTTGTTTTCAGGCATTACCAGTTCATGCACCCATTCCTGCTGGACAAGACCCTCCAAAGGAAATTGTAGCAGTTGTACGGCCAGCAAATTTCAGTTACTCCACTGCCCCAAAGAACTTGGATCAGAAGTACATTGTCAAAAATAAAATGGAAATGTCCATGGAAGTCAAATTCAGTGGCGATTCTGACAATGGTCAAGAAAGTCATCTCTATTCATCTCGCGTGACACCGTCTAGTCATAGAGGATTTCATGGTCTATACATCTTTTCCTTGCAGCACAAGTCACATGAACTATTTCAGAAATCCGGTGTATATAGATTTTTGTTCCATATGGTAAGCAAGCCTCTTCCTTCCCTTTTCTGCCAGCAAAAAAAGCAGGGACAAACTTTATTACCAAATACTCTTTTTACAATGTAATACCTCTCAATCATTTTGTTGATATATACTTGAGATCAGGATGAGACAAGCTGTAAGAACTGTGAAAAAGAGGTAACAGTTCATGCATCTGCTGAGGTTGGAAGGTGGCAACTTTTGGGATATGATCAGAATAAGCATCTTAAAGTCAGGTAAGGATGGTAAGAAGTTTTTGAAAGTACCAATTTTGTTCTTTTGTTTATATGTGGCGCTTCAGGTTTATAATGTAATTTATGGGCTATTTTGACAGGGTTGGATCATGCTTTACACCTTTAGATGTTGCATGTTATGACAGATATGAGAACCTCATTCCATTTCCATCAACTCCAAAAGTCAATTTGCAATTCAAGATGCGCAAAGGCATGTTGATTTGTGTAAAGAAAATGAAGGCATGCCTTTTGGCCGATAAAAAGACTCTAAGAATTAAGGTACCATGCACATCTATATATGTCAGGCCCATCTCAGATTTGTACACTTTACAACGCATTGTTGTGGTAACTCAGAATTACCGATTGTGTAGGATTTACTAATAGAAAGTGGGGATTTAGACATTATCCGGCCAAGCTATGAGGGCACAATGCTTCTATGTCCACCAGATGAATCTTTGTCAATTTCTGTACCATGTCAAGGTATCACATTCCAGATTAAATTCCTTTACAGGCATGAGCACAAGATTTGGTAATTGTTCAGCTATTGATATGCCTGGCAATTATTTTCTCAACTTTCTCATAGTTATTCCTGGACACGTGCGGCGAGTTTTGGCACATCCATCTATGCAAAGTATGCAAATGCTTCCTGGGTGCATAGTACAAGAACTCAAATTGGAGGTAAAGCAGATCCTCTCAAGCCCTTAAGCCTAATTGTGAATGAAGTTTCTAGCATTATTTGTATGAGACAATACTCAATCACGTTCAGACTGTTACTTGTGTGCACATATTGCATAGTCATAGTCCTTAGCGCGTTTTCCTGATCGCCATGGCAATTATTTTACTTGCCATGTATAGTTCTTAGTCTTTCATAAGGTATCTTATTGGATGGAAATTGAGGCCTGGTCTTTCTCCTTTCAAAAGAAAAGTAACAAGTATCTGAGGCAGAACTTCTTTGAACTTTTTTATCACGTACCTTGTAGAACTTCACCATACAACAGAAAAAGAAGTACAAGTTGACCTGTTCCAAACTGGAATTATCATTGTGTTTAGCATATATTCCGCTGTATATTTGCAGAAGCAATTATTTGGCACCCTTGCTTATGCCTTTTGTTTGATTCATTTCCTTCAGATGTTTGATGCATATGGAAATCATGCATTGAAGGGATCTGAAGTTCTTTTGAAGGTTGAGGGATTTTCCATTGAAGATCAGATGGGTAAAAAGCACAAGGTGATGTGCTTTCCCAAATTCCCTGCGGTGCTAATGAGTAAATTCTGTAAATGGTGATTTGTTCTCTTATTCTATGTTTGGAAGATGAAGGAAATTGGGGAAAATGAAAATTTGGGTGGAAAGTCGGTAGGTGAGAATTCGGAATTTTCGTGAGTATGGAAGGAAAAGTCAAAGTTTTGTGTACTTACACCTAAATTTTCTTCCCCCCACTCTCCCAAACAAAGCTTTAAAGATGGCCTTTGTTGACACATCGGCATTCAATTAAGCATCTTAGTCAGGGCACTTATATTTCCGTAGTTGTGTATGAGGTGCATGGGACTGTTTAACTGAATCAACATGAACTTTGTGGTGATTTTGCTCTCATTTTTACCTACATTTCTGTTGTTATTATTGGGAATGACCCTGCTGACATTTTAGATATTGGGCATAAACTGTCGAAATGTTGAAGTAGCATGTTGGTGGCCCAAAAAAGAATTGGCGTAGTTGTAGACATGTATTGTGTATTCATACGATATTTGAAGCACCAAATGCATTGATAATGATTTAACCTCTGTCAAAAATTATTTAAGAGAAGGAAGGAATGAATTTCTTGTTCAGGTGGATCATGATGGATTTGTTCATCTTGGTGGCATGTTGAAAGTTACTGCAGGTTACGGTCAAGATGGTATGAACCTTGAGTTTGTAGCTTAAACTTTTACTTTGATCTCTTGTAATGTTTTCTGGGAAATCTTTTGTTGAAGGAATCTATGCTTGCAAAAGAACATCAAGTGAAGTAGAGTGGAGCATAGCTCAAATTCTTGCAATAACTTTCACAAGCTATATCTGAATTTTTATGAAACCATGTACTCACCATTTTAGGGGGCAAGTGGTCTGTTAGGACTTACTCTCAGGCATATTTCCTTCTCTTTTTGCAGTTTTGTAGCTCAGCTCGTGATTACATATTAATTTACTGATTGAGTCTGCAACCAAGAATGCTACTACTAGGCCTATGACTATTCAAAATAATGCCCATTTATGGTCCAATTTATAATCCCAACCTTCTACAGTTAGTATCGCGTTGTAAACTATTATTGGGTCCATCATCGATGGGGCATTTTCTTTACAATGCAATGCCTGTTAATTTTGATTATTGTGACTAACTTCTTAGTTCCTACACGTGCCATGAAATCAATGCAGTTTGTCTTGAATTGAAGTCTCTACCGAGGGTGGACTCATAAATCTCGATATAATAAAGGAAGTTACAAGAAGCAAATAACTTGGGAACTCAATAGTAAAAGAAAAGCATACTCAGCCTATCATAATTACCTTTTCTCACTGAAAAGTTTCATCCTTATTCTAAAATAATCTATACTTGTTTTCATTCTTTTTGAACTAATATCTCTTTCTTGATGAGGGTTCGAAAACTCTTGCTAGTAAAGCGACAACTCGTTCATATGTTCTTTTTTGGAGTTTTTCTTGTTTCTCTTGGTGAGATAACTTTGACCTTAATTGAATTGAAAATGAGAAGAACTTAGCCATTATGTTAAACATAAGAAACATGAGAGGTAGCATCATTGACGCATATCTTGGGGTTTACTGTTATGAGAACAAAGTTTGAGTTTCAATTTACCATACTAATTGTTTTAATTGACTCAAAGAAAGGATTGCATTAATCATCCAGTAGACTCGATGAATCAATATTTTAAGAGTATTACATTGGGTCACCTTTCATATCTTCAAACTTATGCATTGACATACAGTTTATTCGATTTAGTATAGTTACGCTCTAGGTCTATCTACTTCAGTTATTCATTGTAGCTTTGATCAATCAAAGCTTAACATGAATTCTGTAAACAAGGATTTGGGTACTCCCAATACATGCGGTAAATAATAATCCCTTTTCTCAGAGTGCAGGATTTCTGTGGTATGGACATGAAATCCCATAGTTTCATCAAGAAGGTGTTTTATTTTAATTTTGCTTCTTGGACATTTCAGTCGATGATAATTTATTTTAGTAAAATTACAGTGTCTGTATTTCATTTTCACTGAGCATTTATTTTAATACTTTTGTTTAAATTTTATATGGAGTCACTAACGAGATTTGTGGGTAGGGGGATGAGTAAGGAACTGAGAATGTAATGTTCCCTTCGTAATAGTGATTTTAAAGCTTTGGTCAAAGTCTATTTTTCTGTATGTGTATGATCATGTTCTGATAATTTTATACTATTAAAATAAGGATTAGGAGTATTAGGCATCTGAAAAAAGTGCAATTTCTTTACCAACAACTATTTATGTTGTTAAGTTCACTGGAGGGTATGAATTCACATTTCATTTTATTGAAAGAAACTCCAGTTGGTTCCAGACTGTCATCACTTAGCAGCTGCGCTGAAAGTGAAGCTTCAATAGTTGTACTATTAAGTGTTTTGAGTTTCACTGACTGTCTGGGGATATCTACATTCATTACCTGCATACAGCATCACTGTCTGTTATAGCCGGTGGTGAAGAAATATTCAAGGAAGAGTTCCAAACAGAAAAAAGGGAGCTCAGAGTTGCAGAACCAGTTAGTATAGTCTTCTGCTTTTAGTTACACAATGATTTCAATTTCAGAAACTTGTTTTAATGTTGGCTTGATTTGCAGGTGCCTCAGCTTTGTGCAGCTGGTTCCCAACTAGAAAATTTTGTCTTCGAAATTGTGGATTCAGAGGGTAATCTCGACGAGAATATCCACAACGATGAGGAAAATGGCCATTTTCATACACTTTCCATCAAACTGGACTCGTCCGTTACAAAATCGACCACTTTATATGCTTTCCGAAAGGGGAGATGCACCATTCCTTCTCTTACTGTCCCTCAAGAAGCTGGGTGCTTTAGCTTTTCTGCTGTTCATTCTCGTCACCAAGAGTTATCTTTAAGCATCGAGGTCGCAATGTTTATTTCTGGTAATTTGTTGGTAATTTGCATTGGTACATTTATTGTACTTGATTTGTGTATGCAGATTGGCGTTCAGCCTTCTTCAGATTTGCAGCCTGAGATTCAAACTGTATGTCGAAATAGGGATGCAATGATGCTTCAGGACACATCAACCCCTATTGATGTACAGAATGTACATTCCATCATCAAGAATGAGAAGGTAATTGTATTAGATCTTTATTGATTGCTATCATAAATCTGGTTACTTGTGGATAAATTCCCACTGTAATCTTGTAGTCATAATTATTCTTTCAAGTACCTGGCTTTAAGATTCTAAATTTAAGCTTTTCTCATGTTCCAATGAGGTCAGTTAGTTGCAGCTATTGCCCATCATTCTCATATACTTATGTGATCAGTTGTGCTTTGTGACTTACAATTACTGCTCCTCGCAGGTTCTTGAGGATGACATTCTTGAAACTGGTTCGCGAATTGGACATCGGGAAAAGGTACTGAAGTTGCTGCATGACCGGAAGGTTGAAATAGAGCAATCCTTGATGGAGTTGGGAGGTGATTCGTCTTGGTTAATGTCATTTCTGAAGGATAATTGGTTTTCATAAATGCATGCAACACTCTTTCATGATGATGTGCATTTCTTTGCCCTTGTGGTCTTGTCAATATCAGTGACCTACGGCTACTTAGTTTGGAAAGTTTGAAGAATATAAATCCATATTTTGATTGTCATATTATGACTCTCATAGTATTATCATCTTTGTCTCTAGATGAGAGAATGTGATGCTTTTTAAAGAACGATTTGCCGTTCATTCCAATGTACAAAATATATAGATCTAAATCAAGTTAGGATGAAAATGATTGCTCAGTTCATGGTTGCTTTTCACCAAAATCACCTGGGGCGCAATTATTCATTTTACCTAGCAAATTCGGTTGTGACAAGTAGGACCTACATTACGAAGTTAGGTGTGTGTGGATGACCAACTTTTACAGTTTATGCAGAGCCGTCCCCCTTGAACATTATGGACTGCTTTTTCACCAAAGAGGAAATGATGGACATGATAGAAAACAGAGATGGCTCGGCGGCTTCTGTTCTCTGTAAACTTATCAGAAATTTTCCTTCAGAAGGACCGCATAGACGATCTAGAGATGGCATCATTGGTGTGGTTGCACTTCTCGGAACAATTTGCAATATTGAGCTTAGCAGGTAAACTATCACGGACCCTTCCATCTGACCCACTTGTTCAATGTTGCAAATCCCCTTTTTCACCTTTTAGAGAAAGCAATACCTAAAATTGCATTTTTCCATTTCGAAGGATCTTAGCCATGTATCTGGGTGAAGATCAAATGCTTGGGATCGTGTGCACAAACTTTGAGACGGCATTTAGTCTCGAGAAGTATGATGAAAACGGAAAAGTTGATCTCCAAAATGCTGTTTATGCAAAAGCAGCTGAACTTGGCAAGTCTATTAGTCGTGAATTCCGCGTCATATGTCTTGAGGAAATAAGGTACAAAAGTGGTAATATTTTTTATTTTATAACATTTAGTGTTATGGAAGATCATATTCCTCAACCAACTTAATTGAGTTGTCAAAAGCATTTCCTCATTCATTTGCAATAAATCTTCGGCAGCCCATATAGAGGAGAGTTTGAAGGCTGTGATCCTCAGAGGAAACTGGCTTTGCCTCATCCTACCTTGCCCAATGGAGAAATTCCTCTGGGCTTCATGGGATACGCAGTTAACATGGTCGACATAGCCATCGATCATTTGATGACAAGAACAACCAAAGGCCTTGGTCTTCGAGAAACACTGTTTTATCGGCTTTTTGGCAAGTTACAGGTTTATGACACCAGAGAACACATGAAGCAGGCTCGTGTCTGCATAGATCACGGTGCTGTATCGCTAGACGGTGGGATAATACGAGAGGATGGATTGATTTCTCTTGGCTTCTGGTATCTCTGTTTCTCCCTCCATTTTTCCAGATGTTGCAAGTAACTAGAAAATTTCTGTGACCAGGATCTGACCTAACTGAAATCAAAATAGAAAAGGAAGTTGGTTCCTATTTTGTGATCAAGCTAAATATGGACTTCTTTGCATTTTTTTTTTTTTGAGATTGAGAAAAGGGTGTGGGACATTTTGGATGCATAGTCAATCATTATTCAAATTGATCAAGGAAGTTTTTTCTTTGCTGTAAAAGCTGTAGCAGGAGCAAGAACATCCTGTGGGTTGTTTCTTCTATTCGTTTCATAATCTTAAACAAGTTTCACAACACCGTACTACATGCTTTGTTGATTATTACAGCTCCTGAGTTCTTGGTTGACCCGTTTGCTAGTTCATGTTTTACGGGAGGATATCTCCATTTTCTGCTACGAGTGACCTGGTTTACCATTTTACCTCTTCAGGAAGCCAGACATATTCTTTCCTGTTGTCATGTCAGAAATTCAGATCAATGCTTCGCCGGAGAGTACGCAACTCAGGATGCAGATTGAAGAGGCTATGTCAGAGTTAAGAGTGACCGTCCACAAGATACGTAAGATTACAAGAGCTTGTGAGGAAGATAAGCGGCGATTTTATGGGAAGACTAAGGAATTTGATAAGTTAATGGACACGGCACAGGCTTTCATGAAAAATCACTGTCCGAAGTTGGAATCCTGCCCGAAAGAATTTGTCTCCCCTACCATGCCCTTGTGAATTATTTTTAGTTTTATATTTTTGGGCTTGGAAAGATGGGATTATTGTCTATGCCAAGTAAATGAAAGATAACCAGAGTACTTTTGTGCAGCTATTAATTTTATGGAATTGAAACTGTGGAGAAACGCAGAGAAATGTGCTTCTTGGAAAATGCACGTCCTATAACCCCTAACCATGGCTAAGGATATCTGCTAGTACTGTTTTTCGAGCAGCCTCGCCATCACAGCTCGCACGGCAAGTCAAATATCTTTGTCCTTTATGATGGATTGACAATCGGGAATCATTAGTCATTTGGCATCGCTTCATCTATCGCCCCAAATTATGAGTTTCCGAATCAATGCTAATGAGAATGCGTGTTAATTGCAGATGTTTTCCATGATCTCGGATAGAATGTTGATTATATTGACTGCAGTACTCTCTGCACTTGTGGAACACACTTGATAGAAGCCAGTACAGAAACCATGGTCTGATGTACTTGTCCTTCATCAAGTCCTGCTGTATGCCCAAAGTTTTATATGCCTGTTTTGGGCGGTTTATATTTAAAATTCTCAATTAGAATGGGTTCTTCTTTTAAGGATAAGGGGGAGATAAAAAGAGAAAAGCGAGAGGTTCAGATTATTGCAGACAAGCAAGCAGCTTTTAGGGGAGTTAAAACAAAGCGATCGACAAACACACCGGCAACATAAACGTCTTTCGCCGTACTCATCATTTGTCACTTTGGCGGCGTACAACGTTAAACTTTTCTCTATTTGTCTCCTGGGTTGAAGCGTCCAACATCTCTCCACAGAAGCAATTTCCTATTAAAGATGGACAAATTGTTTTTAAAACAGAGCACTTGTCGACTAATTAATCTCGAATTAACGTGAAGCGCGCTCTTCTTTCCATTAATTTCTGTCTAACGCTCTGTCGGGCCGTCACTTGTTGGGAATCTTTCTAGCAGTGGTCCTGCCACATTCTTGTCCTCTTCTTGTTTCTTCCTCACACTCCAATTCTTTACGTTTGCAAATTGCAGAGCAATACAGTTCACTTCACACAAATTGCACTTTTATATATGTTTCTACACTCCTTTTTCCTATAACTTCAAGTTGTACAATAAGAACGAAAAAAACTTCATCGACAAAAGATGATGATGCAAAATTGATACGACATTATCTAGAGTAGAGTACAACAAAGCTCCGTCCACGTTGCCGAGCGAGTTTCTATCTATTTGCTTGATGATTTCCTTCTAACAATTTATAAATCTCAACGTCTCTTAATGTCAAGCTCATAAGCTTATTGTGGAATATTTCGAAATCCTTTCCCGACCTGTTAAACATTCGAATTCAAATTCAAATTCACTGTTTGCATATCCGTTTCAAATGTATATTCTTTCGCAATACTGAAGTTAAGAAATTTATGAAGAATGGCATCGTGAGTTCACGATATAAATGCATAGATGTCTTGCTCTTGGTGGGATATGAAAAAAGGAAAAAAAACAAGTGACTACTTTATGCTATATTTACATTAAAAAGAGCTTCTTTTTTATAGTCCGGTCTGGTAATACACGTGACAATTTCGGAGATCCGTAGGTAGTTTATCCGATGAGCCCTTTTTCTTTTCCCTTTTCTTTTGTTTGTTTTTATGTGGAATACACTTGATGAGCCTACGCCCACGTGAGATTCTCCACCAATCTACTTGAATCATTCATTCGTTTATTTTCTGGTCGAGGTTTTGGTCAGGAATTGCGTGGATTCTGTCCAGTTCCCAGCACCGTCCCTAGTGGTGGGAGTGCTGTACCTCTTCGTCGGCCATATACGAAAGCCTGTCGACTCTCAAGAAGACATCTTTCTTCACCATAATCACCCCTTTTTTCTTTTCACTTTCAGAAACGTACGGCAGGCATTTATAACTCCAACGTTGAACGCCTCGACGGCCGTAAAAAGAAGAGGGTGAAGCACAATGGGAGACGGAGGTATTTCATACGTTATGTTGATGTGATGCACGTGGGTTTATGCCACCGAAATGGAGCTGGGAGATTGACTCCGACTTGACTTGTTCGTATGACCGAGTGATGCAGGTACGATGAGATGCTTTCTGGCGGGACCTCCACCTCGTTCAGCCGGTCAGTACAGTCCCACTGTCAGTGTTTTCATGGCGGAGAGAAAAAAGCTGATGATTCCGTAACGAGCCTTCAAAGCCCCCCTCCCACTCACCCCACACTCTTGAGACTTGCTGTGATTTTCTTGATTCTGACTGACCCGGATCCGGGGAAATGGACTCCGACCCGCCGGAGCTGTACCAGAGATGCGCAAGAACCGGCACGCCGAACTGGCGGTGCAAGGAGAGAGCCGTGAGTGGGCAGAAGTTGTGTGAGAAGCATTTACTGTATTACGCCAAGATGCAGAGGAGCGCTCGCGCGACCGGTGCTTGTGCAAGTGCTGGAGCCAAAGGGAGGAGGGAGAGATCTTCCGGTGACGTCTCCGACGTGGGCTGCTGGAGAAGGGTGCCGGAGGTGGGAAGTGGTGAAGGGTCTTGTGGTGATGGTGGTGACGGTGAGAGCAAGAGAGACGGTGGTCCGCGGAAGAGAGGGAGGCCAAAAGGATCAACGAACAAGAAGAGAGTTGGTGATGGGACTGGGAAGGAGGTGGCGTCAGTCGGCGATGGGAATGAGAGCTTGTGTCCAAAAGCAAAGAGAGGAAGGCCAAAGGGTTCAAAGGACAAGAAGAAGGGGGCAAGTGTTGGAATTGCAGAGGATCAAGCAGTTTCTGGGCTGGAGACTGTGTGTGTTAACAATGTGGGTCATGAGGGAGTTAGTGGAGCGAATGGAGAGATAACTGAGAACGGGCAGTGCAAAAACATGATTTTAAGGCGGAAGCGTGGGAGGCCAAAGGGCTCGAAGAAATGGAAACCGGCCACTCATAAAAGTAGAAAAAACCAGGAAACTGCTCCCAGGGATGATGAGTTGTTTTGGGTTAATAATGCGGGTCATGAGAAAGATGAAAGAGTGCTTGGAGAAAACGAAGAGGAAAAAGTTGAGGTGGTACGACGAAAGCGTGGTCGGCCAAAGGGTTCGAAGTGTCGGAATTGTGCTACTGCTAAAAACCAAGTAGCTTCTGAGGATGGTGCTTATGTGGGTTATGCAGTGGGCATTGAGCATGGAGAGGGGAAGAATGGGATTTTACAAGGCCGACCCAAGGGGCCGAAGAATCGGCAATTAGCTACTGCTGATGGAGAATTGGAAGGCAAGAATGGAGATTTCCTGGGAAATGGTCATCCTGGGTTTGAGACATTGAAGCCTAAAAGGGGCCGAGGCAGACCAAAGGGTTCAACAAAGAAGAAGACTCTGTTACTTGAGAAAGCTTTGTCTTCTCACAGCACAGAAAGGGTAGTCAAACGGATGGATAGAGAAAGAATGATCAAGATTATTAGTGGCAGGAGAGTTGGAAATTCAAGATCATCAGTAAGTTGTCCCAAAGCTTGTGTCTTAAGAAGCATTCTCCATTCATTTTAATGTTGTGTTGGTGACACAGGATTCTTGGAATGTAATAGTAATTTTGATGTAGAATTTTTATGACATTCTGTGTAACATTGTTGGTGACAAAATTGAGAGAACCATGGGAATTAGGAATTATCTGGTTTCTGTTTCAGTATCATTGGAGTCGGAAAATGGAGCAGAGGAGTTCAATGTGTCATCAGTGCTTGAGGAGTCACAGAAGTGGGGTTGTAATTTGTTCCAGATGCAAGAGAAAGCGCTATTGCTATGACTGCCTTGAAAAGTGGTACAGTAAATCAAGTTATTCCATTCAAACAAAGAGTAGCTGTACGTAATAATTAAATCAAAATTAGCAGGCTTCATTTGAACTTTTGTGGATTTTTTTGCATCATCTTCTGCCAATGTCACGTGACCATAGTCAAGGGACTAATCATTTTATGCTTGAATAGGTACCCGGGGCAAAGTAAACAAGACATGGAGATGGAATGCCCATTTTGCCGCGGCCATTGCAACTGTAGAAGATGCCTCAGGAAAGGTTCAGTTCTTAGGGTTAGTTTCCACATTCTTTTGCATTTTATCTGCTTTCTTCCTTTCAATTCCAGCGCCAGAAGTCTGTTTTCGGTGTTTTTGTCATACCAAACTGGATATTGATTTCTCTTAGGCAGAGGAGGACAAAGAGGATAGTTTGATGAAGCTGCAGAAGTTGCTTTACATGCTCGACAAAACTTTGCCTCTCCTCAGGCATATGCAACAGGAGCAAGTCTCTGAATTGGGTGCAGAGGCTAGAATCTGTGGTATTGGACTACTCGTTTGGTTCTTCTCTTTATCTGCTCAAAAGTTTGTCATTGAGTGAGCTGAATAAGGCATTTTGTCTGCTCCTCTTGTTAATAGGAAATCAAGTGGTGGAGCAAGATATACCAAAGTCTCTACTGGATGACGACGATCGAGTGTACTGGTAGATACTGTTCAGGTCTTCCTGATTGCTGAAATTAATATATATGATGTTTTATATTTTACCTTGGTGCACTTCAACCTTCCAACTTGTGGTACATTCATATAGTATGACCCTAGTTCACCATCATAGCCAGGCTTCTGATTCACATATTGGAAAACGTTGTATAAAATAGCTCCATGATAAACCAAGGATGGTTGTTGTCTCTTTGTTTCTATGTTTCTTTTGAATTTCTCATACTGACCAACGATATGTTTTCCAAGTAGTTTGGATGTGTATAAATTTGTAATTCAGCGTGAATTTCCTTCAACAGTGACAACTGCAATACGTCCATCATCAATTTCTACAGAAGCTGCCCCAACCCTGTTTGCTCATATGATCTGTGTCTAACTTGCTGTTCGGAGCTGAGAAGGCTTGATGAGGCAGAATCAACTGAATTAGAAAGATTGCAGAGTGAAGGTACGGAGCTGGATGTCCAGATACCATCTGTGAAAGGGGAACATGGTCAAGAGAGCAAATTGACCTCCTCACTGAACAATTATGCTGGCAATACAAAATTTGACTTTCATAATTGGAGAGCAGAAACTGATGGTTCGATCCATTGTCCTTCCAAAGCACAGGGAGGTTGCGGTAGTGGAATTCTTGAATTGAGACGGATCTTTGATGCAAATTTTATAGACAAAATAATAGACAATGCGCATAAGCTGATGCTACATTACGAGTCCCCAGAGACCAAACTTTCCCAAGGATGTATTTTGTGCTATTCCACTGATTCTACATTAAGTGGGAAACTTGAAAGAAGACAAGCAGCTCACCGGGAGAACAGTCATGATAACTGTTTGTACTGTCCTGATGCTCTTCACTTGAAAGATGATGGATATAAGCATTTTCAAACTCATTGGATCAAAGGTGAGCCTGTCATTGTTAGAAATCTACTACAAAAAGCGTCTGGACTAAGTTGGGAGCCGATGGTAATGTGGAGGGCATTTAGGGGTGCGCAGAAGGTATTGAAGGAGGATGCTCATGTTGTTAAGGCCATTGATTGCCTGGATTGGTGTGAGGTATGTCTCAACTTTAAGCTAGCTGAATCTGTGAGTTTGTATTATCTTGTTTCTCACTGAATGTTATCTGCTATTTGGTCTAATGTAAGCTGTGGTTGAATGGAGAATTCCGTTACATTATGATGCCTTATTTTCGATGCAAACTCCAGTAGTGATGACACATAGCAGTAGAAAGAATGGAAGTGTCTGTTTCCCTAGGGTCACTTTGGCCAGGTCAATGAATCTCTCCACAGCTATACTTCCTTGATATTTCTTCAACTCAGTCAATGAGTAAAATTAAACTTAAGCCCAGACAGGTATCAGAAAAAGGAAAACTTGAGCTCAGATTCAATAACTCATGCCTCTCTAGATAATTTGCTTGAGATTCTATAAGATGCATGTATAAGTTTAAGTAGAAAAATGCGGGACTTCTGTGCATTCATTAATCAGATCCTTCAAAAGGGTAAGGTATTCTTCCCTCTTCATTCCTTTGGAACATGTACGGCGATTTTAACAGATATTGAGGCTGCATTTTATGTATGGAAAAATGCATAGCATGCACTTATACTTCAGGATAAAACACTGCTGTCTGTTTCTGATGCTGCAGGTTGGAATCAACATTTTTCAGTTCTTCAAGGGCTACCTAGAGGGCCGCAGGTATAAAAGTGGGTGGCCAGAGATGTTGAAGTTGAAGGATTGGCCACCGTCGAATTCATTTGAAGAGTGTTTGCCGAGGCATGGGGCCGAATTCATTGCAATGCTTCCTTACATGGATTATACTCATCCAAGATCTGGTCTTTTGAACCTTGCCACGAAGCTTCCCACATTTGTGAAGCCTGACTTGGGACCTAAAACATTTATTGCCTATGGATTTTCGAAAGAGCTTGGAAGAGGTGATTCAGTTACAAAGCTTCACTGTGACGTTTCTGATGCGGTATGCTCAATGCTTTGAGTAATCTTTACAATTGCTTATTACATGCAACTTGCAAGTTGAAGTGCATTGGATTTGATCATGAAATGCCCACATGTTTAGGGGCATGGGGACTTTCTTTTCTTAATACATACTTACATTTGCATAGAATAATCACATTACTGGAAGGCACTTTGCTCTTACTAGTTTCTGCTATGTGCTTTTTCCAAGTACTTTATTCTCAGTAAAACTCTCAAACTTCTCACCTGTTTCTTGAAGGTTATATATCACAATTTGAAAGCTTAAGTCATAACATTGTGTTTTCAGATCAATGTATTGACGCATACTACCAAAGTAAATATAGCTCAATGGCAGCATAGAGCCATAAACATTCTCCAGAAGAGACATGAAGCAGAAGGCCCTGATGACCTTGTTAACTGGATGCAAAACAACTTGGCTACATCTAAAAGAGACACATTAAGTGATCATACTAGTGATCCTGGTGTCCATGACTCGCTCTCCTTGTCTGAGCAAAATGAGGGTGAGGAGCCACAAGATAAGGTCAGTAAAAACGCATCAGAATTGGTTTTTCTGGAGGATGAGATGAGAGATGCATGTTTGAAGCCAAACTTGAGCATTACTGAAGAAATTATTCAAGATGACGATTTGGATGTATCGTTTGGAGGTGCTGTTTGGGATATTTTCCGTCGGCAGGACGTCCCCAAGCTAGTCGAGTACTTGCAAAGACATTGGAAAGAATTTCGCCACATCAACAATCTACCCGTCGAATCTGTGGGTAATTGGCTCCAAAATTAATTTGCCAAGATTAAAGTTAAGTTATATTCTCTAAACTTGGTAGCTGTGACTGTGGCAGGTTATTCATCCGATACATGACCAAACACTTTACTTAACCGAGAAGCACAAGAAGCAACTGAAAGAGGAATACAGTATGTAAAGTTATTCATTTGTACTTCCTTCTTAGTATAGAAGTGTAGACAGGGACAGTTCTTACCGGTGAACTCTCTTCAGATGTTGAACCTTGGACGTTTGAGCAACAACTTGGTGAGGCTGTTCTCATTCCTGCAGGATGTCCACATCAAGTGAGAAACAGACAGGTGAGACTGCTAATCTCAAAACGAGATCGATCAACTGTCCTAAGCATGTGAATGTGTTGCCAATGATCCTCTCTAAGAGCCAACTCTTCTGTACTGCAAGAGAAGAGAAAGAAAGACTTTTTATCAGATTTAATTTGATCTTGCTTTGTTAGTCTCTATTGAGCTAAATAAGATTGAAGTTCAAAGAAATGAAACTCCTTTAAGATTTGTCCAGAACAAACTGATTTTCTTTGTATGTAAGTTCGCTTCTTTCACATAGCTATGCTGTCGTACTGTACAGTCGTGTATCAAAGTGGCCCTCGACTTCGTATCCCCTGAAAATGTTCAAGAATGCGTAAGATTAACTGAAGAATTCCGCAAGCTTCCGAGAGACCACAGAGCTAAGGAAGACAAACTGGAGGTACATTGTGATGGTGCTGCTTCATATAATAACATAAGCTGTGATTTCACATCATTCATCAGGTTTTCCACTAGATTTGTGTTAATTATGTTATTGGTATAGCCAATAATTCGCAAAGTCAAATGACTCAGTTTGTGAGGTCGACAATAAAGATAAAGCAAATATAAGGTTGTACACATTGATATAGCTTCTGGCATGCTTGCTGCGACTAGAAATACCAGTCGGCATATTGTGGAAAGACAACATTTTTAGTTGGTACAGCAATATCTGCACCAGCTAAGCTGATTGTAACGCTGCAAATATTAAATTAAGTCTCGTTACATTTCCATTTTTTGTAGGTGAAAAAGATGGCGATCTATTCAGCAAGTTATGCTGTACGCGAGGCCCGAGTTCTGATAGCTGAACTTAACCAGAATCAGTGTAGCTCTTGACCTCAGCACATTCTTGTAACATGTATGTTGACACTTTCATTTTGCCCTCGAAATTGAACAAATAACAGTTTACTCACGTGTGTAGGATTGTCATATTCAAAGTCGTTTGCTGTATTCTTCGAAGCCGATACTTCCAGTATTGCTCCCTGAATTTTTCCTCAGCCCTCTCTTAGTCCTGTAGTTCAGCTGACTGAGACGAGAGACAAGGAAGCAACTTTCTGTCGGACGTGGCTCCATCCTAAGCAGTGTTAGAGAAAGGGATTTGTTGTAAATTTCTGGATGTCCAGACATCGAAGGTCTGGTAACTGGCCGATGCTCCATTGACGATCAAGAGATCATATTCATGTAACCTGTTGACATTCTTTGTTCGAAGTTAGCTTGTAATCTATAACTAGTAGAAGGTGAAAGTGGCATTTACAGGATGTGTAGTGAACACCACCTACTTTCGCTTGTGTTAGTCTAAAGCTGCTCCCATTCCATATGCGACGACTGAGGGAAATTATTGCCAAGACTCGTTCTCTCAAATCAAACTGATCATGTACCCCGTACAGAGAAACTACGTCGCGACACTTTTTCTATACTTGGTTTGTCCATCACATCATTCTGTGTCACTTCTCAAACAAACAACCACGATGCACATTATGTACAGTCATGTACAATCAGCAATTTCCCGGAATTAACCCCCCTTTAGATCAATTATCAGAAGACAATACCAACATCGGTTTTGCATGAAACTAGTAACAATATGCACCTCATTGACGAAGCTAAAAGGAAACTAGTAACGCGGCATAGGTGTTGCATGCATTTCCAATCACTGCTTTTGCTCGTTTGTCTCTTCAAACTAATGAACAACTCTCTGCAAGCTGACTTCAAAAGGCATTATTTTTCAGAAAGAAAACAGATGAAATGAAAAGTACAGAAAAAAATACATAGTAGAGAGGTGTCCCCGTCTCATTCCCAAAGACGACAGTCGCACGTGCAACCGGGAATTGGTTCTGCTTGCGGCCCTTGCAGATATCGTACAAAATCGGCAACGACATCAACCTCCTTTTGCCGCGAAAACGAACGGCGTCGTTTGAGCTCGTCTCCGACCGCTTTAGATATTCTCGAGAGCTCGTATCTTTATATTTTTCTTTGGCTTCTTTCATCATTATCTCCCCATCCTTGTCTGCTTCTGACTCTGCGTATGTGGGCGTTCGTGTTCCTGTAGAACAGAGGAAGCAAAAAAAAATCAATCTTGAATCTGTTTGCGTGCTCATGACTTAATCTTGCGCTGACCCTTTTCGATTCACCTCATATTTCGTCGAACGCCTCGATCAATTCCCCATTTTTCCATCTCTTTGTATGAACTCGGAGCTCGCTCGCTCCGACTGAGCTCAGCTTTTCTTGACGGAACTCCCCTGCCTTTTGCTTCTTTCCGGGGGAAGTTCTTCACGGCGGTCATGGCCGCCGTGCTCAAATGCAAGCCCTCCAAGGAAACGGCGACTTTCGCGGCCTCCCAATTCCGCTGCTTTGTGTTCAACAACCAGATGCATGCGGGTCGCGTGCCCAATTCCCACCGCGCTAGCCATTCCAATTGGGATAGGTTCTTTGCCAACACCCCGTACCACTTCACTTCTTTCAAGCCCGTGACGCTCCGCGGGGACTTCGTCGAGCAGGGCACGCAGTTCTTGGGTGATCGGAGGGTTAACTCGATTGTTAGCGGCAAGAAGGGTGCCGTAGCGTGTGATGAGAGGGAGATGTTGGGTAATTCTCGCGGGGATTGTGATGGGGGTAGAAGTTGGAGTGAGAGATTTAACATGGCGAGCTCCAATGGGGACCCGCCGGAGGTCTGGCAGCCTCCCGGGGGCGGAGTTACGGTGAGGTTCGGGAATTCGGGGTACGTCGTGACGAGAGGAGGTGGGTCGGGTTCGGAAAGTGATTTACCCAAGGATGAGTCTTGGGGTGGTTCTAATCGGGGGAGCAATTTTCCCACTCCAAAGGAGATTTGCAAGGGGCTTGACAAGTTTGTGATTGGACAAGAGAGAGCAAAGAAGGTAATGCTTGGTTGCTTGTTGGTGAACTTAAAATGCGTTTTTTGCGGGTTCACTTTTTATGCTCTATGAAATGTAAAAGGATAGTGTTGTGGATGTCAAGAAGCTTAATTTGCTAAAGCAGCAGTGTCTTCTTTTCTTATTTTGAATTGATATTTCTTTGTGGTTACACGTTAGCAGTGGTTACAGGTTATTGCAATATTTGCTGGAATACAATCAAATGGTGTAGAGTAATTCTCCCTTAGTTGGGAATAAAGAAGCTGTTTAGATATCATTGCTACCTGTAGTTGCATATGCTTCAAAGCAATATGCTTTTACCTTTTGTGAACACTGGAAATCCAATGGTTTCCTGTCATACTATCAGAATGAGAATGTCATAATTGATGATTTAGCATGGTGATACTCAGTGCTCATTCTGGTTTCCGAATCAAATCATATGAAAGGTTCTTGCATTACCTGAACTCTTTGGGATCCCTTTCCAGATATGCTAGCCTTGAAACACTTGTGTGGCTGTGAGAAGATGTTGGGTGTGCATAATATGGAAATACAATGGAGTTTACTATAAAGCTATGGAGCTATAGATAGTTTCTCAGTCTGTTTAAAACATTGAAACAGATTTTATTTTACAGTCCTCCTTAACGTGTGCTTTTGCAGGTGCTCTCCGTTGCGGTCTACAATCACTACAAAAGGATATATCATGAGTCTGCGAAGAGGTAATTAGCTTAATACCTCATGACATACTCATATGAACCTAAATATTCCCTGATTGAGTTGTCCATGCACTTCTGATGTTAAACCATTTAAATGGCCAATTGAACTGTGCCATGCTTTCATGTATATTTCAGGCAATTTCTCTTTTCACTTGGTGAATTTCACTTCTGGTGTTGCCATTTTTCCATTAACTGATAATGAGCAGCTTTAATTGTTATTGTTTCAAACCCCACAAATTAAAATTTGTTGGTAATTTAGTTTTTTTGTGGCAAGATGCCTGGATGTTTCCGCGTGTGTTGTATATGCCTAAGCAAATACAGTAAGGATAAACTATTGTGATGTAAAGCTAGAATTTCAAGCTTTTGGAAGATATTCACTCTATTATTATCCATGTTATTTTAATCTGCTTCTGGAGTCACTCTGAGAATTTAACTGTGATTATTGAGAATTTAACTGTGATTATTGCCATGCAATATGCAAATCTCCATCTTAAAGTTGAATGGAAAGCCATTCATAATTCAAAGATGGATCAGCATTGACCTGTTTTTTCACAATAACTTCAAATCAATACATTGAAGATACCAAAATGATTCGTGCAAATCGTGCACGTGAAATGGAATAGCTTCGGTGAAACTTGTACATTTTAGTTTGCCACCATAAAGGCTTGGAACTTATTATGGGTTAATCGTTTTCAGTGATTCTTTCTTTATGCCTATCAAATGTTTTCTAGCACCATAACATTGAAATATTGGAGCATAGCTTCCCTGGGTTTCTCTATGCTCCTAATTAGTGTCACTTCTAGTGCTCGTAACTCTTTCTGTTTAATTGTTTAATCCTTCGACACTTCTGTCATCATTCTGGAAGTTAGGCCTGCTGGAGTTATAGAGGATGGAAGACCAGAGTCAACTGATGATGACTCAGTTGAACTCGAAAAGAGTAATATCCTTCTTATGGGGCCGACAGGCTCAGGTAATTCACTATCAGTCTCTATCCCTGCTTAACAAACATGAATAAGTAAACGTTTCAGCTATAAAATATATATTATTAATCTGACCAAGTGTGAAATGCATTGTCTAGTTGTATGTCTTCATTTGAACCAACTTAGGGTCTCTACATGAATGCAAAATGTTCATTAAATCCAGATTACAGTTTGTATAAACTGAATTAGTATGGAAAAACTTCTCCCTGCCTTATTCTTTTTTTCTGTAACTGATGTGATCTCTATTTGCTTACTATTATATCACAGTAATAAATCGGAGTATGAACAGTTGATATGAGAACTATACAGAGTTTTTTTCCCAGTCGTTTACTTATCCCATGAATCGACTACTTCTCGCGCTTACTCTCTGTTGATGTTGTCTCAAGGACAGGGAAGACATTACTAGCCAAAACTTTAGCACGATTTGTGAATGTTCCCTTTGTTATAGCTGATGCAACTACTTTGACTCAGGCAAGTTGGTAGCCCCTTAATTTTATTTTTATTATCAGTGTTTTCCGCTTTGTGTATTATAGAGCAAAAATGTGAATTCATGGAAGCTTCATGGGTTACGAGGATTTTTCCCTAGTTGCTTATATATTCACAAGCGTTGGGAATTATGAGCATGCAAGTATGTACCTTGTCCTTTTCAGTTGGCATTGCTGATTTGGAACCTTACCCTTTAGATGGATATCAGTAACTTTTTCTGTGTAATTCTTGCTGAGTACTTGAATATTTGACTATCTGGAGTAAGTGACTTGTCCAGGGAAGACTCGTGTTCATTGAGTTTTAACAAATTTGGTATCAACAGTGGCAAATTAAAAGCTAAATTGCTTCTTCTATGGATCACGAAACTTCTTTACCTATTCTCAGACTTCTGGGGAGAGACTAGATGATTTTTTTCCGTTTGTTTTACGGTTCCTTTAGGAGAGTGGAATGCAAGGATAGCTAGGATCATTGTTTGTTTTTTTTTGTTCAATTTAGAATTGAAATTTCTGTCATTTTCCTTTGGAATTCATATTTCTTTACCTCTAATGCAACGTCCTATATAATTGCGAATGTGAGAAAGTTTATCAGTGATTTTAGCTCTGGACGTGCAATGACATGAACTGTAATTTGCAGGCTGGATATGTAGGGGAAGATGTGGAGTCCATATTGCATAAGCTTCTTACAGTAAGGTTTTCTTCCAAAAAGAAGTTACATTTTTTGAGAAACTTTGTCCCTTGACTTGATTTTTTATCTCTCTCATTGCATGTTTTCTTTGTCTAAGATGGCGTCTTGCAAATTTAGGGTCTGTATCCGAAGGATTTTACTTTATACTTTTTTGATTATTCTAAATCTGCAACTACTTTGACTTTTTTTAATCTAAAAATATCTGAAAATTTCACAACATCCAAATGTTACCCCGTAAATTTACATATATATTTTTCATAATTTTATATAATTTGAATAATATTTTAAATTTCGTTGCAAAAGCAAAAAAGAGCATTTTGCTTATGATTAAGCAAAAACAAACAGACCCTTAGTAATATTCATTTTAGGTTCCTTTTGGTTGTTTGTTCTTTTGAACGAGGACAATTCTACCACAAGCTATAAGATAGAGTTACTTTGGATTTGTCTGTTCTGGCTCATTAGGGTTATTTCTCACAGCAGTAGTGATCTATCACTGTACTTCTGAGTCACTTTCATTTTTCTGGTTCAACTGCTCAAGCTTCACCTGAGTAAGCCAAAGTTATGCTTGCTATTACTCAGATTCAGTGCTGCTTCCTTGTAAGATTTTGGACCTTCTTTATGTGGCCTTTCAAGTTTCTTTAGTCCTGACATAAGTCCTGAGCTCTACTTTAAACGTGTATACTGATCTTAATTTTTTCAGTCTCAGTGTGTGGTAGATCTGCTGATGTTCTTTATATGGGTTGTCCTTTAGATGCCCTCTCCCTCTTCTCAAGCATAATGGTTTTCCTTGTGTAAAAACAACAAAAGATAAAGGCTAAGTTTTTTCACTGTTTTCGATGCTGTATTAGCTTATGTGGTTACTCAAGAAAACTTGCTTCAGCAACTGTGTATTTATACGATTATCTTCGATCACGGTTCTCATTGCGGTGAAAACTGGTGACCTTACCATCTTGTTTCTTCAACTTGTTAGGCTGCTGATTATAATGTGGCAGCTGCACAGCAGGGCATTGTTTACATTGATGAGGTCGACAAGATCACCAAAAAGGTTTTTACTTCCCCTCTTTGGTCATTTTGCTTGAGAATTTACAAAATCTTTTCAACCGTAGAAGCATGTGATCTGATCACCTATTTTGCCTTGCAGGCTGAGAGTGTTAACATAAGTAGAGACGTATCTGGGGAAGGTGTCCAGCAGGCATTGCTAAAAATGCTTGAGGGGACTGTGAGTGTGTTTTCTGCCCCAGCTCTAAAATGAGTAAATTAGCCGTAGCTTATGCTTCCATGTCGGGGACAGGCAATGTGACAAAGTGTCACTGAAGCAGCTCTTTGTGCTATCATAAACGCACAAACAGACACATACATATATACACACAAGGAAAAAAAAATCCTGCCTGATGATCACATCACCTCCAGAGTCTGTCAAATGAGGGAACTTTTACAGTGATTACTCTTGACCATATCTGATCTTGAATTTTTCTTGACATTCATTTTGTTCTGGATCTTGTAAAGGTTGTAAATGTTCCAGAGAAGGGAGCTCGTAAGCATCCTAGAGGTGACAATATTCAAGTATGTTCACCCTGCATTTGTTTGATGAATTACAAGTCATGAGCTTGTACTTCATTACTTCCTGGTTTACAACCTATATTTTGTTCTTCCCCTTTTTGGCAGATTGACACCAAGGACATCCTCTTCATCTGTGGTGGTGCCTTTGTTGACCTAGAGAAGACAATCTCAGAGAGGTCATATTAATGCTAAAGTCTTGATTCTAATATCCTTAAAACTGACTATAAATGTGCTTGTACTTGACTACCTGAAAAGTTGGTCTGCAGGCGTCAAGATTCGTCGATTGGATTTGGTGCTCCAGTACGTGCGAACATGCGAGCTTCCAATGTTACAAATGCGGCGGTGGCATCTTCTTTATTAGAGATTGTAAGTGCATTCTAGTCCTCATTTTGCATCCAACAGCTAGTGATCTCCTCAGCTTGTTAAATTCACATTGTCTGTTGCTGTATGGCAGGTTGAGAGTAGTGATCTTATTTCATATGGTCTGATACCTGAGTTTGTGGGGCGGTTTCCAATCCTTGTCAGTTTGTCAGCTTTAAGTGAAAACCAACTTGTTGAGGTAATTCTGTACTCTATTTTGTAATTGGCACTTTAAATTTGTGAGGCTAATTATGTGAAGTCAGCTGACTATTGATTTTTTATTTTGCTGGATATCTCGCATTTTTGTTTGCCTCATGCTGTCTTTTACTTTTACCAATAGATATAGACATCTTTTGTTTTAACCGTTCAAGCTCCAGCTACAGTGCTGAAACGTAGCTGACTATGTGCATCGACTTTTTATTCCTTGGAGAAAACATGAAAGTGTTAAATGACTGCAGCAAAATAAAACTTATGATGTTTGCCAACATGATTTGGATAGTCAGCTCCAATTTTAAGCTTGTTTTCTACAATCTCGTGATTCTGTCATAACTCATGTAGGTTTTAACGGAGCCAAAAAATGCTTTGGGAAAGCAGTACCGGAAGATGTTCCAAATGAATGGCGTAAGTTTTTTTGCAGGGGCTTCTTCCTAATTTATGTGGAGAAACTCTTGTTAGAATTTTTTACTGTGTTCAGTGTCACTAATGTCATTTAGATTGTTTGATTTTACATAGACATTGCGTATTGCAGGTGAAGCTGCACTATACTGATAAGGCTTTGAGATTAATTGCTAGAAAAGCGATAGCCAAAAATACTGGAGCTCGAGGACTAAGATCCATACTGGAGAATATTCTGATGGAAGCCATGTATGAGGTAATTCTGACATCCCTTGGATCTTCTCTGAAAATCACTTGAGTGGTTTTCTGAGAGCAGCAATGTCCATCAATCCCTTTGCTTGTTGGTTTAATAAGGACAGTTTAAAAAAAATTTGTAGCTAGATCAAGAATGATAGTTCTCGGGTTTGAATGTTTCTTCAACTACTTTTAAACATTGGTTTGGTAATCTATTAGCCATTCTTGATTGATAGGTTGGTGTTTGCAACGTTTCTAGTCAATTCATTACATACCTAATAGACTCCCTAATTCTTGTTTGCAGATTCCGGATGTAAGAACGGGGGAAGACATAATTGATGCAGTCGTAGTTGACGAAGAGGCGGTTGGGATCGAGGGACGTGGACATGGGGCGAAAATCCTCTATGGCAAAGGTGCTTTTGATCGATATCTTTCGCAAAAGAAAGTAAAGGATCAAGAGGTGCATATTGCTATCTTCATTAGCTACAAATGTCTATAACTGACGAAACATCTCTTAATTATGCTCTTATTTTCCTGTTGCAGACGAGCATTGAGAGTTCTGATGGGGAACCCGAGGTGGAAGCTGAGATTCCTAAAATTGTTGCCAGCATGTAATCCTTTTGGCTCGTTCTTATTGTAATTCCACCGGTGTACATAATAAGCTTATATTTATTGAACTAGTTAGTGTACGCATAAACATTATAATCCTCCTTTGTTTCTTTGGTCGGGAAACATTATAATCCTCCTTGGAAATTGCATTTGCTGACCGGTTCGTGCGCTTGTATTTTGCCATCGCTTTTACTGATTGAGATCTATGATGCATTACAACTTCTCTTTCTCTTCTTTCAAAATATGCAAATAGATTGTTCCTCGTGATTGGGCATGTTTCAGGCGTGCATTATCTACTTTAATGACGGACTTTATTGTCCCATTCTCATTCTCATGTCTGGTATTGTGAAGGGTGAGAGTTCAAATTTGGGCATTGCTGTCTGTTTATGGCGGGAAGTATTTCTTTTGATCATGGGGTTGTGTGAGGAGCACCATCCTAAGGAATAGAGGGCTTCTACCCTAGGACGTTGCATTATTCTGAAGGGCGAACTAACCGATCAAAAGGGAGTAAGTACATAGACCGTTCCGGCCGATTTGAAAGCAAAGATCAGCCGTCGGGTAAAGACACCAAGTGAAAATGGGGTCTGTACACTTCACTTCAGAAGGAACCCTTCTCGGGTAGATTATCATTATGGTTACGCGAGACCATAACGCGTCGTTTTTCTTGTCTTAAATGAATTGATGCCCAGTTATTGAATTTGAAATGAATCAAGCATGTCGGTATCATTGTTCCATAACCAAATCATCTCAAGTGGAGTCTTGTCCTTGGTGTCCAAGAGCGATACTTCACCTCCTTCAAATTTAGTCATTTCCCATCCTATTCCCTCGATTACTTCCAGCAAATTTCCCATTTTCCATTTAAGTTGCTAGGCAAAATTTGTTAGGTAAAACGACATTTGGCCTTGTGTTCTAAACTCAAAGAAAGGCGCATTGATTAGTAGCTGCTTTATTATACATCCAGAAGTGAGTGATGCATACCGACAGTAGTTCACAGAAAGCCCGATATTTTATCCCCGTCGATAACTTCCATATCGCATCTAGTATGCACCCGATGGCATCACCAAGTCGGATACCCGCAGGCCACAAAGATTAGTTCAGCAAGACAAAGCACGTGATATTTCATCCATTTTCTATTCCACTGAAGTGAAGCAAAGAATGCACATACTCACTAGCACTTTTTCTTGGTCGAAATACTCACTAGCACTTAATTAGCACAAAGGAGCTTCTCTGGCTGGATCAACCTCTCCGCTAGCTGAATTCTCAGCAACAACTTCCTCAGAAGTCTCTTCTTTCCCACCATTAGTGTCCTCATTCGCCGATAGGGCTGCATTGGCTTCGCCACTGGCATTGTTAGCCAATTCCTTCTCTTCTTCCTTCTTACCCAGCAACTTTGAAGGAAGTAAAGAAGCAACCGCAGCTCTTGCGCTTCTCTTGGCCGCTTCAGCTGCCTCGGCCTCTCTAGCTTTAGCCTCAGCTTTCTGCCTCTCCTTCTCCTCCATCAGCTTCCCCAGCTCTTCCTCTCTCCCTTCTTTCCTCAACTCCCCTTTCACGAACTCCTGAAACTCCTCATCGAAGATAATTGGATCTTCATCCAACAGTTGATCCACCATTTTAAGAACTTCATCCAATTTACCGTCCTCGCTCAGCGCCTTCATCATGAACTGGTAGCTCTCCACATCCATCTTCAGCTTCTTCACCATGAGATCATAGAATGCCTTAGCCTCGTCGACCTTCCCAACCTTGACCAACCCATCAACCAACTTGTTGTACACTGCCAAATTAGGTCTCAGACCAGAATCCACCATTTTCTTAAAGTATCCCGCCGCATCATCAGCCCTGGCGTTCTTGAAACAGGCATCCATCAACAGAACGTGAGTGAATTCATCAGGATTGACTTTCTTCTCAATCATTTCCCCAAAAAGCTCCTCGGCTTCTGCCAGCAAGCCATCCTCACATAATTGTTCAATCAAAACATTGTATGACAACACGTCTGGGCCACATCTATAGTTGTTCATCTTCCTGAAAACGTCAATCGCGTCTTTAAACTTCCCTTGCTTGCAATACCCATTGACAATCACGTTAAAGCTCCCCAGATTAACTGCCAACCGCTTAGGCGGATTATGCTCCTCAAGCATCCTGTCGAACAACTTCAGCGCCTCCTCAAACTTCCCATTCTTGGTCAAAGCATCCAACACCGAATTATACGCGACAGCGCTCATCTTCACCTTTGAATACTCACCCACAGCTTCCTCGTAACACTCCATCGCAGCATCCTCCATGCCCCTCAAGAAGTACCCTCTCATCAACCCTCCATACACCACCCCATCCTCAATCGCACCCCCCAACTTCTCCTTCAACTCCTCATAAAGCTTGAAAATTCCGTCAGCGTCCGAATTCTTCGCGCACCCAACCATCAGATAATGATACACAAGCGGGTCCGGAGCAAATTCCTTGACAGCCATTTCCTCTTTCAACTCCAGAGCCCTCTCCACCTTGTTGTTATCCACCAACCCCTTGATCAGTATCCTATAAGTGGTCGGCGAAGGGTTGATCGGCGCATCGTTTATGAACTGCTTGTAGTGCTCCATCGCGGTATCGGGTCTTCTGCAATCGAGGTAGGTCTGGAACAGCAGATTGTAAGTGATCACATTGGGGGCGAGCCCAGCTTGGGTGATGAACCTGTGGAGGGACAGGAAATCGGAGTACTTCGACTGGCGGACGAGCGCGTGGAGGACGGCGTTGGCGGTGAAGATCGTAGGGCGGCAGTTGGAGTAGATGGAGTGGCGCGTGAGCAGCGCGGCCTCCTCGAGGTCGTCCTCGCGGACGAGGGCGAGGATGCGGTTGTGCAGGTTGAGGCGGTTGCCGGCGAGGGCGGAGATGGGCTCGGGGAGCTTCGGGGAGTTGGGGTTCTGGGGGATGGAGGACGGGGGCTTCGGGCGGGGAGGCGGAGGGGAGGCGGGCGGCCGGCCGAGGGAGGAGAGCGGGGGCTCGATGCGGAGGCGGCGCTTGCGGCGGCGGCGCTCGGCGGCGGCCTCCTCCGGGGTGGCGAAGGAGAGGGAGCGCACGGAGACGAAGCGCGGCGGCGGAAGGGGGCGGCGGAGGGCGGCGGAGGCGAGGATTCTGAGGTGGGCGAGGAAGGCTGGTTTCGAGAGCGACATTTTCTAGAGAGAGAGAGAGAGAGAGAGAGCAGCGATGAGGAAGGAATTGAAGATGGAGGATAGGGTTCTGAGAGGGTTTAAGGGAGGAAAGAGAGGGAGAGAGAGAGGGAGAGAGAGGCGGGTCGGGTCGGGTCGGTTTGGGCCTGGGATGGGAGCGTTGGTTTGGGCTGGAGGGCCAGTAAATTGTTGGGCCTGGGGATGAGTGATTTGGTTTGGGCCTAAGGCCCAGTAAAAGATTGCTTATAGGCGTTTTTTTGTGGTTTTTTTTCTGTGTGATAAAGGAAAACTCGTGCGTCGTGACTAAGGGTTAGTGATTCCATGTTCGCTGCGGATTCCGGAAACCTAAAACTTATCGTGCATACCTTGGAACCTAGAACCTACCTTATCACAGGTTGCAGGGTCGGTTCCAAGATCTACCAAGGTTCCAGCTGTATTATTAATTGAACGATTACGATGAATCATCACCTCTTATGACTATCACTTGTTACTACAATCCAACCACAATTTATATTTAGATAGACGAAAAATATAAAATATTAATAAAGTAAAAGTCTCGATCATGAAATAGAAGCTCGAACTAGTGATTTCAGATTATATACTCATAATCGGATGCCATGGAATGCCGTAGGATCGCACGAAGATATATATCAAGAAAAACACAAGTTCCAGATTTCAGGTTCCATTTACCTGAAACCTGAAACTTATTTATCAAAACAGCTTTTCCAATTTTTGGAACCTAGAACTTATTTTTGGAACCTGAAACCTGAAATCAGATAGGTTCCTACCAGTCAAGTTCTTAGGTTTTAGGTTCTACCTTGAAACCGTGCTCACTCCTAGTCATGACATTAACTCGGAATACCAAAATACGAAACCCAAGGGCAAGAAGGGAAAAAAATTCAACATGGTCAATTAACCTAGTATATGATGTGAAATATATGAGAAAAGAAATTATGTATAGAAGTTTCGATTTCAGCCCTGATATCAGCTTTAATGAGAGAAATAATAAAAAAGAATCGATTAATATGGAGTACCCAGTTCACGATCCCACGAGTCTAAGAAAAAAATCGAAACAAAATCAAATTGCAAGACGCAGTGTCATTTGCTTCGCGAATCATACTTACTGAAGACCTTCTCGGATTGGACCAAAGAAGAAAATTGATTGCCGCGCTAACTAATGGCGGAGCAAGATCTTCTTAAAAACGCAATGTCCAAACTTTTCGGGTACACTTAAATGGGCTTTCGTGTGCTGCATACTGAAAAATTAGACCACGCACCGAACGTTGAAGCGATGGCGGCCGCCGATGCTAGCTCTCTTATGTTGGTCGGCGTTTGACAGTCGGATCCGATTTTGACTATAGATTGGATGGAGAGCGAGTTTGGCATGGATCGAAGTCCAAAAGCTCAGAGACCAGCTAAAAGCATGGAAATGATTTCAAACCGGTCCAAAGATGATTCCACGATAGTCATGACAATTAGCAAATTCCATGCCCATTCGACGCTCTATCGAACGTCATCTGGGCCACACAAGGTCTTATAGTTAGGCGCCGAAATTAAAGAAGTTTACCAAATTTTAACCGTAAGTTCTATGCAGAGTATTAAAATAGAGCAGCAATTTTGGTTGAGAAACACGTGCAACCAAACATAATAATGACATTTTTGTTTTCTGGATGACGAATCGAGGGAATCATCGCTTCCGGACCAATCAAATTTTCCCAAATTCTTAGTACGCAGTTCCCATCTTCAAATCAAAAGTCAACCCATCAACCATTAATGTGAAGTATATAGAGTACTGATCATGTATTAAACCAATAGATTATTTAATATGAGTTTCATAATCAAGTTAATTAATTGGAGATTAGGATACCGAACCGACGGTTAATCTCTTTGAGGCAAGTCGTGATCTGGATATGAGCCCCAAATGTATGCGCTGTACGAGACAACGTGCTTATCTGATGCCGCAGAGTACATATAGAGTAATCGTGTGAATCGATCTCTGCTAGCGTATACTCAATTGGGTTTACTTCAAGTGTAATATCTTCTTTTTAACAATCGGCCTGAACTTTATCGAATTTATGTCACTGTGTTATTCTACAGGAATGAGTGGTTCCACAGTCAGTCCAATTCCCGGAACTTGGAACATGTCCTGTGGGAATCTACTCGATCACAGATTTTAGTATCGGAACTTGATAGATCTCGGAAGGCAAGAGAATGCTATCACTATTGCTGTTAGAATGCTACTTTTTAAAATCCTTTTGTTTACGAGGATATCATACTTTATCGAGAAAGCTTCTTCTCGCTTGAGCGCGTGTCGCTAACTTTGCCAGTTAAGAAAGAAAAGTGCAAAAGCCAAGCAGACAAAAGCAGGTGGACTCAAAACCCGGGTCTCAGCCTTCTTGTTAGTGCATGCGATACACAGCTTTTCTGGGGTTATATTGAGCAGGAAAAGATCATGAATTACATGAAGGGAACAGCAATCTGCCTCACGGCCCTCACCAATATCGTGGGAAAAGTACCAAAAAGATGATAAACCTATTGCATTGATACCAATTCAGTTTTAAACATTTTCATATTAGCATCAATTCAATCTATCCGGCCAATTTAGACCGGATATCGTTGATGTGGATGCCGGCTATCCTATGTGGTACGGTCGACATCGTATAAGACGGCCGGCGTTGTAGGACAGCCGTGCTGGTGTGGAATCTTTAAATATTTTTTATTGAATTGTTAATGTTTTTTTTTTCTTTTTTTCCTTCCTTCTCCTAGCTTGTGCCCATGCCCTCGCTGGCCACAAGGGAGGGTCGACCTCATGGCTCGCGGCATGGAGGAGGGCCACCCTTGCCCAGGTCACGAGGGTCTAGCCGGTCGCCAAAGGAGAAGGAAGAAAAAAAAAAGGAAAAAAAGGAAAAAATATATTAAACAATTCAAAAAAATTATTAAAAATTATCCACATTAGCGCTGGCCGTGCCACGTAGATCGGCTAGTGTTCATGTCAGCAATTTTTAGCCTTAATTGGTAGGATGAACTGAATTGGTACCAATGTGAAAAGGTTTATTATTGAATTGATATAAATGCAACAAGTTTATGACTTTTTTTTTGTACTTTTCCCCCAATATCGTACAATATATGTCAATTTCTATTTTAGGGTTCCGTAGGTGGTCCAATTCTTGATTTGATTCTCGATTTGGTGTTGGGGTGTGGTTTATATTTCCCTCCAATAAGAAGGCATGGGGGTCTCACCGGGTTGGTGTTTGGGGGCTGCCCCAGCAAGGGTCGTAGGGGGCAACGTCCCGTGAAGTCAAAGGGTTTTTATATTTTGAGCATGCATTTTATTGGTAGTTTGGGCTGTGTCCATGAATATCTATAGTTGCTTTTATATATTATCCTTTTCTTGTAATTAAGAGATGTAATACAAAAGTGCAATATGTTAATTATAGTGAAATAGCAGAGCGATTGCACCGAACCAAAATCTCACCAGAACCTAGAGCCGGAATGATTCCCACTGGTCCGGTCATCCCATTTCCGGTTCTATCCTAGAACAATGCTCACTTCTATTATTATATGCATAGTGCCCACTTGTCTTCTCGATCTTCACCAGTGTAGTTCCAAGTTCCCGATTTTACCTCGAAATCATGCTCACCTCTATTATTCCATGCATGAGCACACACCCGTCTTCTCGATTCGGAATTCCCAAACCCAACGCTATTTCTCCTAAGTATTGTCATATCAGATATATAAGAGTAGGGGTGTCAATGGGTCGGGTCGGGTCGGGCTTTCTTAATACCCGACCCGACCCGAAATGTAGAGGGTCGCGCTTGACCCGTCTCGCCCCTACCCAAGACCCTATTTAGCATTTAGCTTAGGAGATGGGTCGGGTAGGGTCGGGTAGGGTCGGGTAGGGTGGGTCAGTGCCGGTGCCACAACGCCAAAACATCCTCCCGCTCAATCTTTGTCCGGCGCCGACACCCCTTTCTCTCGCTTGAAGGGTCTATGGACGGGGCGGCTCCCCTCCACTGCCCTCCGCTTCTCCAAGCAGGACCTCGCCGACGAGGCCCTCTACTACGGCGTCGACTCCCGCCTCCGCTCCGCCATGTCCCCCCTCCCCTCGCCGGCATCGACACCTCCGTCGTTGCCACCATCCACCCCACCTCCGAAGGGTTCCCTGCCGCCCTCTTCACCCAACCGGACGGCTCCTTCTGGATCACCCACGGCGGCCAGATCTCCAGCTACGACTGGAACCTCTCCCACTCCGCCACAATCCGCACGCACTTCGACGACGTCGAAGTGAAAGAGGGGAGAAAGAGGGCGACCCGGAGAGAAAGACGGGAGAGAAAGCAAGCGTTCTCGTTTGTGGCTCCCCCCAACCCCCTTGACGCACGCCCGACGTTTCTCTCTCTCGTTGTCCCCCTCTCCCTCTTTCCCGAGCGAAGGAACGGAGCAGCGCCAGCACCAGCAGCAGCAACCAGCAACCAGCCAGGAAGGAAAGGGAAGTAAGAAGCGAAGATGTTTGTCGAGAGCTTCAAGGTCGACAGCCCCAACGTGAAGTACACCGACGCCGAGATCCACTCCGTGTACGACTACCAGACCACCGAGCTCGTCCACGAGAACCGGAATGGGGCGTACCAGTGGACCGTCAAGACCAAGTCCGTCAAGTACGAGTTCAAGACCGACACCCGCGTCCCCAAGCTCGGGTGCGTCTGGCCGGAGATAGCCGCCGCGGGGTCGGAATCGGCTGCCGGCCTCCAACTTCTACGACTTCTCCAGTGGCCTCCACGTCGGTGCCGCCCACTAGAACGACCCGAAGGACCCGCGCATCTACAAGGCCTGGGTCACGACCGTGGCCGACTCGCCGGGCTCGGTGTACGCCGCGTTCGAGTGCCCGCACCGGGAGAATTGCATCCTCGAGGTCGACAAGTCCACTCTCCAGATCGCGTCCGCGCTCGGCTGGCAGCCGGGCAGCTCGACCAAGCACATGGCCGTCGGGAAGCTCGCCTGGTTGCCAGAGATGGGCCTCCGTCGTCGGCAACTTTTGTCTAGATCTAGGGTTTGTGCGAAGAGAGAGAGGAGAGAGAAAAGGGAGAGAAAGGGATTTTTACGTGGAGAGAAAGAGAGAGGAGAGAGAAAAGGGAGAGAAAAGGGAGTTCTGAAGTGTCAATGGGTCGGGCTTGACCCTACCATAATTTTAATAATATCCTTATCTAAAAGCCCTACCCTAAAAAGTTGACCCAATCTCAAAATACCCCAAATTTTAGGATCGAGCCGGGCCGGTGCGGGTCGGGCCGGACCGGCTCGGGTCTTTTTGACACTCATATATAAGAGAATATGCTTATTTGACAGGATTTTTCCTTTCCTTTAAAACGCAATTTTCAACTTTATCCACATGCAAATCCACCGACGGTATGATACGCGGGTACATTGATCGTAATCCGAATCTTAAAAAGGAAAGGAAAACTGATTGGCGTGACCCTGTCCCCTTTATTTTTTTCTCTTTTGGCTTTCTCGTAAACGATCAAAGGTTCGATATTATTATATTTTGGTAATGTTGAACCCCTTCGAGATATTTAGGATAATAAAATAAATAACATCTAAAAATTCACTACCGCCTCTTTATTTAACATATAAAATAAATAACGTCTAAAAAATCACTAGTGCCTTTTTCATAGTTTCCAAAAGTTGAAACATCTTTTTCTCACTTTTTTACGGGGGATAATCAAGGCCTGTTTGCCCGAACCAAAAAGCTCCTTGTGAATTTTCGTTTGCAGTGAAATTTTGTTTTTAAAATATCATGGAAAAAATTATAATGAATTTTAATATTATTGTCTGTGTATTTATAACATTTTGAGGTACTTCAATACTGAATACTCAAAAATTTGAGGTTCATAAAATTGAGTCGGAGTCAAATTTGAAAAGTTTCGAGGTATAAAGTTGAAGAAAAAGTCAAAAGTGGAAAATAAAACCCACACACACACACACACACACACACAAAATCCGATCTATCTTTTTTGAATTCACATTTGAGGGTGCATTTATTTAACAGAAAATTCTAGATTTGAAAAGCATTTTCCCGAAAAATGCTCGCTAGTATATATTACAAAAATGAACGAATGAAAAATATTTTCATCACCCACGAAAAGAGTTAAACATAAATTATGTGGACAATGAAAATATTTTCCATTGGTTGATTTTTCAAAGCATACAACCAATCATTTTTCGAATATTGCTTTTCCCATCTTGAGTTTTCCGTATGCTTCCTCTTTTTCTTTTTTTCTATTTTCGCCTTTTCTTTTCTCTATATTTTGTTCTTCTCCTCGAAACTTGAAATATATCAAAGACTCGAAAACATTTCGAAATAAACAGACATTTATACATGGACACTCAGATATTTTTCTTTATCATTCTATGATATGCAAATCAACTTTTCCACTTTTCAAAATTAAGGAGAAGCAAAAGTGATCATTTCTTTTTTCTTTTGATTTGAAGCCAGGATAAAAGGACAAGCCAAGGAGGTTGACTTTGCAACAGTGGCGTGCACTCCACGCCTTAAAACACATTTCGATCCACTGACGATTCCCTTTCAATCACTTGCAACCGCTCCCTCGTTAGCAACACAGAACCTCACTGGAGAAACAAAAAACGATGTAGCGAGAGTTCGATGAAATGTCACATCGAGCTCCATTATAAAAAAGGAAAAGAAAGAAGCTCGAATGGTCACAACAAGTGAACTATGCTCCATGCAAAAATCGCCGCGAAAGTGTAAAATCGTGACGAAATGATTAGCTCGAGATCGAAAGGATCGAACGTGATCTGGATTGAAATAGTGTTCTATAAGACCAATTGGTGTTTGCTGACAAATGGCATTTTGCATAGAATGTTGTGCTGGAGATTTCTTTCGAGACATTCGTTAAGTGATTGCATATGAAAAGTAGCAATTTTGAATTTAGTGGATTCTTCGAGATATGTTTGTTTCATGATTTGAAAACTAAACCCTTTCATAATAAGTATCTTTAGAGAGTGCTTGAAGACACTGCTTAACACGACCCTTGTGTTAACACTCATGAATAAACAAGAAAGACAAATTTGATATCCATGCAAAATATTATTCAGGTTCTAACCTGAAATCGTGCTCACTCCTGGTCATGACATTAACTCGGAATACCAAAATACGAAACCCAAGGGCAAGAAGGGAAAAAAATCAACATGATCAATTAGCCTAGTGTATGATGTAAAATATATGAGAAAAGAAATTATGTATAGAAGTGCCGATTGCAGCCCTCATATCGACTTTAACGAGAGAAATAATAAAAAAGAATCGATTAATATGGAGTGCCCAGTTCACGATCCCACGAGTTTAAGAAAAAAATCGAAACAAAATCAAATTGCAAAACGTAGTGTCATTTGCTTTGCGAATCATACTTACTGAAAACCTTCTCGAATTGGACCAAAGAAGAAAATTCATTGCTGCGCTAACTAATGGTGGAGAAAGATCTTCTAAAAAAACGCAATGTCCAAGCTTTTCGGGTACACTTAAATGGGCTTTCGTGTACTACATACTGAAAATTGAAATTGAAAGCGAGTGATGTCGACTTTTCGAAAACATTTCGAAATAAACAGACATTTATACATGGACACTCAGATATTTTTCTTTATCATTCTATGATATGCAAATCAACTTTTCCACTTTTCAAAATTAAGGAGAAGCAAAAGTGATCATTTCTTTTTTCTTTTGATTTGAAGCCAGGATAAAAGGACAAGCCAAGGAGGTTGACTTTGCAACAGTGGCGTGCACTCCACGCCTTAAAACACATTTCGATCCACTGACGATTCCCTTTCAATCACTTGCAACCGCTCCCTCGTTAGCAACACAGAACCTCACTGGAGAAACAAAAAACGATGTAGCGAGAGTTCGATGAAATGTCACATCGAGCTCCATTATAAAAAAGGAAAAGAAAGAAGCTCGAATGGTCACAACAAGTGAACTATGCTCCATGCAAAAATCGCCACGAAAGTGTAAAATCGTGACGAAATGATTAGCTCGAGATCGAAAGGATCGAACGTGATCTGGATTGAAATAGTGTTCTATAAGACCAATTGGTGTTTGCTGACAAATGGCATTTTGCATAGAATGTTGTGCTGGAGATTTCTTTCGAGACATTCGTTAAGTGATTGCATATGAAAAGTAGCAATTTTGAATTTAGTGGATTCTTCGAGATATGTTTGTTTCATGATTTGAAAACTAAACCCTTTCATAATAAGTATCTTTAGAGAGTGCTTGAAGACACTGCTTAACACGACCCTTGTGTTAACACTCACGAATAAACAAGAAAGACAAATTTGATATCCATGCAAAATATTATTCAGGTTCTAACCTGAAATCGTGCTCACTCCTGGTCATGACATTAACTCGGAATACCAAAATACGAAACCCAAGGGCAAGAAGGGAAAAAAATCAACATGATCAATTAGCCTAGTGTATGATGTAAAATATATGAGAAAAGAAATTATGTATAGAAGTGCCGATTGCAGCCCTCATATCGACTTTAACGAGAGAAATAATAAAAAAGAATCGATTAATATGGAGTGCCCAGTTCACGATCCCACGAGTTTAAGAAAAAAATCGAAACAAAATCAAATTGCAAAACGTAGTGTCATTTGCTTTGCGAATCATACTTACTGAAAACCTTCTCGAATTGGACCAAAGAAGAAAATTCATTGCTGCGCTAACTAATGGTGGAGAAAGATCTTCTAAAAAAACGCAATGTCCAAGCTTTTCGGGTACACTTAAATGGGCTTTCGTGTACTACATACTGAAAATTGAAATTGAAAGCGAGTGATGTCGACTTTTCGAAAACATTTCGAAATAAACAGACATTTATACATGGACACTCAGATATTTTTCTTTATCATTCTATGATATGCAAATCAACTTTTCCACTTTTCAAAATTAAGGAGAAGCAAAAGTGATCATTTCTTTTTTCTTTTGATTTGAAGCCAGGATAAAAGGACAAGCCAAGGAGGTTGACTTTGCAACAGTGGCGTGCACTCCACGCCTTAAAACACATTTCGATCCACTGACGATTCCCTTTCAATCACTTGCAACCGCTCCCTCGTTAGCAACACAGAACCTCACTGGAGAAACAAAAAACGATGTAGCGAGAGTTCGATGAAATGTCACATCGAGCTCCATTATAAAAAAGGAAAAGAAAGAAGCTCGAATGGTCACAACAAGTGAACTATGCTCCATGCAAAAATCGCCGCGGAAGTGTAAAATCGTGACGAAATGATTAGCTCGAGATCGAAAGGATCGAACGTGATCTGGATTGAAATAGTGTTCTATAAGACCAATTGGTGTTTGCTGACAAATGGCATTTTGCATAGAATGTTGTGCTGGAGATTTCTTTCGAGACATTCGTTAAGTGATTGCATATGAAAAGTAGCAATTTTGAATTTAGTGGATTCTTCGAGATATGTTTGTTTCATGATTTGAAAACTAAACCCTTTCATAATAAGTATCTTTAGAGAGTGCTTGAAGACACTGCTTAACACGACCCTTGTGTTAACACTCATGAATAAACAAGAAAGACAAATTTGATATCCATGCAAAATATTATTCAGGTTCTAACCTGAAATCGTGCTCACTCCTGGTCATGACATTAACTCGGAATACCAAAATACGAAACCCAAGGGCAAGAAGGGAAAAAAATCAACATGATCAATTAGCCTAGTGTATGATGTAAAATATATGAGAAAAGAAATTATGTATAGAAGTGCCGATTGCAGCCCTCATATCGACTTTAACGAGAGAAATAATAAAAAAGAATCGATTAATATGGAGTGCCCAGTTCACGATCCCACGAGTTTAAGAAAAAAATCGAAACAAAATCAAATTGCAAAACGTAGTGTCATTTGCTTTGCGAATCATACTTACTGAAAACCTTCTCGAATTGGACCAAAGAAGAAAATTCATTGCTGCGCTAACTAATGGTGGAGAAAGATCTTCTAAAAAAACGCAATGTCCAAGCTTTTCGGGTACACTTAAATGGGCTTTCGTGTACTACATACTGAAAATTGAAATTGAAAGCGAGTGATGTCGACTTTTCGAAAACATTTCGAAATAAACAGACATTTATACATGGACACTCAGATATTTTTCTTTATCATTCTATGATATGCAAATCAACTTTTCCACTTTTCAAAATTAAGGAGAAGCAAAAGTGATCATTTCTTTTTTCTTTTGATTTGAAGCCAGGATAAAAGGACAAGCCAAGGAGGTTGACTTTGCAACAGTGGCGTGCACTCCACGCCTTAAAACACATTTCGATCCACTGACGATTCCCTTTCAATCACTTGCAACCGCTCCCTCGTTAGCAACACAGAACCTCACTGGAGAAACAAAAAACGATGTAGCGAGAGTTCGATGAAATGTCACATCGAGCTCCATTATAAAAAAGGAAAAGAAAGAAGCTCGAATGGTCACAACAAGTGAACTATGCTCCATGCAAAAATCGCCGCGGAAGTGTAAAATCGTGACGAAATGATTAGCTCGAGATCGAAAGGATCGAACGTGATCTGGATTGAAATAGTGTTCTATAAGACCAATTGGTGTTTGCTGACAAATGGCATTTTGCATAGAATGTTGTGCTGGAGATTTCTTTCGAGACATTCGTTAAGTGATTGCATATGAAAAGTAGCAATTTTGAATTTAGTGGATTCTTCGAGATATGTTTGTTTCATGATTTGAAAACTAAACCCTTTCATAATAAGTATCTTTAGAGAGTGCTTGAAGACACTGCTTAACACGACCCTTGTGTTAACACTCATGAATAAACAAGAAAGACAAATTTGATATCCATGCAAAATATTATTCAGGTTCTAACCTGAAATCGTGCTCACTCCTGGTCATGACATTAACTCGGAATACCAAAATACGAAACCCAAGGGCAAGAAGGGAAAAAAATCAACATGATCAATTAGCCTAGTGTATGATGTAAAATATATGAGAAAAGAAATTATGTATAGAAGTGCCGATTGCAGCCCTCATATCGACTTTAACGAGAGAAATAATAAAAAAGAATCGATTAATATGGAGTGCCCAGTTCACGATCCCACGAGTTTAAGAAAAAAATCGAAACAAAATCAAATTGCAAAACGTAGTGTCATTTGCTTTGCGAATCATACTTACTGAAAACCTTCTCGAATTGGACCAAAGAAGAAAATTCATTGCTGCGCTAACTAATGGTGGAGAAAGATCTTCTAAAAAAACGCAATGTCCAAGCTTTTCGGGTACACTTAAATGGGCTTTCGTGTACTACATACTGAAAATTGAAATTGAAAGCGAGTGATGTCGACTTTTCGAAAACATTTCGAAATAAACAGACATTTATACATGGACACTCAGATATTTTTCTTTATCATTCTATGATATGCAAATCAACTTTTCCACTTTTCAAAATTAAGGAGAAGCAAAAGTGATCATTTCTTTTTTCTTTTGATTTGAAGCCAGGATAAAAGGACAAGCCAAGGAGGTTGACTTTGCAACAGTGGCGTGCACTCCACGCCTTAAAACACATTTCGATCCACTGACGATTCCCTTTCAATCACTTGCAACCGCTCCCTCGTTAGCAACACAGAACCTCACTGGAGAAACAAAAAACGATGTAGCGAGAGTTCGATGAAATGTCACATCGAGCTCCATTATAAAAAAGGAAAAGAAAGAAGCTCGAATGGTCACAACAAGTGAACTATGCTCCATGCAAAAATCGCCGCGGAAGTGTAAAATCGTGACGAAATGATTAGCTCGAGATCGAAAGGATCGAACGTGATCTGGATTGAAATAGTGTTCTATAAGACCAATTGGTGTTTGCTGACAAATGGCATTTTGCATAGAATGTTGTGCTGGAGATTTCTTTCGAGACATTCGTTAAGTGATTGCATATGAAAAGTAGCAATTTTGAATTTAGTGGATTCTTCGAGATATGTTTGTTTCATGATTTGAAAACTAAACCCTTTCATAATAAGTATCTTTAGAGAGTGCTTGAAGACACTGCTTAACACGACCCTTGTGTTAACACTCACGAATAAACAAGAAAGACAAATTTGATATCCATGCAAAATATTATTCAGGTTCTAACCTGAAATCGTGCTCACTCCTGGTCATGACATTAACTCGGAATACCAAAATACGAAACCCAAGGGCAAGAAGGGAAAAAAATCAACATGATCAATTAGCCTAGTGTATGATGTAAAATATATGAGAAAAGAAATTATGTATAGAAGTGCCGATTGCAGCCCTCATATCGACTTTAACGAGAGAAATAATAAAAAAGAATCGATTAATATGGAGTGCCCAGTTCACGATCCCACGAGTTTAAGAAAAAAATCGAAACAAAATCAAATTGCAAAACGTAGTGTCATTTGCTTTGCGAATCATACTTACTGAAAACCTTCTCGAATTGGACCAAAGAAGAAAATTCATTGCTGCGCTAACTAATGGTGGAGAAAGATCTTCTAAAAAAACGCAATGTCCAAGCTTTTCGGGTACACTTAAATGGGCTTTCGTGTACTACATACTGAAAATTGAAATTGAAAGCGAGTGATGTCGACTTTTCGAAAACATTTCGAAATAAACAGACATTTATACATGGACACTCAGATATTTTTCTTTATCATTCTATGATATGCAAATCAACTTTTCCACTTTTCAAAATTAAGGAGAAGCAAAAGTGATCATTTCTTTTTTCTTTTGATTTGAAGCCAGGATAAAAGGACAAGCCAAGGAGGTTGACTTTGCAACAGTGGCGTGCACTCCACGCCTTAAAACACATTTCGATCCACTGACGATTCCCTTTCAATCACTTGCAACCGCTCCCTCGTTAGCAACACAGAACCTCACTGGAGAAACAAAAAACGATGTAGCGAGAGTTCGATGAAATGTCACATCGAGCTCCATTATAAAAAAGGAAAAGAAAGAAGCTCGAATGGTCACAACAAGTGAACTATGCTCCATGCAAAAATCGCCGCGGAAGTGTAAAATCGTGACGAAATGATTAGCTCGAGATCGAAAGGATCGAACGTGATCTGGATTGAAATAGTGTTCTATAAGACCAATTGGTGTTTGCTGACAAATGGCATTTTGCATAGAATGTTGTGCTGGAGATTTCTTTCGAGACATTCGTTAAGTGATTGCATATGAAAAGTAGCAATTTTGAATTTAGTGGATTCTTCGAGATATGTTTGTTTCATGATTTGAAAACTAAACCCTTTCATAATAAGTATCTTTAGAGAGTGCTTGAAGACACTGCTTAACACGACCCTTGTGTTAACACTCATGAATAAACAAGAAAGACAAATTTGATATCCATGCAAAATATTATTCAGGTTCTAACCTGAAATCGTGCTCACTCCTGGTCATGACATTAACTCGGAATACCAAAATACGAAACCCAAGGGCAAGAAGGGAAAAAAATCAACATGATCAATTAGCCTAGTGTATGATGTAAAATATATGAGAAAAGAAATTATGTATAGAAGTGCCGATTGCAGCCCTCATATCGACTTTAACGAGAGAAATAATAAAAAAGAATCGATTAATATGGAGTGCCCAGTTCACGATCCCACGAGTTTAAGAAAAAAATCGAAACAAAATCAAATTGCAAAACGTAGTGTCATTTGCTTTGCGAATCATACTTACTGAAAACCTTCTCGAATTGGACCAAAGAAGAAAATTCATTGCTGCGCTAACTAATGGTGGAGAAAGATCTTCTAAAAAAACGCAATGTCCAAGCTTTTCGGGTACACTTAAATGGGCTTTCGTGTACTACATACTGAAAATTGAAATTGAAAGCGAGTGATGTCGACTTTTCGAAAACATTTCGAAATAAACAGACATTTATACATGGACACTCAGATATTTTTCTTTATCATTCTATGATATGCAAATCAACTTTTCCACTTTTCAAAATTAAGGAGAAGCAAAAGTGATCATTTCTTTTTTCTTTTGATTTGAAGCCAGGATAAAAGGACAAGCCAAGGAGGTTGACTTTGCAACAGTGGCGTGCACTCCACGCCTTAAAACACATTTCGATCCACTGACGATTCCCTTTCAATCACTTGCAACCGCTCCCTCGTTAGCAACACAGAACCTCACTGGAGAAACAAAAAACGATGTAGCGAGAGTTCGATGAAATGTCACATCGAGCTCCATTATAAAAAAGGAAAAGAAAGAAGCTCGAATGGTCACAACAAGTGAACTATGCTCCATGCAAAAATCGCCGCGGAAGTGTAAAATCGTGACGAAATGATTAGCTCGAGATCGAAAGGATCGAACGTGATCTGGATTGAAATAGTGTTCTATAAGACCAATTGGTGTTTGCTGACAAATGGCATTTTGCATAGAATGTTGTGCTGGAGATTTCTTTCGAGACATTCGTTAAGTGATTGCATATGAAAAGTAGCAATTTTGAATTTAGTGGATTCTTCGAGATATGTTTGTTTCATGATTTGAAAACTAAACCCTTTCATAATAAGTATCTTTAGAGAGTGCTTGAAGACACTGCTTAACACGACCCTTGTGTTAACACTCATGAATAAACAAGAAAGACAAATTTGATATCCATGCAAAATATTATTCAGGTTCTAACCTGAAATCGTGCTCACTCCTGGTCATGACATTAACTCGGAATACCAAAATACGAAACCCAAGGGCAAGAAGGGAAAAAAATCAACATGATCAATTAGCCTAGTGTATGATGTAAAATATATGAGAAAAGAAATTATGTATAGAAGTGCCGATTGCAGCCCTCATATCGACTTTAACGAGAGAAATAATAAAAAAGAATCGATTAATATGGAGTGCCCAGTTCACGATCCCACGAGTTTAAGAAAAAAATCGAAACAAAATCAAATTGCAAAACGTAGTGTCATTTGCTTTGCGAATCATACTTACTGAAAACCTTCTCGAATTGGACCAAAGAAGAAAATTCATTGCTGCGCTAACTAATGGTGGAGAAAGATCTTCTAAAAAAACGCAATGTCCAAGCTTTTCGGGTACACTTAAATGGGCTTTCGTGTACTACATACTGAAAATTGAAATTGAAAGCGAGTGATGTCGACTTTTCGAAAACATTTCGAAATAAACAGACATTTATACATGGACACTCAGATATTTTTCTTTATCATTCTATGATATGCAAATCAACTTTTCCACTTTTCAAAATTAAGGAGAAGCAAAAGTGATCATTTCTTTTTTCTTTTGATTTGAAGCCAGGATAAAAGGACAAGCCAAGGAGGTTGACTTTGCAACAGTGGCGTGCACTCCACGCCTTAAAACACATTTCGATCCACTGACGATTCCCTTTCAATCACTTGCAACCGCTCCCTCGTTAGCAACACAGAACCTCACTGGAGAAACAAAAAACGATGTAGCGAGAGTTCGATGAAATGTCACATCGAGCTCCATTATAAAAAAGGAAAAGAAAGAAGCTCGAATGGTCACAACAAGTGAACTATGCTCCATGCAAAAATCGCCGCGGAAGTGTAAAATCGTGACGAAATGATTAGCTCGAGATCGAAAGGATCGAACGTGATCTGGATTGAAATAGTGTTCTATAAGACCAATTGGTGTTTGCTGACAAATGGCATTTTGCATAGAATGTTGTGCTGGAGATTTCTTTCGAGACATTCGTTAAGTGATTGCATATGAAAAGTAGCAATTTTGAATTTAGTGGATTCTTCGAGATATGTTTGTTTCATGATTTGAAAACTAAACCCTTTCATAATAAGTATCTTTAGAGAGTGCTTGAAGACACTGCTTAACACGACCCTTGTGTTAACACTCATGAATAAACAAGAAAGACAAATTTGATATCCATGCAAAATATTATTCAGGTTCTAACCTGAAATCGTGCTCACTCCTGGTCATGACATTAACTCGGAATACCAAAATACGAAACCCAAGGGCAAGAAGGGAAAAAAATCAACATGATCAATTAGCCTAGTGTATGATGTAAAATATATGAGAAAAGAAATTATGTATAGAAGTGCCGATTGCAGCCCTCATATCGACTTTAACGAGAGAAATAATAAAAAAGAATCGATTAATATGGAGTGCCCAGTTCACGATCCCACGAGTTTAAGAAAAAAATCGAAACAAAATCAAATTGCAAAACGTAGTGTCATTTGCTTTGCGAATCATACTTACTGAAAACCTTCTCGAATTGGACCAAAGAAGAAAATTCATTGCTGCGCTAACTAATGGTGGAGAAAGATCTTCTAAAAAAACGCAATGTCCAAGCTTTTCGGGTACACTTAAATGGGCTTTCGTGTACTACATACTGAAAATTGAAATTGAAAGCGAGTGATGTCGACTTTTCGAAAACATTTCGAAATAAACAGACATTTATACATGGACACTCAGATATTTTTCTTTATCATTCTATGATATGCAAATCAACTTTTCCACTTTTCAAAATTAAGGAGAAGCAAAAGTGATCATTTCTTTTTTCTTTTGATTTGAAGCCAGGATAAAAGGACAAGCCAAGGAGGTTGACTTTGCAACAGTGGCGTGCACTCCACGCCTTAAAACACATTTCGATCCACTGACGATTCCCTTTCAATCACTTGCAACCGCTCCCTCGTTAGCAACACAGAACCTCACTGGAGAAACAAAAAACGATGTAGCGAGAGTTCGATGAAATGTCACATCGAGCTCCATTATAAAAAAGGAAAAGAAAGAAGCTCGAATGGTCACAACAAGTGAACTATGCTCCATGCAAAAATCGCCGCGGAAGTGTAAAATCGTGACGAAATGATTAGCTCGAGATCGAAAGGATCGAACGTGATCTGGATTGAAATAGTGTTCTATAAGACCAATTGGTGTTTGCTGACAAATGGCATTTTGCATAGAATGTTGTGCTGGAGATTTCTTTCGAGACATTCGTTAAGTGATTGCATATGAAAAGTAGCAATTTTGAATTTAGTGGATTCTTCGAGATATGTTTGTTTCATGATTTGAAAACTAAACCCTTTCATAATAAGTATCTTTAGAGAGTGCTTGAAGACACTGCTTAACACGACCCTTGTGTTAACACTCATGAATAAACAAGAAAGACAAATTTGATATCCATGCAAAATATTATTCAGGTTCTAACCTGAAATCGTGCTCACTCCTGGTCATGACATTAACTCGGAATACCAAAATACGAAACCCAAGGGCAAGAAGGGAAAAAAATCAACATGATCAATTAGCCTAGTGTATGATGTAAAATATATGAGAAAAGAAATTATGTATAGAAGTGCCGATTGCAGCCCTCATATCGACTTTAACGAGAGAAATAATAAAAAAGAATCGATTAATATGGAGTGCCCAGTTCACGATCCCACGAGTTTAAGAAAAAAATCGAAACAAAATCAAATTGCAAAACGTAGTGTCATTTGCTTTGCGAATCATACTTACTGAAAACCTTCTCGAATTGGACCAAAGAAGAAAATTCATTGCTGCGCTAACTAATGGTGGAGAAAGATCTTCTAAAAAAACGCAATGTCCAAGCTTTTCGGGTACACTTAAATGGGCTTTCGTGTACTACATACTGAAAATTGAAATTGAAAGCGAGTGATGTCGACTTTTCGAAAACATTTCGAAATAAACAGACATTTATACATGGACACTCAGATATTTTTCTTTATCATTCTATGATATGCAAATCAACTTTTCCACTTTTCAAAATTAAGGAGAAGCAAAAGTGATCATTTCTTTTTTCTTTTGATTTGAAGCCAGGATAAAAGGACAAGCCAAGGAGGTTGACTTTGCAACAGTGGCGTGCACTCCACGCCTTAAAACACATTTCGATCCACTGACGATTCCCTTTCAATCACTTGCAACCGCTCCCTCGTTAGCAACACAGAACCTCACTGGAGAAACAAAAAACGATGTAGCGAGAGTTCGATGAAATGTCACATCGAGCTCCATTATAAAAAAGGAAAAGAAAGAAGCTCGAATGGTCACAACAAGTGAACTATGCTCCATGCAAAAATCGCCGCGGAAGTGTAAAATCGTGACGAAATGATTAGCTCGAGATCGAAAGGATCGAACGTGATCTGGATTGAAATAGTGTTCTATAAGACCAATTGGTGTTTGCTGACAAATGGCATTTTGCATAGAATGTTGTGCTGGAGATTTCTTTCGAGACATTCGTTAAGTGATTGCATATGAAAAGTAGCAATTTTGAATTTAGTGGATTCTTCGAGATATGTTTGTTTCATGATTTGAAAACTAAACCCTTTCATAATAAGTATCTTTAGAGAGTGCTTGAAGACACTGCTTAACACGACCCTTGTGTTAACACTCACGAATAAACAAGAAAGACAAATTTGATATCCATGCAAAATATTATTCAGGTTCTAACCTGAAATCGTGCTCACTCCTGGTCATGACATTAACTCGGAATACCAAAATACGAAACCCAAGGGCAAGAAGGGAAAAAAATCAACATGATCAATTAGCCTAGTGTATGATGTAAAATATATGAGAAAAGAAATTATGTATAGAAGTGCCGATTGCAGCCCTCATATCGACTTTAACGAGAGAAATAATAAAAAAGAATCGATTAATATGGAGTGCCCAGTTCACGATCCCACGAGTTTAAGAAAAAAATCGAAACAAAATCAAATTGCAAAACGTAGTGTCATTTGCTTTGCGAATCATACTTACTGAAAACCTTCTCGAATTGGACCAAAGAAGAAAATTCATTGCTGCGCTAACTAATGGTGGAGAAAGATCTTCTAAAAAAACGCAATGTCCAAGCTTTTCGGGTACACTTAAATGGGCTTTCGTGTACTACATACTGAAAATTGAAATTGAAAGCGAGTGATGTCGACTTTTCGAAAACATTTCGAAATAAACAGACATTTATACATGGACACTCAGATATTTTTCTTTATCATTCTATGATATGCAAATCAACTTTTCCACTTTTCAAAATTAAGGAGAAGCAAAAGTGATCATTTCTTTTTTCTTTTGATTTGAAGCCAGGATAAAAGGACAAGCCAAGGAGGTTGACTTTGCAACAGTGGCGTGCACTCCACGCCTTAAAACACATTTCGATCCACTGACGATTCCCTTTCAATCACTTGCAACCGCTCCCTCGTTAGCAACACAGAACCTCACTGGAGAAACAAAAAACGATGTAGCGAGAGTTCGATGAAATGTCACATCGAGCTCCATTATAAAAAAGGAAAAGAAAGAAGCTCGAATGGTCACAACAAGTGAACTATGCTCCATGCAAAAATCGCCGCGGAAGTGTAAAATCGTGACGAAATGATTAGCTCGAGATCGAAAGGATCGAACGTGATCTGGATTGAAATAGTGTTCTATAAGACCAATTGGTGTTTGCTGACAAATGGCATTTTGCATAGAATGTTGTGCTGGAGATTTCTTTCGAGACATTCGTTAAGTGATTGCATATGAAAAGTAGCAATTTTGAATTTAGTGGATTCTTCGAGATATGTTTGTTTCATGATTTGAAAACTAAACCCTTTCATAATAAGTATCTTTAGAGAGTGCTTGAAGACACTGCTTAACACGACCCTTGTGTTAACACTCATGAATAAACAAGAAAGACAAATTTGATATCCATGCAAAATATTATTCAGGTTCTAACCTGAAATCGTGCTCACTCCTGGTCATGACATTAACTCGGAATACCAAAATACGAAACCCAAGGGCAAGAAGGGAAAAAAATCAACATGATCAATTAGCCTAGTGTATGATGTAAAATATATGAGAAAAGAAATTATGTATAGAAGTGCCGATTGCAGCCCTCATATCGACTTTAACGAGAGAAATAATAAAAAAGAATCGATTAATATGGAGTGCCCAGTTCACGATCCCACGAGTTTAAGAAAAAAATCGAAACAAAATCAAATTGCAAAACGTAGTGTCATTTGCTTTGCGAATCATACTTACTGAAAACCTTCTCGAATTGGACCAAAGAAGAAAATTCATTGCTGCGCTAACTAATGGTGGAGAAAGATCTTCTAAAAAAACGCAATGTCCAAGCTTTTCGGGTACACTTAAATGGGCTTTCGTGTACTACATACTGAAAATTGAAATTGAAAGCGAGTGATGTCGACTTTTCGAAAACATTTCGAAATAAACAGACATTTATACATGGACACTCAGATATTTTTCTTTATCATTCTATGATATGCAAATCAACTTTTCCACTTTTCAAAATTAAGGAGAAGCAAAAGTGATCATTTCTTTTTTCTTTTGATTTGAAGCCAGGATAAAAGGACAAGCCAAGGAGGTTGACTTTGCAACAGTGGCGTGCACTCCACGCCTTAAAACACATTTCGATCCACTGACGATTCCCTTTCAATCACTTGCAACCGCTCCCTCGTTAGCAACACAGAACCTCACTGGAGAAACAAAAAACGATGTAGCGAGAGTTCGATGAAATGTCACATCGAGCTCCATTATAAAAAAGGAAAAGAAAGAAGCTCGAATGGTCACAACAAGTGAACTATGCTCCATGCAAAAATCGCCGCGGAAGTGTAAAATCGTGACGAAATGATTAGCTCGAGATCGAAAGGATCGAACGTGATCTGGATTGAAATAGTGTTCTATAAGACCAATTGGTGTTTGCTGACAAATGGCATTTTGCATAGAATGTTGTGCTGGAGATTTCTTTCGAGACATTCGTTAAGTGATTGCATATGAAAAGTAGCAATTTTGAATTTAGTGGATTCTTCGAGATATGTTTGTTTCATGATTTGAAAACTAAACCCTTTCATAATAAGTATCTTTAGAGAGTGCTTGAAGACACTGCTTAACACGACCCTTGTGTTAACACTCATGAATAAACAAGAAAGACAAATTTGATATCCATGCAAAATATTATTCAGGTTCTAACCTGAAATCGTGCTCACTCCTGGTCATGACATTAACTCGGAATACCAAAATACGAAACCCAAGGGCAAGAAGGGAAAAAAATCAACATGATCAATTAGCCTAGTGTATGATGTAAAATATATGAGAAAAGAAATTATGTATAGAAGTGCCGATTGCAGCCCTCATATCGACTTTAACGAGAGAAATAATAAAAAAGAATCGATTAATATGGAGTGCCCAGTTCACGATCCCACGAGTTTAAGAAAAAAATCGAAACAAAATCAAATTGCAAAACGTAGTGTCATTTGCTTTGCGAATCATACTTACTGAAAACCTTCTCGAATTGGACCAAAGAAGAAAATTCATTGCTGCGCTAACTAATGGTGGAGAAAGATCTTCTAAAAAAACGCAATGTCCAAGCTTTTCGGGTACACTTAAATGGGCTTTCGTGTACTACATACTGAAAATTGAAATTGAAAGCGAGTGATGTCGACTTTTCGAAAACATTTCGAAATAAACAGACATTTATACATGGACACTCAGATATTTTTCTTTATCATTCTATGATATGCAAATCAACTTTTCCACTTTTCAAAATTAAGGAGAAGCAAAAGTGATCATTTCTTTTTTCTTTTGATTTGAAGCCAGGATAAAAGGACAAGCCAAGGAGGTTGACTTTGCAACAGTGGCGTGCACTCCACGCCTTAAAACACATTTCGATCCACTGACGATTCCCTTTCAATCACTTGCAACCGCTCCCTCGTTAGCAACACAGAACCTCACTGGAGAAACAAAAAACGATGTAGCGAGAGTTCGATGAAATGTCACATCGAGCTCCATTATAAAAAAGGAAAAGAAAGAAGCTCGAATGGTCACAACAAGTGAACTATGCTCCATGCAAAAATCGCCGCGGAAGTGTAAAATCGTGACGAAATGATTAGCTCGAGATCGAAAGGATCGAACGTGATCTGGATTGAAATAGTGTTCTATAAGACCAATTGGTGTTTGCTGACAAATGGCATTTTGCATAGAATGTTGTGCTGGAGATTTCTTTCGAGACATTCGTTAAGTGATTGCATATGAAAAGTAGCAATTTTGAATTTAGTGGATTCTTCGAGATATGTTTGTTTCATGATTTGAAAACTAAACCCTTTCATAATAAGTATCTTTAGAGAGTGCTTGAAGACACTGCTTAACACGACCCTTGTGTTAACACTCATGAATAAACAAGAAAGACAAATTTGATATCCATGCAAAATATTATTCAGGTTCTAACCTGAAATCGTGCTCACTCCTGGTCATGACATTAACTCGGAATACCAAAATACGAAACCCAAGGGCAAGAAGGGAAAAAAATCAACATGATCAATTAGCCTAGTGTATGATGTAAAATATATGAGAAAAGAAATTATGTATAGAAGTGCCGATTGCAGCCCTCATATCGACTTTAACGAGAGAAATAATAAAAAAGAATCGATTAATATGGAGTGCCCAGTTCACGATCCCACGAGTTTAAGAAAAAAATCGAAACAAAATCAAATTGCAAAACGTAGTGTCATTTGCTTTGCGAATCATACTTACTGAAAACCTTCTCGAATTGGACCAAAGAAGAAAATTCATTGCTGCGCTAACTAATGGTGGAGAAAGATCTTCTAAAAAAACGCAATGTCCAAGCTTTTCGGGTACACTTAAATGGGCTTTCGTGTACTACATACTGAAAATTGAAATTGAAAGCGAGTGATGTCGACTTTTCGAAAACATTTCGAAATAAACAGACATTTATACATGGACACTCAGATATTTTTCTTTATCATTCTATGATATGCAAATCAACTTTTCCACTTTTCAAAATTAAGGAGAAGCAAAAGTGATCATTTCTTTTTTCTTTTGATTTGAAGCCAGGATAAAAGGACAAGCCAAGGAGGTTGACTTTGCAACAGTGGCGTGCACTCCACGCCTTAAAACACATTTCGATCCACTGACGATTCCCTTTCAATCACTTGCAACCGCTCCCTCGTTAGCAACACAGAACCTCACTGGAGAAACAAAAAACGATGTAGCGAGAGTTCGATGAAATGTCACATCGAGCTCCATTATAAAAAAGGAAAAGAAAGAAGCTCGAATGGTCACAACAAGTGAACTATGCTCCATGCAAAAATCGCCGCGGAAGTGTAAAATCGTGACGAAATGATTAGCTCGAGATCGAAAGGATCGAACGTGATCTGGATTGAAATAGTGTTCTATAAGACCAATTGGTGTTTGCTGACAAATGGCATTTTGCATAGAATGTTGTGCTGGAGATTTCTTTCGAGACATTCGTTAAGTGATTGCATATGAAAAGTAGCAATTTTGAATTTAGTGGATTCTTCGAGATATGTTTGTTTCATGATTTGAAAACTAAACCCTTTCATAATAAGTATCTTTAGAGAGTGCTTGAAGACACTGCTTAACACGACCCTTGTGTTAACACTCACGAATAAACAAGAAAGACAAATTTGATATCCATGCAAAATATTATTCAGGTTCTAACCTGAAATCGTGCTCACTCCTGGTCATGACATTAACTCGGAATACCAAAATACGAAACCCAAGGGCAAGAAGGGAAAAAAATCAACATGATCAATTAGCCTAGTGTATGATGTAAAATATATGAGAAAAGAAATTATGTATAGAAGTGCCGATTGCAGCCCTCATATCGACTTTAACGAGAGAAATAATAAAAAAGAATCGATTAATATGGAGTGCCCAGTTCACGATCCCACGAGTTTAAGAAAAAAATCGAAACAAAATCAAATTGCAAAACGTAGTGTCATTTGCTTTGCGAATCATACTTACTGAAAACCTTCTCGAATTGGACCAAAGAAGAAAATTCATTGCTGCGCTAACTAATGGTGGAGAAAGATCTTCTAAAAAAACGCAATGTCCAAGCTTTTCGGGTACACTTAAATGGGCTTTCGTGTACTACATACTGAAAATTGAAATTGAAAGCGAGTGATGTCGACTTTTCGAAAACATTTCGAAATAAACAGACATTTATACATGGACACTCAGATATTTTTCTTTATCATTCTATGATATGCAAATCAACTTTTCCACTTTTCAAAATTAAGGAGAAGCAAAAGTGATCATTTCTTTTTTCTTTTGATTTGAAGCCAGGATAAAAGGACAAGCCAAGGAGGTTGACTTTGCAACAGTGGCGTGCACTCCACGCCTTAAAACACATTTCGATCCACTGACGATTCCCTTTCAATCACTTGCAACCGCTCCCTCGTTAGCAACACAGAACCTCACTGGAGAAACAAAAAACGATGTAGCGAGAGTTCGATGAAATGTCACATCGAGCTCCATTATAAAAAAGGAAAAGAAAGAAGCTCGAATGGTCACAACAAGTGAACTATGCTCCATGCAAAAATCGCCGCGGAAGTGTAAAATCGTGACGAAATGATTAGCTCGAGATCGAAAGGATCGAACGTGATCTGGATTGAAATAGTGTTCTATAAGACCAATTGGTGTTTGCTGACAAATGGCATTTTGCATAGAATGTTGTGCTGGAGATTTCTTTCGAGACATTCGTTAAGTGATTGCATATGAAAAGTAGCAATTTTGAATTTAGTGGATTCTTCGAGATATGTTTGTTTCATGATTTGAAAACTAAACCCTTTCATAATAAGTATCTTTAGAGAGTGCTTGAAGACACTGCTTAACACGACCCTTGTGTTAACACTCATGAATAAACAAGAAAGACAAATTTGATATCCATGCAAAATATTATTCAGGTTCTAACCTGAAATCGTGCTCACTCCTGGTCATGACATTAACTCGGAATACCAAAATACGAAACCCAAGGGCAAGAAGGGAAAAAAATCAACATGATCAATTAGCCTAGTGTATGATGTAAAATATATGAGAAAAGAAATTATGTATAGAAGTGCCGATTGCAGCCCTCATATCGACTTTAACGAGAGAAATAATAAAAAAGAATCGATTAATATGGAGTGCCCAGTTCACGATCCCACGAGTTTAAGAAAAAAATCGAAACAAAATCAAATTGCAAAACGTAGTGTCATTTGCTTTGCGAATCATACTTACTGAAAACCTTCTCGAATTGGACCAAAGAAGAAAATTCATTGCTGCGCTAACTAATGGTGGAGAAAGATCTTCTAAAAAAACGCAATGTCCAAGCTTTTCGGGTACACTTAAATGGGCTTTCGTGTACTACATACTGAAAATTGAAATTGAAAGCGAGTGATGTCGACTTTTCGAAAACATTTCGAAATAAACAGACATTTATACATGGACACTCAGATATTTTTCTTTATCATTCTATGATATGCAAATCAACTTTTCCACTTTTCAAAATTAAGGAGAAGCAAAAGTGATCATTTCTTTTTTCTTTTGATTTGAAGCCAGGATAAAAGGACAAGCCAAGGAGGTTGACTTTGCAACAGTGGCGTGCACTCCACGCCTTAAAACACATTTCGATCCACTGACGATTCCCTTTCAATCACTTGCAACCGCTCCCTCGTTAGCAACACAGAACCTCACTGGAGAAACAAAAAACGATGTAGCGAGAGTTCGATGAAATGTCACATCGAGCTCCATTATAAAAAAGGAAAAGAAAGAAGCTCGAATGGTCACAACAAGTGAACTATGCTCCATGCAAAAATCGCCGCGGAAGTGTAAAATCGTGACGAAATGATTAGCTCGAGATCGAAAGGATCGAACGTGATCTGGATTGAAATAGTGTTCTATAAGACCAATTGGTGTTTGCTGACAAATGGCATTTTGCATAGAATGTTGTGCTGGAGATTTCTTTCGAGACATTCGTTAAGTGATTGCATATGAAAAGTAGCAATTTTGAATTTAGTGGATTCTTCGAGATATGTTTGTTTCATGATTTGAAAACTAAACCCTTTCATAATAAGTATCTTTAGAGAGTGCTTGAAGACACTGCTTAACACGACCCTTGTGTTAACACTCACGAATAAACAAGAAAGACAAATTTGATATCCATGCAAAATATTATTCAGGTTCTAACCTGAAATCGTGCTCACTCCTGGTCATGACATTAACTCGGAATACCAAAATACGAAACCCAAGGGCAAGAAGGGAAAAAAATCAACATGATCAATTAGCCTAGTGTATGATGTAAAATATATGAGAAAAGAAATTATGTATAGAAGTGCCGATTGCAGCCCTCATATCGACTTTAACGAGAGAAATAATAAAAAAGAATCGATTAATATGGAGTGCCCAGTTCACGATCCCACGAGTTTAAGAAAAAAATCGAAACAAAATCAAATTGCAAAACGTAGTGTCATTTGCTTTGCGAATCATACTTACTGAAAACCTTCTCGAATTGGACCAAAGAAGAAAATTCATTGCTGCGCTAACTAATGGTGGAGAAAGATCTTCTAAAAAAACGCAATGTCCAAGCTTTTCGGGTACACTTAAATGGGCTTTCGTGTACTACATACTGAAAATTGAAATTGAAAGCGAGTGATGTCGACTTTTCGAAAACATTTCGAAATAAACAGACATTTATACATGGACACTCAGATATTTTTCTTTATCATTCTATGATATGCAAATCAACTTTTCCACTTTTCAAAATTAAGGAGAAGCAAAAGTGATCATTTCTTTTTTCTTTTGATTTGAAGCCAGGATAAAAGGACAAGCCAAGGAGGTTGACTTTGCAACAGTGGCGTGCACTCCACGCCTTAAAACACATTTCGATCCACTGACGATTCCCTTTCAATCACTTGCAACCGCTCCCTCGTTAGCAACACAGAACCTCACTGGAGAAACAAAAAACGATGTAGCGAGAGTTCGATGAAATGTCACATCGAGCTCCATTATAAAAAAGGAAAAGAAAGAAGCTCGAATGGTCACAACAAGTGAACTATGCTCCATGCAAAAATCGCCGCGGAAGTGTAAAATCGTGACGAAATGATTAGCTCGAGATCGAAAGGATCGAACGTGATCTGGATTGAAATAGTGTTCTATAAGACCAATTGGTGTTTGCTGACAAATGGCATTTTGCATAGAATGTTGTGCTGGAGATTTCTTTCGAGACATTCGTTAAGTGATTGCATATGAAAAGTAGCAATTTTGAATTTAGTGGATTCTTCGAGATATGTTTGTTTCATGATTTGAAAACTAAACCCTTTCATAATAAGTATCTTTAGAGAGTGCTTGAAGACACTGCTTAACACGACCCTTGTGTTAACACTCATGAATAAACAAGAAAGACAAATTTGATATCCATGCAAAATATTATTCAGGTTCTAACCTGAAATCGTGCTCACTCCTGGTCATGACATTAACTCGGAATACCAAAATACGAAACCCAAGGGCAAGAAGGGAAAAAAATCAACATGATCAATTAGCCTAGTGTATGATGTAAAATATATGAGAAAAGAAATTATGTATAGAAGTGCCGATTGCAGCCCTCATATCGACTTTAACGAGAGAAATAATAAAAAAGAATCGATTAATATGGAGTGCCCAGTTCACGATCCCACGAGTTTAAGAAAAAAATCGAAACAAAATCAAATTGCAAAACGTAGTGTCATTTGCTTTGCGAATCATACTTACTGAAAACCTTCTCGAATTGGACCAAAGAAGAAAATTCATTGCTGCGCTAACTAATGGTGGAGAAAGATCTTCTAAAAAAACGCAATGTCCAAGCTTTTCGGGTACACTTAAATGGGCTTTCGTGTACTACATACTGAAAATTGAAATTGAAAGCGAGTGATGTCGACTTTTCGAAAACATTTCGAAATAAACAGACATTTATACATGGACACTCAGATATTTTTCTTTATCATTCTATGATATGCAAATCAACTTTTCCACTTTTCAAAATTAAGGAGAAGCAAAAGTGATCATTTCTTTTTTCTTTTGATTTGAAGCCAGGATAAAAGGACAAGCCAAGGAGGTTGACTTTGCAACAGTGGCGTGCACTCCACGCCTTAAAACACATTTCGATCCACTGACGATTCCCTTTCAATCACTTGCAACCGCTCCCTCGTTAGCAACACAGAACCTCACTGGAGAAACAAAAAACGATGTAGCGAGAGTTCGATGAAATGTCACATCGAGCTCCATTATAAAAAAGGAAAAGAAAGAAGCTCGAATGGTCACAACAAGTGAACTATGCTCCATGCAAAAATCGCCGCGGAAGTGTAAAATCGTGACGAAATGATTAGCTCGAGATCGAAAGGATCGAACGTGATCTGGATTGAAATAGTGTTCTATAAGACCAATTGGTGTTTGCTGACAAATGGCATTTTGCATAGAATGTTGTGCTGGAGATTTCTTTCGAGACATTCGTTAAGTGATTGCATATGAAAAGTAGCAATTTTGAATTTAGTGGATTCTTCGAGATATGTTTGTTTCATGATTTGAAAACTAAACCCTTTCATAATAAGTATCTTTAGAGAGTGCTTGAAGACACTGCTTAACACGACCCTTGTGTTAACACTCACGAATAAACAAGAAAGACAAATTTGATATCCATGCAAAATATTATTCAGGTTCTAACCTGAAATCGTGCTCACTCCTGGTCATGACATTAACTCGGAATACCAAAATACGAAACCCAAGGGCAAGAAGGGAAAAAAATCAACATGATCAATTAGCCTAGTGTATGATGTAAAATATATGAGAAAAGAAATTATGTATAGAAGTGCCGATTGCAGCCCTCATATCGACTTTAACGAGAGAAATAATAAAAAAGAATCGATTAATATGGAGTGCCCAGTTCACGATCCCACGAGTTTAAGAAAAAAATCGAAACAAAATCAAATTGCAAAACGTAGTGTCATTTGCTTTGCGAATCATACTTACTGAAAACCTTCTCGAATTGGACCAAAGAAGAAAATTCATTGCTGCGCTAACTAATGGTGGAGAAAGATCTTCTAAAAAAACGCAATGTCCAAGCTTTTCGGGTACACTTAAATGGGCTTTCGTGTACTACATACTGAAAATTGAAATTGAAAGCGAGTGATGTCGACTTTTCGAAAACATTTCGAAATAAACAGACATTTATACATGGACACTCAGATATTTTTCTTTATCATTCTATGATATGCAAATCAACTTTTCCACTTTTCAAAATTAAGGAGAAGCAAAAGTGATCATTTCTTTTTTCTTTTGATTTGAAGCCAGGATAAAAGGACAAGCCAAGGAGGTTGACTTTGCAACAGTGGCGTGCACTCCACGCCTTAAAACACATTTCGATCCACTGACGATTCCCTTTCAATCACTTGCAACCGCTCCCTCGTTAGCAACACAGAACCTCACTGGAGAAACAAAAAACGATGTAGCGAGAGTTCGATGAAATGTCACATCGAGCTCCATTATAAAAAAGGAAAAGAAAGAAGCTCGAATGGTCACAACAAGTGAACTATGCTCCATGCAAAAATCGCCGCGGAAGTGTAAAATCGTGACGAAATGATTAGCTCGAGATCGAAAGGATCGAACGTGATCTGGATTGAAATAGTGTTCTATAAGACCAATTGGTGTTTGCTGACAAATGGCATTTTGCATAGAATGTTGTGCTGGAGATTTCTTTCGAGACATTCGTTAAGTGATTGCATATGAAAAGTAGCAATTTTGAATTTAGTGGATTCTTCGAGATATGTTTGTTTCATGATTTGAAAACTAAACCCTTTCATAATAAGTATCTTTAGAGAGTGCTTGAAGACACTGCTTAACACGACCCTTGTGTTAACACTCACGAATAAACAAGAAAGACAAATTTGATATCCATGCAAAATATTATTCAGGTTCTAACCTGAAATCGTGCTCACTCCTGGTCATGACATTAACTCGGAATACCAAAATACGAAACCCAAGGGCAAGAAGGGAAAAAAATCAACATGATCAATTAGCCTAGTGTATGATGTAAAATATATGAGAAAAGAAATTATGTATAGAAGTGCCGATTGCAGCCCTCATATCGACTTTAACGAGAGAAATAATAAAAAAGAATCGATTAATATGGAGTGCCCAGTTCACGATCCCACGAGTTTAAGAAAAAAATCGAAACAAAATCAAATTGCAAAACGTAGTGTCATTTGCTTTGCGAATCATACTTACTGAAAACCTTCTCGAATTGGACCAAAGAAGAAAATTCATTGCTGCGCTAACTAATGGTGGAGAAAGATCTTCTAAAAAAACGCAATGTCCAAGCTTTTCGGGTACACTTAAATGGGCTTTCGTGTACTACATACTGAAAATTGAAATTGAAAGCGAGTGATGTCGACTTTTCGAAAACATTTCGAAATAAACAGACATTTATACATGGACACTCAGATATTTTTCTTTATCATTCTATGATATGCAAATCAACTTTTCCACTTTTCAAAATTAAGGAGAAGCAAAAGTGATCATTTCTTTTTTCTTTTGATTTGAAGCCAGGATAAAAGGACAAGCCAAGGAGGTTGACTTTGCAACAGTGGCGTGCACTCCACGCCTTAAAACACATTTCGATCCACTGACGATTCCCTTTCAATCACTTGCAACCGCTCCCTCGTTAGCAACACAGAACCTCACTGGAGAAACAAAAAACGATGTAGCGAGAGTTCGATGAAATGTCACATCGAGCTCCATTATAAAAAAGGAAAAGAAAGAAGCTCGAATGGTCACAACAAGTGAACTATGCTCCATGCAAAAATCGCCGCGGAAGTGTAAAATCGTGACGAAATGATTAGCTCGAGATCGAAAGGATCGAACGTGATCTGGATTGAAATAGTGTTCTATAAGACCAATTGGTGTTTGCTGACAAATGGCATTTTGCATAGAATGTTGTGCTGGAGATTTCTTTCGAGACATTCGTTAAGTGATTGCATATGAAAAGTAGCAATTTTGAATTTAGTGGATTCTTCGAGATATGTTTGTTTCATGATTTGAAAACTAAACCCTTTCATAATAAGTATCTTTAGAGAGTGCTTGAAGACACTGCTTAACACGACCCTTGTGTTAACACTCACGAATAAACAAGAAAGACAAATTTGATATCCATGCAAAATATTATTCAGGTTCTAACCTGAAATCGTGCTCACTCCTGGTCATGACATTAACTCGGAATACCAAAATACGAAACCCAAGGGCAAGAAGGGAAAAAAATCAACATGATCAATTAGCCTAGTGTATGATGTAAAATATATGAGAAAAGAAATTATGTATAGAAGTGCCGATTGCAGCCCTCATATCGACTTTAACGAGAGAAATAATAAAAAAGAATCGATTAATATGGAGTGCCCAGTTCACGATCCCACGAGTTTAAGAAAAAAATCGAAACAAAATCAAATTGCAAAACGTAGTGTCATTTGCTTTGCGAATCATACTTACTGAAAACCTTCTCGAATTGGACCAAAGAAGAAAATTCATTGCTGCGCTAACTAATGGTGGAGAAAGATCTTCTAAAAAAACGCAATGTCCAAGCTTTTCGGGTACACTTAAATGGGCTTTCGTGTACTACATACTGAAAATTGAAATTGAAAGCGAGTGATGTCGACTTTTCGAAAACATTTCGAAATAAACAGACATTTATACATGGACACTCAGATATTTTTCTTTATCATTCTATGATATGCAAATCAACTTTTCCACTTTTCAAAATTAAGGAGAAGCAAAAGTGATCATTTCTTTTTTCTTTTGATTTGAAGCCAGGATAAAAGGACAAGCCAAGGAGGTTGACTTTGCAACAGTGGCGTGCACTCCACGCCTTAAAACACATTTCGATCCACTGACGATTCCCTTTCAATCACTTGCAACCGCTCCCTCGTTAGCAACACAGAACCTCACTGGAGAAACAAAAAACGATGTAGCGAGAGTTCGATGAAATGTCACATCGAGCTCCATTATAAAAAAGGAAAAGAAAGAAGCTCGAATGGTCACAACAAGTGAACTATGCTCCATGCAAAAATCGCCGCGGAAGTGTAAAATCGTGACGAAATGATTAGCTCGAGATCGAAAGGATCGAACGTGATCTGGATTGAAATAGTGTTCTATAAGACCAATTGGTGTTTGCTGACAAATGGCATTTTGCATAGAATGTTGTGCTGGAGATTTCTTTCGAGACATTCGTTAAGTGATTGCATATGAAAAGTAGCAATTTTGAATTTAGTGGATTCTTCGAGATATGTTTGTTTCATGATTTGAAAACTAAACCCTTTCATAATAAGTATCTTTAGAGAGTGCTTGAAGACACTGCTTAACACGACCCTTGTGTTAACACTCATGAATAAACAAGAAAGACAAATTTGATATCCATGCAAAATATTATTCAGGTTCTAACCTGAAATCGTGCTCACTCCTGGTCATGACATTAACTCGGAATACCAAAATACGAAACCCAAGGGCAAGAAGGGAAAAAAATCAACATGATCAATTAGCCTAGTGTATGATGTAAAATATATGAGAAAAGAAATTATGTATAGAAGTGCCGATTGCAGCCCTCATATCGACTTTAACGAGAGAAATAATAAAAAAGAATCGATTAATATGGAGTGCCCAGTTCACGATCCCACGAGTTTAAGAAAAAAATCGAAACAAAATCAAATTGCAAAACGTAGTGTCATTTGCTTTGCGAATCATACTTACTGAAAACCTTCTCGAATTGGACCAAAGAAGAAAATTCATTGCTGCGCTAACTAATGGTGGAGAAAGATCTTCTAAAAAAACGCAATGTCCAAGCTTTTCGGGTACACTTAAATGGGCTTTCGTGTACTACATACTGAAAATTGAAATTGAAAGCGAGTGATGTCGACTTTTCGAAAACATTTCGAAATAAACAGACATTTATACATGGACACTCAGATATTTTTCTTTATCATTCTATGATATGCAAATCAACTTTTCCACTTTTCAAAATTAAGGAGAAGCAAAAGTGATCATTTCTTTTTTCTTTTGATTTGAAGCCAGGATAAAAGGACAAGCCAAGGAGGTTGACTTTGCAACAGTGGCGTGCACTCCACGCCTTAAAACACATTTCGATCCACTGACGATTCCCTTTCAATCACTTGCAACCGCTCCCTCGTTAGCAACACAGAACCTCACTGGAGAAACAAAAAACGATGTAGCGAGAGTTCGATGAAATGTCACATCGAGCTCCATTATAAAAAAGGAAAAGAAAGAAGCTCGAATGGTCACAACAAGTGAACTATGCTCCATGCAAAAATCGCCGCGGAAGTGTAAAATCGTGACGAAATGATTAGCTCGAGATCGAAAGGATCGAACGTGATCTGGATTGAAATAGTGTTCTATAAGACCAATTGGTGTTTGCTGACAAATGGCATTTTGCATAGAATGTTGTGCTGGAGATTTCTTTCGAGACATTCGTTAAGTGATTGCATATGAAAAGTAGCAATTTTGAATTTAGTGGATTCTTCGAGATATGTTTGTTTCATGATTTGAAAACTAAACCCTTTCATAATAAGTATCTTTAGAGAGTGCTTGAAGACACTGCTTAACACGACCCTTGTGTTAACACTCACGAATAAACAAGAAAGACAAATTTGATATCCATGCAAAATATTATTCAGGTTCTAACCTGAAATCGTGCTCACTCCTGGTCATGACATTAACTCGGAATACCAAAATACGAAACCCAAGGGCAAGAAGGGAAAAAAATCAACATGATCAATTAGCCTAGTGTATGATGTAAAATATATGAGAAAAGAAATTATGTATAGAAGTGCCGATTGCAGCCCTCATATCGACTTTAACGAGAGAAATAATAAAAAAGAATCGATTAATATGGAGTGCCCAGTTCACGATCCCACGAGTTTAAGAAAAAAATCGAAACAAAATCAAATTGCAAAACGTAGTGTCATTTGCTTTGCGAATCATACTTACTGAAAACCTTCTCGAATTGGACCAAAGAAGAAAATTCATTGCTGCGCTAACTAATGGTGGAGAAAGATCTTCTAAAAAAACGCAATGTCCAAGCTTTTCGGGTACACTTAAATGGGCTTTCGTGTACTACATACTGAAAATTGAAATTGAAAGCGAGTGATGTCGACTTTTCGAAAACATTTCGAAATAAACAGACATTTATACATGGACACTCAGATATTTTTCTTTATCATTCTATGATATGCAAATCAACTTTTCCACTTTTCAAAATTAAGGAGAAGCAAAAGTGATCATTTCTTTTTTCTTTTGATTTGAAGCCAGGATAAAAGGACAAGCCAAGGAGGTTGACTTTGCAACAGTGGCGTGCACTCCACGCCTTAAAACACATTTCGATCCACTGACGATTCCCTTTCAATCACTTGCAACCGCTCCCTCGTTAGCAACACAGAACCTCACTGGAGAAACAAAAAACGATGTAGCGAGAGTTCGATGAAATGTCACATCGAGCTCCATTATAAAAAAGGAAAAGAAAGAAGCTCGAATGGTCACAACAAGTGAACTATGCTCCATGCAAAAATCGCCGCGGAAGTGTAAAATCGTGACGAAATGATTAGCTCGAGATCGAAAGGATCGAACGTGATCTGGATTGAAATAGTGTTCTATAAGACCAATTGGTGTTTGCTGACAAATGGCATTTTGCATAGAATGTTGTGCTGGAGATTTCTTTCGAGACATTCGTTAAGTGATTGCATATGAAAAGTAGCAATTTTGAATTTAGTGGATTCTTCGAGATATGTTTGTTTCATGATTTGAAAACTAAACCCTTTCATAATAAGTATCTTTAGAGAGTGCTTGAAGACACTGCTTAACACGACCCTTGTGTTAACACTCATGAATAAACAAGAAAGACAAATTTGATATCCATGCAAAATATTATTCAGGTTCTAACCTGAAATCGTGCTCACTCCTGGTCATGACATTAACTCGGAATACCAAAATACGAAACCCAAGGGCAAGAAGGGAAAAAAATCAACATGATCAATTAGCCTAGTGTATGATGTAAAATATATGAGAAAAGAAATTATGTATAGAAGTGCCGATTGCAGCCCTCATATCGACTTTAACGAGAGAAATAATAAAAAAGAATCGATTAATATGGAGTGCCCAGTTCACGATCCCACGAGTTTAAGAAAAAAATCGAAACAAAATCAAATTGCAAAACGTAGTGTCATTTGCTTTGCGAATCATACTTACTGAAAACCTTCTCGAATTGGACCAAAGAAGAAAATTCATTGCTGCGCTAACTAATGGTGGAGAAAGATCTTCTAAAAAAACGCAATGTCCAAGCTTTTCGGGTACACTTAAATGGGCTTTCGTGTACTACATACTGAAAATTGAAATTGAAAGCGAGTGATGTCGACTTTTCGAAAACATTTCGAAATAAACAGACATTTATACATGGACACTCAGATATTTTTCTTTATCATTCTATGATATGCAAATCAACTTTTCCACTTTTCAAAATTAAGGAGAAGCAAAAGTGATCATTTCTTTTTTCTTTTGATTTGAAGCCAGGATAAAAGGACAAGCCAAGGAGGTTGACTTTGCAACAGTGGCGTGCACTCCACGCCTTAAAACACATTTCGATCCACTGACGATTCCCTTTCAATCACTTGCAACCGCTCCCTCGTTAGCAACACAGAACCTCACTGGAGAAACAAAAAACGATGTAGCGAGAGTTCGATGAAATGTCACATCGAGCTCCATTATAAAAAAGGAAAAGAAAGAAGCTCGAATGGTCACAACAAGTGAACTATGCTCCATGCAAAAATCGCCGCGGAAGTGTAAAATCGTGACGAAATGATTAGCTCGAGATCGAAAGGATCGAACGTGATCTGGATTGAAATAGTGTTCTATAAGACCAATTGGTGTTTGCTGACAAATGGCATTTTGCATAGAATGTTGTGCTGGAGATTTCTTTCGAGACATTCGTTAAGTGATTGCATATGAAAAGTAGCAATTTTGAATTTAGTGGATTCTTCGAGATATGTTTGTTTCATGATTTGAAAACTAAACCCTTTCATAATAAGTATCTTTAGAGAGTGCTTGAAGACACTGCTTAACACGACCCTTGTGTTAACACTCATGAATAAACAAGAAAGACAAATTTGATATCCATGCAAAATATTATTCAGGTTCTAACCTGAAATCGTGCTCACTCCTGGTCATGACATTAACTCGGAATACCAAAATACGAAACCCAAGGGCAAGAAGGGAAAAAAATCAACATGATCAATTAGCCTAGTGTATGATGTAAAATATATGAGAAAAGAAATTATGTATAGAAGTGCCGATTGCAGCCCTCATATCGACTTTAACGAGAGAAATAATAAAAAAGAATCGATTAATATGGAGTGCCCAGTTCACGATCCCACGAGTTTAAGAAAAAAATCGAAACAAAATCAAATTGCAAAACGTAGTGTCATTTGCTTTGCGAATCATACTTACTGAAAACCTTCTCGAATTGGACCAAAGAAGAAAATTCATTGCTGCGCTAACTAATGGTGGAGAAAGATCTTCTAAAAAAACGCAATGTCCAAGCTTTTCGGGTACACTTAAATGGGCTTTCGTGTACTACATACTGAAAATTGAAATTGAAAGCGAGTGATGTCGACTTTTCGAAAACATTTCGAAATAAACAGACATTTATACATGGACACTCAGATATTTTTCTTTATCATTCTATGATATGCAAATCAACTTTTCCACTTTTCAAAATTAAGGAGAAGCAAAAGTGATCATTTCTTTTTTCTTTTGATTTGAAGCCAGGATAAAAGGACAAGCCAAGGAGGTTGACTTTGCAACAGTGGCGTGCACTCCACGCCTTAAAACACATTTCGATCCACTGACGATTCCCTTTCAATCACTTGCAACCGCTCCCTCGTTAGCAACACAGAACCTCACTGGAGAAACAAAAAACGATGTAGCGAGAGTTCGATGAAATGTCACATCGAGCTCCATTATAAAAAAGGAAAAGAAAGAAGCTCGAATGGTCACAACAAGTGAACTATGCTCCATGCAAAAATCGCCGCGGAAGTGTAAAATCGTGACGAAATGATTAGCTCGAGATCGAAAGGATCGAACGTGATCTGGATTGAAATAGTGTTCTATAAGACCAATTGGTGTTTGCTGACAAATGGCATTTTGCATAGAATGTTGTGCTGGAGATTTCTTTCGAGACATTCGTTAAGTGATTGCATATGAAAAGTAGCAATTTTGAATTTAGTGGATTCTTCGAGATATGTTTGTTTCATGATTTGAAAACTAAACCCTTTCATAATAAGTATCTTTAGAGAGTGCTTGAAGACACTGCTTAACACGACCCTTGTGTTAACACTCATGAATAAACAAGAAAGACAAATTTGATATCCATGCAAAATATTATTCAGGTTCTAACCTGAAATCGTGCTCACTCCTGGTCATGACATTAACTCGGAATACCAAAATACGAAACCCAAGGGCAAGAAGGGAAAAAAATCAACATGATCAATTAGCCTAGTGTATGATGTAAAATATATGAGAAAAGAAATTATGTATAGAAGTGCCGATTGCAGCCCTCATATCGACTTTAACGAGAGAAATAATAAAAAAGAATCGATTAATATGGAGTGCCCAGTTCACGATCCCACGAGTTTAAGAAAAAAATCGAAACAAAATCAAATTGCAAAACGTAGTGTCATTTGCTTTGCGAATCATACTTACTGAAAACCTTCTCGAATTGGACCAAAGAAGAAAATTCATTGCTGCGCTAACTAATGGTGGAGAAAGATCTTCTAAAAAAACGCAATGTCCAAGCTTTTCGGGTACACTTAAATGGGCTTTCGTGTACTACATACTGAAAATTGAAATTGAAAGCGAGTGATGTCGACTTTTCGAAAACATTTCGAAATAAACAGACATTTATACATGGACACTCAGATATTTTTCTTTATCATTCTATGATATGCAAATCAACTTTTCCACTTTTCAAAATTAAGGAGAAGCAAAAGTGATCATTTCTTTTTTCTTTTGATTTGAAGCCAGGATAAAAGGACAAGCCAAGGAGGTTGACTTTGCAACAGTGGCGTGCACTCCACGCCTTAAAACACATTTCGATCCACTGACGATTCCCTTTCAATCACTTGCAACCGCTCCCTCGTTAGCAACACAGAACCTCACTGGAGAAACAAAAAACGATGTAGCGAGAGTTCGATGAAATGTCACATCGAGCTCCATTATAAAAAAGGAAAAGAAAGAAGCTCGAATGGTCACAACAAGTGAACTATGCTCCATGCAAAAATCGCCGCGGAAGTGTAAAATCGTGACGAAATGATTAGCTCGAGATCGAAAGGATCGAACGTGATCTGGATTGAAATAGTGTTCTATAAGACCAATTGGTGTTTGCTGACAAATGGCATTTTGCATAGAATGTTGTGCTGGAGATTTCTTTCGAGACATTCGTTAAGTGATTGCATATGAAAAGTAGCAATTTTGAATTTAGTGGATTCTTCGAGATATGTTTGTTTCATGATTTGAAAACTAAACCCTTTCATAATAAGTATCTTTAGAGAGTGCTTGAAGACACTGCTTAACACGACCCTTGTGTTAACACTCATGAATAAACAAGAAAGACAAATTTGATATCCATGCAAAATATTATTCAGGTTCTAACCTGAAATCGTGCTCACTCCTGGTCATGACATTAACTCGGAATACCAAAATACGAAACCCAAGGGCAAGAAGGGAAAAAAATCAACATGATCAATTAGCCTAGTGTATGATGTAAAATATATGAGAAAAGAAATTATGTATAGAAGTGCCGATTGCAGCCCTCATATCGACTTTAACGAGAGAAATAATAAAAAAGAATCGATTAATATGGAGTGCCCAGTTCACGATCCCACGAGTTTAAGAAAAAAATCGAAACAAAATCAAATTGCAAAACGTAGTGTCATTTGCTTTGCGAATCATACTTACTGAAAACCTTCTCGAATTGGACCAAAGAAGAAAATTCATTGCTGCGCTAACTAATGGTGGAGAAAGATCTTCTAAAAAAACGCAATGTCCAAGCTTTTCGGGTACACTTAAATGGGCTTTCGTGTACTACATACTGAAAATTGAAATTGAAAGCGAGTGATGTCGACTTTTCGAAAACATTTCGAAATAAACAGACATTTATACATGGACACTCAGATATTTTTCTTTATCATTCTATGATATGCAAATCAACTTTTCCACTTTTCAAAATTAAGGAGAAGCAAAAGTGATCATTTCTTTTTTCTTTTGATTTGAAGCCAGGATAAAAGGACAAGCCAAGGAGGTTGACTTTGCAACAGTGGCGTGCACTCCACGCCTTAAAACACATTTCGATCCACTGACGATTCCCTTTCAATCACTTGCAACCGCTCCCTCGTTAGCAACACAGAACCTCACTGGAGAAACAAAAAACGATGTAGCGAGAGTTCGATGAAATGTCACATCGAGCTCCATTATAAAAAAGGAAAAGAAAGAAGCTCGAATGGTCACAACAAGTGAACTATGCTCCATGCAAAAATCGCCGCGGAAGTGTAAAATCGTGACGAAATGATTAGCTCGAGATCGAAAGGATCGAACGTGATCTGGATTGAAATAGTGTTCTATAAGACCAATTGGTGTTTGCTGACAAATGGCATTTTGCATAGAATGTTGTGCTGGAGATTTCTTTCGAGACATTCGTTAAGTGATTGCATATGAAAAGTAGCAATTTTGAATTTAGTGGATTCTTCGAGATATGTTTGTTTCATGATTTGAAAACTAAACCCTTTCATAATAAGTATCTTTAGAGAGTGCTTGAAGACACTGCTTAACACGACCCTTGTGTTAACACTCATGAATAAACAAGAAAGACAAATTTGATATCCATGCAAAATATTATTCAGGTTCTAACCTGAAATCGTGCTCACTCCTGGTCATGACATTAACTCGGAATACCAAAATACGAAACCCAAGGGCAAGAAGGGAAAAAAATCAACATGATCAATTAGCCTAGTGTATGATGTAAAATATATGAGAAAAGAAATTATGTATAGAAGTGCCGATTGCAGCCCTCATATCGACTTTAACGAGAGAAATAATAAAAAAGAATCGATTAATATGGAGTGCCCAGTTCACGATCCCACGAGTTTAAGAAAAAAATCGAAACAAAATCAAATTGCAAAACGTAGTGTCATTTGCTTTGCGAATCATACTTACTGAAAACCTTCTCGAATTGGACCAAAGAAGAAAATTCATTGCTGCGCTAACTAATGGTGGAGAAAGATCTTCTAAAAAAACGCAATGTCCAAGCTTTTCGGGTACACTTAAATGGGCTTTCGTGTACTACATACTGAAAATTGAAATTGAAAGCGAGTGATGTCGACTTTTCGAAAACATTTCGAAATAAACAGACATTTATACATGGACACTCAGATATTTTTCTTTATCATTCTATGATATGCAAATCAACTTTTCCACTTTTCAAAATTAAGGAGAAGCAAAAGTGATCATTTCTTTTTTCTTTTGATTTGAAGCCAGGATAAAAGGACAAGCCAAGGAGGTTGACTTTGCAACAGTGGCGTGCACTCCACGCCTTAAAACACATTTCGATCCACTGACGATTCCCTTTCAATCACTTGCAACCGCTCCCTCGTTAGCAACACAGAACCTCACTGGAGAAACAAAAAACGATGTAGCGAGAGTTCGATGAAATGTCACATCGAGCTCCATTATAAAAAAGGAAAAGAAAGAAGCTCGAATGGTCACAACAAGTGAACTATGCTCCATGCAAAAATCGCCGCGGAAGTGTAAAATCGTGACGAAATGATTAGCTCGAGATCGAAAGGATCGAACGTGATCTGGATTGAAATAGTGTTCTATAAGACCAATTGGTGTTTGCTGACAAATGGCATTTTGCATAGAATGTTGTGCTGGAGATTTCTTTCGAGACATTCGTTAAGTGATTGCATATGAAAAGTAGCAATTTTGAATTTAGTGGATTCTTCGAGATATGTTTGTTTCATGATTTGAAAACTAAACCCTTTCATAATAAGTATCTTTAGAGAGTGCTTGAAGACACTGCTTAACACGACCCTTGTGTTAACACTCATGAATAAACAAGAAAGACAAATTTGATATCCATGCAAAATATTATTCAGGTTCTAACCTGAAATCGTGCTCACTCCTGGTCATGACATTAACTCGGAATACCAAAATACGAAACCCAAGGGCAAGAAGGGAAAAAAATCAACATGATCAATTAGCCTAGTGTATGATGTAAAATATATGAGAAAAGAAATTATGTATAGAAGTGCCGATTGCAGCCCTCATATCGACTTTAACGAGAGAAATAATAAAAAAGAATCGATTAATATGGAGTGCCCAGTTCACGATCCCACGAGTTTAAGAAAAAAATCGAAACAAAATCAAATTGCAAAACGTAGTGTCATTTGCTTTGCGAATCATACTTACTGAAAACCTTCTCGAATTGGACCAAAGAAGAAAATTCATTGCTGCGCTAACTAATGGTGGAGAAAGATCTTCTAAAAAAACGCAATGTCCAAGCTTTTCGGGTACACTTAAATGGGCTTTCGTGTACTACATACTGAAAATTGAAATTGAAAGCGAGTGATGTCGACTTTTCGAAAACATTTCGAAATAAACAGACATTTATACATGGACACTCAGATATTTTTCTTTATCATTCTATGATATGCAAATCAACTTTTCCACTTTTCAAAATTAAGGAGAAGCAAAAGTGATCATTTCTTTTTTCTTTTGATTTGAAGCCAGGATAAAAGGACAAGCCAAGGAGGTTGACTTTGCAACAGTGGCGTGCACTCCACGCCTTAAAACACATTTCGATCCACTGACGATTCCCTTTCAATCACTTGCAACCGCTCCCTCGTTAGCAACACAGAACCTCACTGGAGAAACAAAAAACGATGTAGCGAGAGTTCGATGAAATGTCACATCGAGCTCCATTATAAAAAAGGAAAAGAAAGAAGCTCGAATGGTCACAACAAGTGAACTATGCTCCATGCAAAAATCGCCGCGGAAGTGTAAAATCGTGACGAAATGATTAGCTCGAGATCGAAAGGATCGAACGTGATCTGGATTGAAATAGTGTTCTATAAGACCAATTGGTGTTTGCTGACAAATGGCATTTTGCATAGAATGTTGTGCTGGAGATTTCTTTCGAGACATTCGTTAAGTGATTGCATATGAAAAGTAGCAATTTTGAATTTAGTGGATTCTTCGAGATATGTTTGTTTCATGATTTGAAAACTAAACCCTTTCATAATAAGTATCTTTAGAGAGTGCTTGAAGACACTGCTTAACACGACCCTTGTGTTAACACTCATGAATAAACAAGAAAGACAAATTTGATATCCATGCAAAATATTATTCAGGTTCTAACCTGAAATCGTGCTCACTCCTGGTCATGACATTAACTCGGAATACCAAAATACGAAACCCAAGGGCAAGAAGGGAAAAAAATCAACATGATCAATTAGCCTAGTGTATGATGTAAAATATATGAGAAAAGAAATTATGTATAGAAGTGCCGATTGCAGCCCTCATATCGACTTTAACGAGAGAAATAATAAAAAAGAATCGATTAATATGGAGTGCCCAGTTCACGATCCCACGAGTTTAAGAAAAAAATCGAAACAAAATCAAATTGCAAAACGTAGTGTCATTTGCTTTGCGAATCATACTTACTGAAAACCTTCTCGAATTGGACCAAAGAAGAAAATTCATTGCTGCGCTAACTAATGGTGGAGAAAGATCTTCTAAAAAAACGCAATGTCCAAGCTTTTCGGGTACACTTAAATGGGCTTTCGTGTACTACATACTGAAAATTGAAATTGAAAGCGAGTGATGTCGACTTTTCGAAAACATTTCGAAATAAACAGACATTTATACATGGACACTCAGATATTTTTCTTTATCATTCTATGATATGCAAATCAACTTTTCCACTTTTCAAAATTAAGGAGAAGCAAAAGTGATCATTTCTTTTTTCTTTTGATTTGAAGCCAGGATAAAAGGACAAGCCAAGGAGGTTGACTTTGCAACAGTGGCGTGCACTCCACGCCTTAAAACACATTTCGATCCACTGACGATTCCCTTTCAATCACTTGCAACCGCTCCCTCCTTAGCAACACAGAACCTCACTGGAGAAACAAAAAACGATGTAGCGAGAGTTCGATGAAATGTCACATCGAGCTCCATTATAAAAAAGGAAAAGAAAGAAGCTCGAATGGTCACAACAAGTGAACTATGCTCCATGCAAAAATCGCCGCGGAAGTGTAAAATCGTGACGAAATGATTAGCTCGAGATCGAAAGGATCGAACGTGATCTGGATTGAAATAGTGTTCTATAAGACCAATTGGTGTTTGCTGACAAATGGCATTTTGCATAGAATGTTGTGATGGAGATTTCTTTCGAGACATTCGTTAAGTAATTGCATATGAAAAGTAGCAATTTTGAATTTAGTGGATTTTTCGAGATATGTTTGTTTCATGATTTGAAAACTAAACCCTTTCATAATAAGTATATTTAGAGAGTGCTTCAAGATACTATTTAAAAATAATCACTTGTATCGCTTTAATTAATTAGATAGTGAAAAATGTTTTCGTTATCGACAGCAACTCATCTCTAAATATTTTCGTTGACGATGATAATATTTTTCGTTCATTTATTTTTTTTAAGTGATATAAGCAATTGTTTTTAGAAAATTTTTTTACAAATCATTCATAATCAAAACATACGGAATCTAATAAACATTGGATCAAAATTGTCTTGCACTTGTATCTACTAATACATATTAAGGACAATAAGCCAAACCCACCCAACGCCTAGTTCGCAAGAACATTTCTAAGCTTGACCTTTAAAAAAATTTTCGCAACCGCTAATTATAAATTTGGGTTCCATTCGTTTCACGGAAAATGTGATGTTTCTAGAAAATATTTTCCAAGAAGCCATTTCTCAAGAAAATAAAAATATTTTCCGATGTTCGGCTGAAATCTAAAAATAAACTAGGAAATATTTTTTGCCATTTGGTATTTGATTTGATTTTTTTAAGAAAATACCAATAAATTTGAATTTTTAATTATTTTTATTTTTCTTTTCTTTCTCATCTATTTTTTTCGTTTCTTTCCTTTTTGTTTTGCTTCTTCCTCAGCAGGCCACAAGTGAACTCGAGCCCCGCTTGAGATCGCTAGAGGTCGGTGAGGCTCTAGCAACCTTGAGCCCCGCCCAGCTCGTCGAATCTGGCGAGGCCTAAGCTTGCCCAAGGTTGGTCGGACAAGCTTGGGGCTTGAGCTCACCTATGGTCGGTCGCCCGCGACCGGCCATGGAAGAAGTAAAAAGAAAAAGAAAGAAAAGAAAAAGAAAATAAAAGAAAAGAATTAAAATAATTAAAAACTCGATTAAAAAAAAAGGAAAAGGTGTTTGGTGAAAGAAAGTGCTTGGCCTAGAGGCGAAAGAAAGAGGATGGAAAATGTTTTCCGCTTTTTGAAAAGTGAAAAACATTTTCCCCTCTTTGGAAGGTGTTTTTTCCGTTGACGAAAAATGTTTTCTTTGACTGGTTTATTTTTTATGAATAGAACGACGGAAAATCCAGAAAATATTTTCTTGAAAGTTATTATCTGTTAAATGGACGGAGTCTTGGGTCAAGGACAACTTTAATCTTCTAAATTGACTAATTGTGAGATTTGGTCATCTGATTTTTTTTGTAAGCCCTTACCGACACTATCAAAATGATTGACATGATACATGACGAACATCTTGCGTTGATATGGCACTAAATAAATTTAGCTGCCTCGTCTCTCTCTCTCTCTCCCCCTTTCTTCCTTTTAGGTTTTCTTCAATTTTTTCCTAAAGAGTACGTTTGTTTGGCAGAAAATAAATAATTTAAAAAACATTTTTCATAAAAATGATTACTTATATCACTTACTGTTGACACTTAAATTTTAGCTATTTTCCTTAGTCATTTATTACATAAAAAAAATTAGGGATCGACCCTGATCTCTAAACAAAAATTCCATTAGCATAGTTCACGTTCGCATTTTATTTAAGTCGTGAATGACATGCAAGTCACATGATCTTAACAAGATGTTAGCAAGTATCATCGCGTGGGCAATCGAGAGCCATGGCCGGTCATATCCTTAGGAGGGGTTTTCATGCTCCTTGTCTATGTTTCCATCGGTTTTCCTCCATGCAAATGCGGGGCGAAGTTCTTTCTTTCGTTCTCTTTCTTTTCCTCCCTCTTTCGGTAAATTTTTTTTGTCTTTATTTGCTGTAACTGGTCGTAAATGGAAAGAAAGGATGATTACATAAGTTCGATATTCTGATATGACAGTGCGAGTTGGAGTTACCCTTCATTTTCGTCTAGCAATTGGTTTAAAAGAGTTTATTCTCTCTCTTGGGAATTCGATTCCACTGAGCAGTCTTTCTCATTGTTACGTAGGAAGCCTCCAAAAGTCATATCCTCCTTCTGTACATGGCTGGAGTCTAACAAAAGTTCAACAAAGAGAAGCTGACTGGAGTGAAAGGTTCATTTCATTATTTTAACATGGACTTCCTCTTTTTTAGAAATAAAAAATCAGCTAGATTAGCTCGAAAAATCTGTCTTTGAATCTTAAGAATGTGGCCCTGTGAGAGAACGATTTGAAGGACATTTTTTTCCACATTGTCGGCGGCTTGAATGGACGATTAGATATTGGGTTCCTTGGTATAATCTCTTCCTCATGAGAACGGTTCATATTGATTCCTCAAATGATTTTTCAAATTCTTTACGTTTTTTTGTTGTTGTGTAGTACACTGTTGTCAAATTGTAAGTTGGCAATTAGTTGGATGCGCGTACCGGGCACAGCTGCTTCCATCAACCTTGAGGCAAAAATTCTTTTCTTTCCTGGATATATGTCAGAACCTTCATATTTAAAGATGATTAGTTCCATCTTCTTTTTTCATGTTCTGTAAATTTTTCTTGAGCCGCTTGCGTGGTAAGTTTTTGTGCAGACATATCGTTTTTGAGATCAGAGTTTCTTTGTTTCTGGTTTAGTCTATTTGGTCATTGTGTTGGGAAAAACAGCTTATTTTGCCGACTTCTACAGTTTTCTGGGGTCATGGTTCTGCTTTGAAATACTTGTTACTCTTGTCTCATCTTCGTAGACTTATAGTTTTCCCTAACATAGAAATGATTGTATCGAAGACCCAAAAATGGGAGATTTGTTATTATTGCATCGGTTTCTTGCTCTTAGACACATAGGTGCTCTTGACCTTTAATTTGGTGATTTATTGATGCGCGGTGTTCGCTATCAACAGCGAATACCATGATAGTGTACATTCAAGTGTACATCAGCAACCGAATCAAAGCTACAATGCTCTTTCAACAATTTCTTTTCTTTTTCTTTGTGTCCGTAGAGGTTGCTCTGGCTCATGATGAAGCGATGTACCTGTATCTATAGGATAAGACATGGGCATGGGTGCTGGTACAGGGATACTTCATATTGACCTCAAAATTTGCAAGTTTGTCTCACGGCAGACCTGCTACAGTCTGAATCACCATAACTAGAATGTCGAAGAAAGATTATGTGACATTTGAGGGGTGATGATTCAATGTCCTACAAAATTATGAACCTTGGCTTATGTTCTGCTTAACAAGAGCGAAAATGCAGATTGATTCTATGTTTTCCTATAGCCAAGTATTTGTTGGGATTTTGACATTCAAATCCCATAGAATTGAATGAGAAGTGTGTGGATGAAAGTGTCCCACATAGGATAAAAGAGGTGATGGGAGATGATTTATTTTGAGGAGCCTCTCAAATGGATTTGGGCCCCAAGGGATACTCCACTTTTGTGGAAGGGAAAGGACCTACGCCAAGCTAGGTCGGTTCCCGCGCGCGCCGCCGCCGTCCGGTCGGCTCGTTTTGGTTCGGGTCCATGTCTGTTCGTGAGGTTTGGTTCGCCTGAACAAAAATCGCCACTTCGGTTTGAGTGAGCCTTCGCAACTATTCACGAACCGAGCGGGAACCGCAAGCAAGTCTTCATTACTCGCAACTCTTTATTTTCGCCATATCCGAACAGTTTAGTTCAGACTGTGGCACTTATATAAAAGGGAATGGGGCCATTGAGTTTGGGGAATTCGTAAGATCGCTCGGCATCTTTCACCCGAATGCACCAATAGAAGACAAGATTGCATGTAAGAAAAATTCAAATATACCTTCTTTTCTTTTTTCTTTTATTCCCATTATGCAGCTTTTTTCTTTTTTCTTTTTACATTTTGATTTTCACTAAAATTCGATTTAAATTACATTTTCCTGTTGGAACATAATGTTAACATGAGTAGCTATGATAGCCAAATTATGAGACTTTTCTGCTGGGATAAATTTAAAGGTGAAATACTCTCAATTCACATAATCTCGGGGAAGAGAAGGAGATCATAAATGAACTCTACCGTTCCAAAGAGATAGGTTTCTAGGAATTTACACAACATTAACTAAACCCAGAAACATGAACGGTCAAGACATAGAAATACGAACGGACTCTTTGAAAAAATAATACTACAATAAAGACTCTTCTTGAATGCGGGCACCATTCTTAGAAGTCGAACGGCCTTCGGTAACTTGTTTAATGAATTGGCAACTTGCAATGAATTTGATTTAATTTCTAACACTCCCCTTAAACCAAATTCTCTTCCATCAATCATTCCAAGCAAACTCTTGAACTTCCGAAAAACATTGATCTTCAGAGGTTTCGTAAAATATCTGCTACTTGATCTCCAGTCTTCATATGTGATACTTTAATTTCCTTCTCGTTCACTTGTTCTCGAATAAAGTGATATCGAACATCAATATATTTGTTTCGTTAATGAAAAATTGGATTTTTTGCCAAAGCAAAAGCAGAAACATTACCGACAAAAAAAAAACATTACCGACAAAAATCTCTATCGATTTCAATTGCACCACGTGAGTTTCTTTTAGAAGTTTCTCAACCATATTGCATGACAAACACATGAAGATGCCGCTACAATATTCAACTTTCACATGTCGAAAGAGTAACACTAGATTGCTTCTTTGATGACCACGTGAAAGTGGTGTCACACAAGAAAAACACAAAGCCCTTGGTGCTTTTTCGTTCATCAATGTCCCCACCATAATCACTGTCTGAATAAGCTCTAAGCCGAAAGGATGAAGACTGATAGTAGTGTAACCCATAAAAAATCATACCTTTGATGTAGCGAAGTATCCTCTTTGCCGCTTTAAGATGAGATGACTTCGGTTTCTCCATGTATCGACTCGCAATTCCAACACTATACATGATATCCGGTCTCGTACATGTCAAATATCTAAAGCTTCCAATCAAGTTTCTATAGTACATTGGATCAACATCGACACCTTCTTCAAACTTCGAGAGCTTGGTTCCACACTCTATTGGTGTGTTGACCATTGTACAATTCTTTATGTTGAATTTTTCAAGGATATTTTATGTATATCCTTTTTGGGAAATAAAAATCCCACCTGCACTTTGTTTCACTTCGATGCTAAGAAAATAATTCATGAGACTATTATCCGTCATCTTAAATTCCTTCATCATCGATGCCTTATTGTTGAATTATTTCCTATAAGAACAAGGTCATCGACATATAAACAAGCCAATAAAATATCACCTTTTTATTGTTTCAAATAAAGTGCATGTTTGTATGGACATTGAGAGAAGCCATTTGCCGTGAAATAGGCATCGATTCTGGAATTCCAAGCTTTAGGTGCTTGTTTAAGCCCATATAGAGCTTTCTTCAACCTTAGCACTTTATATTCATAACCTTTCACAATAAATCCCTTGGGTTGCTCGACATAAATCTCTTCATCAAGGATGCCATTTAAAAATACCGATTTGACATCCATTTGATAAATTTGCCAGTCATTTTGAGCGGCAATAGAAATGATTAGTCTAATCGTTTCCATGCGGATGACAGGAGTAAAAACTTCATCATAATCGATTCCAACCTTTTGTTTGTATACCTTTGCAACTAATATAGCCTTGTACCTTGTCACTTCTCATTTCTCTTTCTTTTTAGCCTTGTACACCCATTTCACACCGATCGGTTTCTAATTCTTCGAAAGATTAGAAAGCTCCCATGTCCGATTCTTCTTAATGGCTTCAATTTCTTCATTCATTGCTTTTTCTCCATTTTTCTTCTTTGGCAGCATCATCATAAATAAGCGGTTCAAAATCTGCAAGAAGGCATATAAGGTGAAGCTCATCGGTAGCTTCATAAATTTCAGATAATCTCCTTGATCTTGGCGCTAACGGTTTATCGGCACCATCCGAAAAAGTTGGTGGTGATGAACTTGAAGAAGATATCGGAGAAGAAGGTGAAGAGAGATCCTTCAACTCCATTTGGCTTGAATCACCATGAGCATTTGCTTTATCGTTTTGAATTTCTTCTCACGTTCTTTTTTCATCGAACTTGACATCTATGCTTATATACACTTTCAAAGTGTTAGGATCAAATAATCGATAGGCTTTGAATGATGAATTATACCCGATAAAAATGAGCTTTTTGCTCGTCTTCCAACTTCAATCTTTTTTGGTCCAGAATATAAGCATAGGCAATGCTCCCGAAAATTCTCAAGTGCGAAACATTTGGTGTTCTCTCGCTTCATACTTCTTGTGGAGTTATGCCTTCAAATCCATATGCAGGACATCTTTTTTGTAGATAAACAGCACACATAATAGCTTCACTCCAAAGCGCCTTGAGCAAATTTTTGCTTTTCATTATGCTACGAATCATATCAAGAATGGTTTTTTTTTTTTTTCGTTTAGCCATGCCATTTTGTTGAAGAGAATATGGAGCCGTTAAGAATCGCCGAATACCATGATCTTCACAGAATTTGTTGAATATGGCCAAGGTGAATTCTCCTCCTCGATTAGTCCTTATGGCTTTGATAAATAGCCACTTTCTTTTTCAACTAAGCTCTTGAATTGTTTGAAAGTATCAAACACTTCTAACTTTTCTTTCAAAAAATACGCCCAAGTTTTTCAAGTAAAATCATCAATAAAAATAACAAAATATCGATGATTATCATATGTTTGAGGAGTGATTGGGCCACACACATTAAAGTGAATCAACTCAAGTGGCTTCTTTGCTCGAAAATATACTTCCTTTGGAAAGCTAGTTCTGGAATGCTTGCCGATAACACACCCTTCACATAATTGATCGGGATGATCATTATGTGATAAACCATAAACCATCTTAATTATTGCGAGAAAGCAAATTGAGTCCACCAAAATTGAGATGGCCGAACCTCAAATGCCACAACCATGAAGGATCATCAACGCATGTCTTTAAGCATCGAGATATTTCATTCTTTATATTGAGAGTGAACATCCTGTTCTTCGACATCTTTACATTTGCCATCAGTTTATTATTTTTATTTCTTAACATAAGGCTAAGATTTTTCATGTGGACAGTATAACCTTTCTCTAGAAGCTGTCCCAAACTCAAGATATTGCTTGACATCTTTGGTACATAATAAACATTAGTAATAAACTGATGTGCACCATTCTTCAAACAGATTAGAATTGTACCTTTGCCTTCGACAAGAATTTTGGAATTATCTCCAAACGAGACTTTCCCTTTGACTGTCTTATCTAACTCGGCAGACATCTCCTTTAGTCCACACATGTGGTTGCTTGTGCCGGTATTGAAAATATTTTTTATTGACCAATTGTTCAAAGCATATAACCAATCATTTTTCGAATACTGTTTTTTCAATCTTGGGTTTTTCATATGCTCTCTCTTTTTTTGTTTTTTCTATTTTAGCCTTTTCTTTTCTCTAATTTTTTTTCTTCTCCTTGAAACTTGAAATATATCAAACACTCAAAAACATTTCGAGATATATAGACATTCGTACATGGACGCTTAGATATTTTCTTTATAATTCTATGATATATGCAAATCAACTTTTCTACTTTTCAGAAATAAGGAAAAGCAAAAGTGTTCATTGGTTTTATTTTTTATTTTTTTTATTTGAAGCCAGGATAAAAGGACAAGCCAGGAGGTTGACTTCGCAACAGTGGTGTGCACTCCATGCCTTAAAACACATTTCGATCCACTGACGATTCCCTTTCAATCACTTGCTACCACTCCCTCCTTAGCAACACATAACATCCATCGGAGAAACAAAGACACGATGAAGTGAAAGTTCGATGTAATATCGTAGCAAGCTCCATTATAAAAAAGAAGAAAAAAAAAGCTTGAATGGTCACAACAAGTGAACAATGCTCGCCACGAAAGTATGAAATTGCGGCAAAATGATTAGTTCGAGATTGAAAGGATCGAACATGATCTGGATTGAAATGGACCAATTGGTGTATGCTGACAAATGGCATTTTGCATAGAATGTTGCGATGGAGATTTCTCTGGACACATTCCTTAAAGTAATTTCATATGAACGAGAAAAGTACCAAAAAAGTCATAAACTTATTGTATTGGTACTAATTCAATCTTAAATTTTTAAATTGGACTAATTTAGTCATAAATATCTTGACATTGATACCAATTAATCCATCCGGCCAATTTAGGCCAAAATCGCTGACACGGACGTCGGCGGTCTTGCGTGACACAGTTGGCGCTGACGTGAACAAATTTTATAATTTTTTAAATGTTTTTTCAGAATTTTTTTTATTGTTTTTTCTTTTATTTTCTCTTTTTCTTTCCCTTTTTTTTTCTTTTTCTTTACACTATTCGCCGGCCACAGGCGAGGGCCTAGATCTGTGCGATGGTCTGATGCCCTCACCTATGGCCGATGAGGGCATGACCGCCCTCGCTCGTGGACACGTCAACTGGACCGGCAATATTAGGTGTCAACAGCTCTATTAAGTCCTCGGGCCAGACAAGGTGTTGTAGTTCTCATGGACTAAGGCCGAGAAGTCAAAGAAGTTTACCGATCCAAGACTCGTTTATATACAAGGAATCGACATATTATACAAAGGATTGACAGAGTAACTATACTATTCTGGTTGAGAAGCACGTCCAAGAGAAAAAAAAAAAGAATTTCCATTTCTCTGGGCGACAATCAAGAAAATCCTCGCTTTCGGACCAATCAAATGATCCCAAAGTCTTGTTGTGTAGCTCTTATCTTCAATCAAAAGTCAATTCATCTACTATCAATGTAGACCGTAGACCATAGAGTTACGTACATGGCTACAGATCGATATGTTAAACTAATGGATTATTCAATACGTGTTTCGTAATAAGCATAGAGAGAGAGAGAGAGAGAGAGAGAGAGAGAGAGAGAGAGAGTTGTGATGGCAGATGAAATGGACTGGTTAATTAATTAGAGATTAGGAAGGCGACTGACGGCTGATCTCTTAAGGCGAGTCACGTTCTGGAGATGAGCACCGAACGGATACCTCCCACGAGACGACAACGTACTTATCCGATGCCGGTTAAGCAGAACGTACGTATACGTAAAATAACCGCGCAAATTCATTGTTGTCTAGCAGCCCCTTGTCAGCGTGCACTCCATTGGGTTTTTCTTGTTCCACGATTTAACATATAAATCTATAGCCAATGTCCGTAATACGTCGGCATATTACGGAATGATCACACAACCCCTTAAATATTCAGCACGAAAGGAATGAATCAAACCCTCGCATGGAACTGCACAAGATTTGGCGAACAAATACGAAGGTGAAAGGCTTTATTATTGATGCGATGATGTATAGGATGGCCTAATACGAAGGTCGAAGGCTTTATTATTGGATGACTAGGTCAATTCTGACTTAAGATGAAATCTGCTCCCTCTAATGTTCTGTCTCAAAATGCACGCCTCACATGCCAAATTTCTAAATACTAATTGCGTGTAATTGACTCGGATGTACCAAGTTTTTTTTTTTTTGGTCGAACGGATGTACCAAGTTGATGTCATGGCTTTTGTTTTATGTATGAATGTGCAACTGTCATCTCGATCTTTTGGCTTGAGCGAAAAATTAATTCGGAATTCCTAAACCTAAAATTAATATTCTAATCAAGTCAAATAGGGGTTATTAATCAACGGTCGACGCTATATCTATCTACTAATTATTAAATATCTTCTCATTTCTTGCCTTTTTTTTTCCCTTTGCCATGAATATTTTTTGTCGATCAGCATCATATGCACTTATCAATAAGCCCACGAGAAACGTCAATGTTAATTTCGAGGGACCTCCATCCTACCTAACACGAATATACAAATCATCGTCATACCCGACATATAAGAGAATATGCTTGTTGGACACAATTTTCTTTTTGTTTACACAATTTTCAGCTACGTGCAAATGTACCTACAATTTTATGTGTGGGTACATAGATCGCAATCGGAATTTTGCAAAGACAACGAAAACTAAATTCAGCCCATGACAAGGCACTTGAGGATAATTGGTGTGACTTTTTCTTTATTGAGAAAATGATACCAATGGTCCATGAAGTTTGACCTAATATGTATTGTGATCCCTGAACTTTTAATTTGTTCAATGTGGTTCTTGAACTTTAGCCCAAAGTGCAATGCCATCCCTAGCCTTTTTAAATTGTTTAATATGATCTCTAAACGTTTAATACATGTTTGATGTTGTCCGTAGACTAAATTGAATATGTACCAAAAGTTCAAGAATTACATTTAACAAATTAAAAGTTCACGGACCACATTGTACGTTTGATTGTAGTTCAATGACCACTTTTTGGCTTTTTTTTTATTATCGGTTAAGGTTTGATGTTGTCCGTAGACTAAATTGAATATGTACCAAAAGTTCAAGAATTACATTTAACAAATTAAAAGTTCACGGACCACATTGTACGTTTGATTAAAGTTCAATGACCACTTTTTGGCTTTTTTTTTTATTATCGGTTAAGGTTTAAAATTTATTTTAATAATGTTGAGCCCTTCAATTTTTGTTAAGATATAAATTAAATAACATTTGAAATCAGTACTACCCTTTTTATACTTCCAAAAATTTAAAATAACCTGTTCTCTAACTTTTGCGGGGATAATCAAAGCTTGTTGCGCCAGATCGACCAAAAGGTTCCTTGTGAATTTCCCCTCATATAAGCCTAAAAGATTTAGAGTTAATATCACAAAAAAACCTAAATTGGTACATCTATGATAAATTTACCTCAAGCTAATTTTTTGACTACCAGAAATCCAAAACTGATACACTTGTGATAAATTTACCCCAAACTGATTTTTTGACCGTTAAAAACCACAGACCGGTATATCTGTGATAAATATACCCTCCGTTAAATTGAATTAATACCACGAAAAATCATAATTGGTAAATATGTTAAAAATAGAGAGGAAAAAAACCCTAAACTAGTACACCCATCAATTGTCATATGTCATCCAATTCAGCAATTTAACGGTAAAATTTAACGAAAATTAACGGAGGGTAAATTTATCACAGGTGTACCAGTTTGGGATTTTTGATTGTCAAAAAATTGGTTTGTGGTAAATTTGTCACAAGTGTACTAGTTTAGGATTTTTTTTTGGTATTAACCCAAAACTTTAAAATGTCATGCAAAAATTAGAGTGACTTCAATGTTATTATTCATATATTTCTAAAATCGTGAGGTACTTCGACACCCGAAAATCTGAGGTACTTAAAATTAAGTCGAAGCCTAATTTCAAAAGTTTGAGGTACAAAGTCGAAGAAAAAGTCAAAATTTGACAACAATGCCCAATTTCAAAATATGGAAATATTGATGTGTAGGCTCCATTTGTTTTGCGGTAAATGAATGATTTAGAAAACATTTTCCTAAAACCAATTGCCTATATAGCTTAAAATAATTAGTCAATAAAAAATATTTCATCGTCGATAATAATTTATGTGTAAATATTTTCGTTGATGACGATTTTTTTTTTCGTTCGTTTAATTTTGTAAGCGATTATTCTCAGGAAATATTTTTTAAATTATTTATTTTTCACAAAATAAATCCACTTGTAGAGTCATTTAGAATTTTCTTAGTAATTTTATGAGATTTAAGATATCAATTCTCCTTTACACAATTAAGCAAAAGCAAAAGTGCTTCTTATCTTGTTGGATATTTTAATCCAGGATAAAGGGGCAAGCCAAAGTGGAGACTTTGGATTGGTGGTGTGGACGGACTCCCGCGCCTCGCCCTTTTTGATCCAACGGTTTCCTTTCCAATCGCCATTACTGCTCCCTCATCGGCAACGCAAAACATCCTTTGAAAAAGGGGACAAAAAAATCCAAAAAAAGAAAACGCAATGATGTGAAAGTCCAATGAAAAGTCTTGAAAAAAAGGCATGGCTGAACATGGCCCGATCATTAGTTGTACGGTCACAACACGCGAATGATGCTCCATGCAATCTACAAAAGGTGTCGGTGTCGCGGGTGAGCCTCTCTATCTCTTTAATACGAGTTAATATCACTAAAAACTTTAAATTAATATATTTATAATAAATTTACCTAAAATTAATTTTTTGACCATAAAAAATCACAAACTGATACACTTGTAATAAATTTACCATATATTAATTTCCGTTAAATTTTACTATTAAGTCATTGAGTTAAATGACACATGGCAGTTGACGGATATAACGATTTAGGATTTTACTCTCCGTTTGTCACAGATGTACGAGTTTGTGATTTTTTTTTGTGTTAATCCAATTTAACAGAAGGTAAATTTGTCATAAGTATATCAGTTTGAGGTTTTTCGTGATATTAACCCATATAATATATATATCGATATATTACTTTGAAATTACATATCTAATGAATACTACGTGATTTGAATTATGGGTTAATACCATGAAAACTCCAAATTGATACTCTTGTGATAACTTTACCCCAAACTGAAGGATTGCATGACCTTATATAGGCGCTGGGGAGTACATTGTTGGACGAAGGTTACACCTGTAACAATTTTATCCCAAACTAATTTTTTGACCACTAAAAACCTAAAACTGGTACTCCCGTGATAAATTTATTCTCAGTTTATTTCCGTTAAATTTTACTGTCATATTACTTTGTTAAATGACACGTGACAGTTGACTTATGTACCAAATTTATGTTTTACCTTCCGTTTGTCATAGATGTACCAGTTTATGATTTTTTATGGTATTAATTCAATTTAACAGAAACTAATAAAGAGTAAATTTATCACAAATGTACCAGTTTGGGGTTTCTAGTGGTCAAAAAATTAGTTTAGGGTAAAATTATCACGAGTCTACCAGTTTAAGGTTTTTGGTAGTCGAAAAATTAGTTTGGGGTAAAATTATCACAAGTGTACTAATTTAGAGTTTTTCATGGTATTAACCCTTGAATTAAATAAGTTTCCACATATCAATCAGTGTGCTCTTACAAACAGCATTATGTAAGAAATGAAGACTTTCCAGAGAGAGTTTCCATAGAGATTGTTTTCAAGAAAGTCCTAATTTTGAATCTAATGGCTTTTCTTGCGATATGTATGATCCATGATCTGAAAACTGAATTTTTTGCTATGAAGTATCCTTAAAAAGTGCTTCAAGACAACTCTTACCCCGATCCTTATGCTAATACACGCCAATAAGCAAGAAAGAGAAACTTGACATCCAGTGTAAATGCTACTAGAGAATTATTAGCGGTTAAAAATTTAATATTTCAAAATGGGTTTATCTTAAGGGGATAAAAAAGGAAAATTTTCTTAATTTACAATCAACTACATTAACTATTTATGAAAGTAAACAGAGTAAGTAATCTCATTCTCCAATGTTAACTTATTCATGTGGTGCATTTGCAAAAAGAACTCGTTGAGTTTTGAATGGAATATATTCTTCTACCTCTTATTGGAGGAAACTTCTCTGACCATATTTTTAATTTGTGGTATATAAGTTGTTGACATTATTGGCAGGCTAACTAAAATAAAATTGAAAGCGAGTGATGTCGATTTTTGCAATGTACGTTCAGAGGCACAATTGCGTAAGATTTCATCCAACTAGGGATGAAGGAAAGCACAACCCTTCTTCTACCTCTTATTGGAGGAAACTTCTCGGACCATATTTTTAATTTGTGGTATACAAGTTGTTGACATTATCGGGAGGCTAATTCAATTAAAATTGAAAGCATGTGATGTCGATTTTTGCAACTTGCGATCAGAGGCACAATTGCAGAAGATTTCCTCCAACTAGGAATGAAGGAAAGCACAGCCCTTCCTAGATTGCTAACCTCTAAATCGATAAAATCATGAAACAATCTCATGGGTTACCTAAATTGAGGATCAAAGTTAGGATGACCAATCACAATATTGTTTGCACCTCATGAAACCTGGGATCAAAACCATCTTGCACTTATATGCACGTATGCATGTTAATGACAATAAGCCAACCCTCCCTTGAATTTACTAAATTTGCAAAAAATATTCTCAATTTGCACTTATATGCACAGCGTAACATTGGATTACGCACACTCTTTAATCGTCTAAATTACACTAGTTGTGTGATTTGGCCCTCAGAGTTTTTTTTTCATGGACAATTATTGATACCGTTAGAAAGATGATGTGGCACATAATGGACATTTTGTGCTTTTTTTTTTTTCTGTCGGAAAGACATCTTGTGTTGATGTGGCACTAAATAACTCTTTGAGGTTCGCCTAACTCTCATGAGTAGAAGGTTAGGATCTCCTACCCTCACAGTAGCGGGAGTGAGTGTTGTGCGACTCTCGCTGGAGCCTCGCCTAACTCTTGTGAGCATTAAGGTTAGGATCTCCTGACCTCATGATAGAGAGTCTTAGGATACCATAAGTGTCTTAACTTTTGTATGATGCTCATTTAAAGGACATTACTTTTTTTTTTTCCGATTACTTGAGTGTTATAACTTATGTACGGCGCTAATTTGAATGGCATAACTTTTTTTCATATAACTTTTTAATCAATCACTTGAATGTCAACGTTTTCAAAAAAGTTATAACACTCAGTGATCGATTGAAAATTATAGCACTCAAGTCAACGTTTTTCTTTAAAGGGTTAATACCGTGAAAAATCTCAAACTGGTACGCCTGTGATAATTTTACCCCAAACTAATGTTTTGACCATCAAAAACTCCAAACTAGTATACCTGTAACAAATTTACCTTCAATTTATTTCCGTTAAATTTTACTATCAAATTGCTTTGTTAAATAATACGCAACAATTAACGGATGTATCAATTTTATGTTTTATCCTCTGTTTGTCACATGTGTACTAGTTTATGATTTTTTGTGGTATTAATTCAATTTAATGGAAACTAACGGAGGGTAAATTTTACACAAATGTACCAGTTTTAGATTTTTGGTGGTCAAAAAATTAGTTTGAGGTAAATTTGTCATTGATATATCAATTTGGGGTTTTTCGTGATAAAAAAATTAATTTAGAGTAAAATTGTCACAGGTGTACCAGTTTAAGGTTTTTCATGTTATTAACCTTTTTTTAGGGATAAGTGCACTAGAAGTCCTAAAATTTATCAGGAAAGTGTAATTGAATCCTAAAACTTTCCAAAAATGCGATCAAGTCTTAAAACTTATCGCAAAATTGCAATTAAGTCCTAAAACTTTCAAAAAGTGCAATTAAGTCCTAAAACTTATCACAAAGGTACAATCAAGTCGTAAAACTTATCACAAAAGTGCAATCAAGTTATAAAACTTTCAAAAAGTACAATCAATGGAAGGACTTTGATTGAATCAATTTGACAAGTTTTGGACTTATTTGCACTTTTGTGACAAGTTTTAGGATTTGTTTGCACTTTTTGAAAGTTTTAGGACTCAATTGCACTTTCCTAAAAAGTTTTAGGACTTAATTGCACATTATGAAAGTTTTAGGATTCAATTGTACTTTCGTGATAAATTTTAGAACTTTGAATGCAATTATCCCGTTTTTTTTAAAGTTGCGGTACTTAGCTGGTCGGAAAAAAAAGTTTTGTCAGTTGTGGTATCCTTATCCTTGCGAACTCTACTGAATTCTTATACTTCAAAAAATTGCCATATGCATGGTGGATCCGAGCTAGCCCAATCAGATTCAACACCGATTTTATGGATCCGTCCGTCCATGAAATTCATTTGGCCATAACTGCAGCAAGTGGAGGAACACAAGTTGCGAAGCCTGCAACTCCTCATCCACGTCGCTCTCCGCGAGTTCACGGATAGCGTCCCCCCCATTTGGCAGTTCGAAAGCGTGGCCGCAAGCTCAACAAATTTCCACGGGGGATCAGTGAGAGTGAGAGCGAGAAAGCCGCTCTTTCTTCTCAGAGAAGTTCCGAGACTTGCAGAGCACCCAAATATCTAGGAGACTCATTTGCCCATAGATAAAAACAGAGCACGAGAAAAAATCCTTCAAGAATCCTTCAAGAATCCAAGTCTCTTCCTTTCCTCCATCACCAATTTCTGGTCAGTCCACGACTCTCTATCTCTTTCTCCTCCTCTCTTTCTCTGAGTCATTGATGGGGTTGTGATGTTTAACGCCCGCTTCAAGGACTTGCCCTGCTTTCGTGGTTTTGATTCTTACTTGCTTCCTTTCGCCTATGCTCCTTTTGGTTGCTGAGCAAATGCAGAGAGCATCGGCAAAAACTAGCAGTTTCCCTCGATTCTGGATTTTGCCTGGAAAAACACGAGAAAGAATCGAAAGCTTTCGTGCACCGTGTTTATGTTTTCATCGGTTTTCCTCCATGCAAATGCAGGGCAAAGTTCCTTCATTTGTTCTCTTTCTTTTCCTCCCTCTTTTGGTAAATTTCTTGATCTTTATCTGCTTAACTGGTCGTAAATGGAAAGAAAGGATGATTACATAAGTTCGATATTCTGATATCACAGCGCGAGTTGGAGTTACCCTTCATTTTCGTCTAGCAAATGGGTTTATAAGAGTTTATTCTTTCTCTTGGGAATACGATTCCGCTGAGCTGTCTTTCTCATTGTTACGTAGGAAGCCTCCAAAAGTCATGTCCTTCTGTACATGGCTGAAGTCTAACAAAAGTTAAATAAAGAGAAGTTGACCGGAGTGAAAGGTTCATTTCATTATTTTAACATGGACTTTCTCTTTTGAGAAATAAAAAATCAGCTAGATTAGCTCGAAAAATCTGTCTTTGAATCTTAAGAATGTGGTCCTATGAAAGAACGATTTGAAGGATTTTTTTTCCACATTGTCGGCGGTTTTAACGGACGATTAGATATTGGGTTCCTTTGTATAATCTCTTCCTCATGAGAACGGTTCATATTGATTCCTCAAATGATTTTTCAAATTCTTTACCTTTTTTTTTTGTTGTGTAGTACACTGTTGTCAATTTGTAAGTTGGGAATTAGTCGGATGCGCTTACCGTGCACAGCTGCTTCCATCAACCTTCAGGCATAAATTCTTTTCTTTCCTGGATATGTCGGAATCTTCATATTTAAAGACGATTAGTTCCATCTTCTTTTGTCATGTTTTGTAAATTTTTCTTGAGCCGCTTGAATGGTAAGTTTTTGTGCAGACATATCGTTTTTGAGATCAGAGTTTCTTTGTTTCTGGTTTAGTCTATTTGGTCATTGTGTTGGGAAAAACAGCTTATTTTGCCGACTTCTACAGTTTTCTGGGGTCATGGTTCTGCTTTGAAATACTTGTTACTCTCGTCTCATCTTCGTAGACTTATAGTTTTCCCTAACATAGAAATGATTGTATCGAAGACCCAAAAATGGGAGATTTGTTATTATTGCATCGGTTTCTTGCTCTTAGACACATAGGTGCTCTTGACCTTTAATTTGGTGATTTATTGATGCGCGGTGTTCGCTATCAACAGCGAATACCATGATAGTGTACATTCAAGTGTACATCAGCAACCGAATCAAAGCTACAATGCTCTTTCAACAATTTCTTTTCTTTTTCTTTGTGTCCGTAGAGGTTGCTCTGACTCATGTTGAAGCGATGTACCCGTATCTATAGGATAAGACATGGGCATGGGTGCTGGGACGGGGATACTTCATATTGAGCTCAAAATTTGCAAGTTTGTCTCATGGCAGACCTGCTACAGTCTGAATCACCATAACATGAATGTCGAAGAAAGATTGTGTGACATTTGAGGGGTGATGATTCAATGTCCTACAAAATTATGAACCTTGGCTTATGTTCTGCTTACCAAGAGCGAAAATGCAGATTGATTCTATGTTTTCCTATAACCAAGTATTAGCAATCAAGTTTTACACAATCATATACAGAGTCCATGTGTCATCCATATCGATACATAGATGACTCAGCCATACCAGACACCTTTCCTAGTTACAATTAATCTCTATTTAGAGTGGACACCTTCGTTCTTGAATTTTGTGTTGCATGTGGTTGTCTAGACTCTGATTTCACAGTGTTGACCATCAATTCCGCAGCACCAGTGGGTGCAGTCTCTTCTATAGTCATTGCAGACCTAAGAAGAGCAATCGAGTGAATTGAAAATCTGAGCAGTAAAAGAAAACCTTTTGATCTCACAAATTGAGCTGAATCAGTATTTTGATCTCATTCTCCTGTGAACTGGCATTGGCAGGTGTGGCTGGACAGTTTCACTGTTTCGAGCTCACAGATGTATACGGGAAAAGAGCAAGGTAAGTAGTTGCCATGGGTTGCGTTATTTCAAAGAAGTCTGGGCATACACCTGGATATGAAGAGCCTAACGTTCTTGCTGCTGCAACACCTTGTAAGTGTCCATCCTTTAGATGTCAAGTTTCTGCATTTAATTCCCTTCAGATTGTTCTGATGAAGCTTTACTGTAACCCGGATTGTCTTTTCCGATTCATTCTTAACCTGTCCATTCTCAAGAAGCTCATTCATCCGATCGAGCATTGTCACCTCCTCTACGCTCATTTTGCATACAGTTCAGAATTACTTCATCGAGTACAGATGGGGAAAGTATTATTTATAGGCTCTTCAATAAAGTCATATGGGTAATTAAACTGGGATGCTACCCTCCTTCATCACTTCAACCATTCAAGTTTCTTGACTGCAGTTACTGCAAGCGAAGTCGAGGCCTTATACGTGCTCTTCAAAAAATTAAGTAGCTCAATTATCGCCGACGGGCTTATTCACAAGGTGTGCTTCCAACCTGCACTTGATACTCGAGTGAAATCTCTCTACCTTTGGCTATCACTCGTCGCTCGCTGGGTCATCTACTTCTGGCCTGGTCTTGCACGATCACAAGACTCCGAAAAGGTTAATTAGGCACTTGTTTCTGCTACTTAATGTTGAAAATCATTGCAATTTATGCTGTACATTGAGCAGGAAGAGTTTCAGCTTGCTCTTTTCCGGAACAGAAATCAGAGAAATCTTTTTGCCGACAGGGTATGGAATCTAGACTCACTTCGACTGGACGGAGATCCTTTTTACTTCATTTATATCCTGTAATCTGATACAGTTGATCGTCAGACTTAGATAAAAAGAAATGGAAATTTCAAATAATATTGATCTAACAAAGTGCCACTCACAACTTTTTGGTGATTTTTCTCATTTGCTAGACCGACGCTCTTTTCTTTTTCCTGCTGATACATGAACCATTGGTATCATATATTGCAGATATTCAATTTGTTCGATATGAAAGGGAATGGGGTCATTGAGTTTGGGGAATTCGTAAGATCGCTCGGCATCTTTCACCCGAATACACCAATAGAAGACAAGATTGCATGTAAGAAAACTTCAAATATACCTTCTTTTCTTTTTTCTTTTGTTCCCATTATGCAGCTTTTACCTTTTAATTTTCAGTAAAATTCGATTAAAATTACATTTTCCTGTTGGAACATAATGTTAACATGAGTAGCTATGATAGCCAAATTGTGAGACTTTTTTGTTGGGATAAATTTGAAGGTGAAACACTCTCAATTCACATAATCTCAAGGAAGAGAAGGAGATTAATAGACTTATCTGTTTTCTTCATTTCGCCTTATCAAAATAATTACAAAACATGCCGATTTATAGGCTTGTTACATGACTCTTAGACTTACTCTGAAATTACTCATAAATGAACTCCACCGTACCAAAGAGATAGGTTTCTAAGAATTTACACAATATTAACTAGACCTAGAAACACGAACGGTCAAGACATAGAAATACGAATGAACTCTTTGAAAAAACAATACTACAATAAAGACTTTTCTTGAATGCGTGCACCATTCTTGGAAGTCGAACGGCCTTCGGTAACTTGTTTAATGAATCGGCAACTTCCAATGAATTTGATTTAATTTCTAACACTCCCCCTTAAACCAAATATCTTCCATCAATCATTCCAAGAAAACTCTTGAACTTCCGAAAAGCATCGATCTTCAGAGGTTTCATAAAAATATCTGCTACTTGGGCTCTCTTCGTTTATGGAAAAATATTTTTCCGGAAAACATTTTCCTTCCCCACCCTCAAATCCTTCACTGTTTTGAGAAAAATGATTTCCTCTTTTCACAAAAAGGAAATCATTTTCCCCCAAAGTGAAGGCAAAATTGTTCATGGGAGGAAAAATGTTTTCCTTGGGAGAGGAAGTTGATCACCGGTTACCGCCGTCGGCCGCCGGTCACCGGCTACCGCCGCTGGCCACCGGCCGCCGCTGCCCGTCGCCCACCGCCGGCCGCCGCCGCCGGCCGCCGCCGGTCATCGGTTGCAGCCGCCAGTTGCCGGATGCCGCCGGATCGGCGGTCACCGAACACCAGAAAATATTTTCCGAAACTTTTTCAGATTTTAGCCGAACACCAGAAAATTGTGTTCCAGGAAAATATTTTTTAAGAAAATGACTTCCGGAAAAATATTTTCCAAAAGAAGAATACTTTCCGCCAAACGAACAGAGCCTTGATCTTCAATTTTCATATGTGATACTTCAATTTCCTTCTCGTTCACTTGTTCTCGAATAAAGTGATATTAAATATCGATATGTTTGCTTCGTTAATGAAAAATTGGATTTTTTATCAAAGCAACAGCAGAAACATTACTGACAAAAATCTCTATCGATTTCAACTACTCCACATGAATTTCTTTGAGAAGTTTTTCAGCCATATTGCATGACAAACACATGAAGATGCCGCTACAATATTCAACTTTCACATGTCGAAAGAGTAACACTAGGTTGCTTCTTTGATGACCATGTGAAAGTGGTGTCACACAAGAAAAACACAAAGCCCGTAGTGCTTTTTCGTTCATCGATGTCCCCACCCTAATCACTATCTAAATAAGCTCTAAGCCGAAAGGATGAAAGATTGATAGTAGTATAACCCATTAGAAATCATACCTTTGATGTAGCGAAGTATCCTCTTTGCTGCTTTAAGATGAGATGACTTCGGTTTCTTCATGTATCGACTCACAATTCCAATACTATACATGATATCCGGTCTCTTACATGTCAAATATCTCAAACTTCCAATCAAGTTTCTATAGTACGTTGGATCAACGTCGACACCTTCATCAAACTTCGAGAGCTTGGTTCCGCACTCCATCGGTGTATTGACCGTTGTACAATTCTTCATGTTGAATTTTTCAATAATATTTTTTGCATATCCTTTTTGGGAAATAAAAATCTCACCTGCACTGTGCTTCACTTCGATGCTAAGAAAATAATTCATGAGACCATTATCCGTCATCTTAAATTCCTTCACCATATGCCTTATTGTTGAATTATTTCTTATAAAAACAAGGTCATCGACATATAAATAAGCCAATAAAGCATCACCTTTTTCTTGTTTCAAATAAAGTGCATATTCGTATGGACATTGAGAGAAGCCATTTGCTGTGAAATAGGCATCAATTCTGGAATTCCACTCTCTAGGTGCTTATTTAAGCCCATATAGAGCTTTTTTCAACCTTAGCACTTTATCTTCGTGATCTTTCACAATAAATCCCTCCAGTTGCTCGACATAAATCTCTTCATCAATGATGCCATTTAAAAATGCCAATTTGACATCCATTTGATAAATTTGCCGGCCATTTTGAGCGGCAATAGAAATGATTAGTCTAATCGTTTCCATGCGGATGACGGGAGTAAAAGCTTCATCATAATCAATTCCAACCTTTTGTTTATATCCCTTCGCGACTAATATAGCCTTGTACCTTGTCACTTCTCATTTCTCGTTCTTTTTAGCCTTGTACACCCATTTCACACCGATTAGAAAGCTCCCATGTTTGATTTTTCTTTATGGCTTCAATTTCTTCATTCATGGCTTTTCTCCATTTTTCTTCTTTGGCAGCATTATCATAGATAAACGGTTCAAAATCTGCAAGAAGGCATACAAGGTGAAGCTCATCGGTAGCTTCATAAATTTTTTATAATCTCCTTGATCTTAGCACTAGCGGTTCATCGACACCATTTGAAGAACTTGGTAGTGATGAACTTGAAGAAGATATCGGAGAAGAAGGTGAAGAGAGATCCTTCAACTCCATTTGGCTTGAATCACCACGAGCATTTGCTTTATCCTTTTGAATTTCTTCTCACGTTCCTTCTTTATCGAACTCGACATCTCTGCTTATATACACTTTCGAAGTGTTAGGATCAAATAATCGATAGGTTTTGGATGAGAAATCACACCCGATAAAAATGAGCTTTTTGCTCGTCTTCCAACTTCAATCTTTTCTGGTCTAGAATATGAGCATAGGCAATGCTTCCGAAAATTTTCAAGTGCGAAACATTTGGTGTTCTCCCGCTCCATGCTTCTTGTGGAGTTACGCCTTCAAATCCATATACAGGACATCTATTTTGTAGATAAACAACACACATAACAGCTTCACTCCAAAGCTCCTTGGGCAAATTTTTGCTTTTCAATATGATACGAACCATATCAAGAATGGTTCTATTTTTTCGTTTAACCATGCCATTTTGTTGAGGAGAATATGGAGCCGTCAAGAATCGCCGAATGCCATGATCTTCACAGAATTTGTTGAATATGGCCAAGGTGAATTCTCCTCCTCAATTAGTCCTTACGGCTTTGATAAATAGCCACTTTCTTTTTCAACTAAGCTCATGAATTATTTGAAAGTTTCAAACACTTCTGGCTTTTCTTTCAAAAAATACACCTAAGTTTTTCGAGTAAAATTATTAATAAAAATAAAAAATGTCAAAGATTATCGTATGTTTGAGGAGTGATTGGGTCACACACATTAGAGTGAATCAACTCAAGTGGCTTCTTTGCTTGAAAATATACTTTCTTTGGAAAGCTAGTTTTGGAATGCTTGCCGATAACACACCCTTCACATAATTAATCAGGATGATCAATATGTGCTAAACCATAAACCATCTTATTACGAGAAAGCAAATTGAGTCCACTAAAATTGAGATGGCCGACCCTCAAATGCCACAACCATGAAGGATCATCAACACATGTCTTTAAGCATCGAGACATTTAATTCTTTATATTGAGAGTGAACATTTTGTTCTTCGATATCTTTACATTTGTCATTAGTTTATTATTTTTATCTCTTAATAAAAGGTTAAGATTTTTCATGTGGACAGTATAACCTTTTTTAAGAAGCTGTCCCAAATTCAAGATATTGCTTGACATCTTTGGTACATAATAAATATTAGTAATAAACTGATGTGCACCATTCTTCAAACGAATCAGAATTGTACATTTTCCTTCGACAAGAATTTTGGAATTATCTCCAAACGAGACTTTCCCTTTCACTATCTCATCTAACTAGGTGGACATCTCCTTTCGCCCACACATGTGGTTGCTTGCACCAGTGTCCAAGTACCACGTATCATTTGTCCTCCTTCATCTTCTTTGAATGCCAATAAAAGAATTTGCTTGACATCATTCACCAAGTTTGCCTTTTCGTCTGCTTTGCTACTCTCTTTGTTCAAATAGTCAAGAGCATATTGGCCAAGTTTATTATAATGATAACATCGGATTTTAAATTTATCATACCATTGCCCTCTCGAGTTCTGTCCTCTTGCACGAACACCTCTTTAATTTTGGTAGCTTCCATTATTTCAAGCAATATCTCTTCTGCTTCGTCCACGATCTCTTCCTTGAAAGCGACTTCAGCCTTGACCTCGATCACGATCTTGATTAGTCCCTCGAGTTTGCACTGGATTTCTACTTTGCTCCTTCTCATCTCAAATGGTCAACTGAGTTTAGATTACTTCCTCCATCGGTTCATTCTTGTTTCTTTTGAATCTTTCTTCATGGGCTTGTAATGAACCCATGAGCTCATCAATCGTCATGGCATCAAGGTCTTTGGACTCTTTGATTGCAACGCCAATATGGTTGTACTTTTTATCTAAGGATCGAAGAATTTTCTCAACAACACGAACATTTGGAACATCGTCTTCATTTCTTTTCATTTGGTTGACAATTGCCAACACTTTTGTGAAATAACCGGCGATTGATTTGGATTCTTTCATAAGGATTGCTTTGAATTCATCTCTCAAAGTTTGAAGGTGAATCTTCCGAACTTTTTGCACTCCTTGGTGTGTGTTGTGAAGAATCTCCAATATTTCCTTAGAAGTAGTAGCATTCGACACCATCTCGAACATCAAATCATCTAAAGCTTGATAGATAATTGACAAGGCATATTGATCTTTTGCTCAAACTTTCCCCATGGCATTCCTCTAGTTTTGATTCAATGTGGCGTCGTCCTTTGGCTCATCATAGTAGGTGTTGGCAACTTCTCACACACTATAGGCGCCAAGAAGAGCTTTCATTCTAGCAGCCTAATTGTCATAATTTTCTTTGGTAAGATGAGGTGTTGAAGAGGAAGCTAATTGTTTGTTGAGGCCATGATAATAAACCGTAAGCTCTGATACCAATTTGTTGAGATACATTTGAGGGTGAAACACTCTCAATTCACATAATCTCAGGGAGGAGAAGGAGATGGATAGACTTCTTTGTTTTCTCTATTTCACCTTATCAAAATAATTACAAAACATGCCGATTTATAGGCTTGTTACATGACTCTTAGACTTACTCTGGAATGACTCATAAATGAACTCTACCGTTCCAAGGAGATAGGTTCCTAGGAATTTACACAACATTAACTAGACCTAGAAACACAAACAGTCAATAAATAGAAATACAAACAGACTCTTTGAAAATACAATACTACAATAAAGACTCTTCTTGAATGCGTGCACCATTCTTGGAAGTCGAACGGCCTTCGGTAACTTGTTTAATGAATCGGCAACTTCCAATGAATTTGGTTTAATTTCTAACATTTTCCACAGTTGCTTTCAGGTTGTATGACTTGAGGCACACCGGATATATCGAGCGAGAAGAGGTGAGGACGGTATCTCCTCTTTTCTGCTGTTGCATGGACGTCTTGATAGTTGTTCAAATTGTTCTTAATTTCTCATGGAGTGGCATAACAAATCTCGGTTTCAATTTACAGTTGAAGGAAATGGTATTGGCACTTCTTCACGAATCAGATTTGGTACTCACGGAGGATGTCGTGGAAACCATCGTGGATAAGGTGTGGTACTCAACTTTCACGTGCAAATTATCCTTGGTTCGGTACTTTAAACATTTTGAAACCGGTCGTTGAATTAACAGACATTTAAGGAAGTCGATACAAAAGATGACGGACGGATTGATCAGGAAGAGTGGAAGGCCTTTGTGTCGAAGAATCCTTCTCTGATGAGAAATATGACTCTTCCATATCTAAAGTAAGTAAACCGGAACGAGATGAACCTATAGGTCACATCAATGCGACGAACAGCCTCTCTACTTCATACTTTAAAACCCCTGTAAAGAGAAAGATAACACAAAAACTGTCCGCCATACATCAGTCTCTGGTCATGTTGGTTCGTCAATCTTTGTTGGGCACCGCATTGTGAACGCAATTAATCTGCACGAGTTTTATGCTACAGCTCTTTCTCTTTTTGCACCTTTTGCAGGGACATAACATTGGCATTTCCCAGTTTCATAGTGAGTTCTGAGTATGAAGATTCAGAAGTATGACTCTCTGTTCCGTCATGAAGGAGTCAACATGTCAAATAAATGTCATATAGAACTAGATGATGCTATGAGTATCTGCCAAGTACGAGCTATCGTCGCAAGGTAAAATCTGAAGGAGAATAAGATGCAGCAATGTATAAGGGATATGTTATGGATCATGGAGCATTCAAAGCCTCATCTATCTCTCATTTTTTTGAGTTCAGAAAGATTTGAGTGGATATATGGAAGAGAGGCATATTTGCAATGTATATAGTTAACTTTCTCATGGACTTCGAGGTTTAAGAAAATCAGGTGTGTATGTCTAATTAATCATCAGATCATGTTCCCGTGCCTCGTGAGACTTGATAACATAGAACATTTTCATACAGTCCAGAAACTAAATTTACTTTTACCAAAAGTCCAGAGACTATATTGAACAAATAAAAAGTTCAGGAATGACATTATAGATTGAGTTAGAGTTCAAGGACGATATTGAACAACTTTAAAGTTCATGAATCATATTATATATTTAGTCAAAATTCAAAGACTGTTTGTGTCTTTATCGAAAGTCCCACGAATCTCGAATCATTCGATGAAGCTGTACTTCCTGGGTTAGTAATGGAGTCTTGGGGGTGTGGGCCTCTTTACTTCTGTTGGTTGCAAAAGCATTACGGGCCTCTTTACTTTAGTTTCTTCAGTAGATACAGGTGTACTATTTCCTTAAAACCGCATGATTAGTGGCTACTGATGGCTGCATCTTTTTTTTTCCTTAACTCATGTTCAGGACTCTACAATTACCTTGTTCTATAAAAAATGTGATAATTCATGTTCCGAGACACAATGAGTGATCACCGAAATCGTATGTCTTCATGGTTTTAGAATGGTCTCAAAATAAGATATAAGTGTGACGATTTGAACTCGGGTCTTGAGTGAATCTCAAGAATATTTTAGCAAAATCCTATGTCTAGTTTTGAAAATACATGTCTGATTAGTAGTGTGCATGAAAATGGGGAGTGTTGCCAACTTGGTACACTAAGTTAGTCATCTAATTTCAAATCAACTCGTCAATTGCCCAATTTAATGGTAATTGTATACATATAGTCAGCAGACAGACCTGTGGCGCTGCTGGTAAAAGGATTGGGGATGGAGTAGCAGAGTACTGAATCTGGAGTTCGATCTTCGTAAGTACCGCGTGCACGTGTACATTGAAAAGAGGAGGGAGACAAAAAAAAACTACACATGATGATGCTAATTCCCTATATGCATTAATCTATTAATATTCGGTTCAGGTCTTATTCGGTTGGGGAAGAAAAGGAATTTGGGTAGTTTGACGATTCGGTTCGGGCCGGCCATGCTCCAAATCAGTTGCGGCCACGCTACGCGGAAGGGAACTTGCTGTGTAGCTAGAAGAGGGAACTCGCCGGAGGGAACTCGAAGGGAGGAAGGGAACTCCAGGGAGAGAGAAGCAGGGGATGCCTGAAGAAGGAGGGAGCTTCGAAGCCAAAAAACAAGAACAGAAGGACACGGCGAGAGGAGAGAGAGAAAGGGCATATGTCAAAAAAAAAAAAAGAATCAGGAAACCGAATCGAATCGAGCCGTGTTTTCGGTTCGGGTCAAATACGGTTCGGTTCGAGTTTCGGGTCGTGGTGAACAAAAGCCCAAAAATTTCGATTCATGTAACATAGGAAACCGAATCGAACTGTTGAGAGTGCAACCGGGCGAAAAATCAAATGACTCGGACTTTCTGCTCTATTAAGACAAGAGCAATGTTTGTCTTTTGTCCTTGGAGTCTTTCTACAAGCAAGGTTTGGTGTGGACTGTCTTTTGTCCTTGGAGTCTTTCTACAAGCAAGGTTTGGTGTGGACAACGTGGACGCAAAAAACGAGAGAATGACATCTTCATCGTGATATTGTCCCTCGCATCGCACGGCAATCGAACGCTTCGCAAAATCAAGTGCAAACATCGAATGACCGGTCCAAACGAGACATACTGCGTTGTACCAATAGAAAGTTATTTACACGTATGTAACTTTTGGCATCTTCTTATCTTCAAGTGGTCCACCTATTCCAATAAGCTCTCTCTGATTTTGACAATTTGGATATGTTGTTCTGCCTCTCTCTTTCTCTCAAGCAATGTGATACATATATTTTTTCTTTTTGGTGCTGTTTTAGTTTTTCAATTATGGATTTTATGGATCAATTAGCAAATGGGTTTCTGCTTGCAATGTTCTTTCATAAATTATCAACTTTTCCAGATAGATTCTAACATGCTAATATCCATAGCTGAAGGTGGGGTTGGTTCATGGACAGCTGAGCCAAATGGTCCATGCATACTAATCCCAATTTGGATGGACTCGGATGGACTCGTTATTTCTATTTATTTCGCGGAAAATGAATGATTTGAAAAAGTATTTTCTTAAAATTAATCGTTTTTATCTCTTACGAAATAAATGAATGAGAAATACTTTTGCCATTTAGGAAGATGTTTGGACATAAATTATAACTCGTCTACCACGGAACCTAAATTAGGTAACAAAACATAAAGAGTAAAAAGTCTAGTAAGGTTCTATTCATTTCGCGAAAAATGAATGACTTGGAAAATATGTTCCTAATAATGATTGCTCGCATCGCTTAAAATAATTAGCTAACGAAAAATATTTTCATTATCGATAATAATTAATGTTCAAATATTTCTGTGGGCATGCAAGGATTTCCCATTCATTCATTTTTATAAGCGCCATGCGCGATCAATTTTTGAAGAATATTTTTCAGATCATTTACTTTTCGCAAAAAAAAAAATGCGCCCCAAGCAGCGTCTTAAACTGAGGTCATCCACGGCGGATGGCCTCGTCAAATTAAATAATTAACATTCAAGACTATTCACTAGCCCGGTATTGATCAATCTATACCATGATCGCATAACTATCTTGGTCCAAATTAACCCGTAACGCAACGTTCCATCTTCTTGTCGAAATAACCGTCGTATAGAGTACACGTCATCGCTTAGGCTCGCTTTCGTCAATACATAATCAAATCCAAATACCATCGTCGCTCCCCAGATCAACGATCCCCCCGGGCCGCCGCCCCCCCGGCGACGCGTGTCCGGTTCCGGACCGCACGATCGACGAGCCGATCGGGATCGTACGGTCGCGTCAGATCCGGGCCGCGTGCGCTGGCCCGCCCCGCACGCGGCACCCGGGCGCGTGGCGAACAAACTCGAGCCGACTAATTTCCGCCGTTCTTATCCCCGAGATTAATCGCTTCCCGAAGCTCTGCTAATTTTTTTCCGCCCCCCCAGATCTCTCTCCCTCCCCCGCGCGCGACGAGGAGCGACGGACCGCCGGCTCGCTCGGAATCCCGATCGGTCCTTCTCCGTTTCCGATTCGCGGCGGCTGCGCCTTTTCGATCGGGGAACGGGCCCTCCGCGATCGCCTCCCCGGTCGATGCTTTTTGATGGCCGATCGCATCCGCTCGCTTTGCAGGTTCGCTTTCGATCCCGTCGTGGTCCGCGTCGAATCCGATGCGGTCCGCCTCGGATTCGTCGCCGTCTCTTCGTGTTTTCTTTTCCTTTTTTCTTTTTTATGGGGGGCTTCCTAAGTTTCGCGGACGGAGTGCGAGGGGTTGGCCGGATGCGGTTTGATGGACCGCGATCGGATTGAGAGGGTTCGAGCGGGAGCTGAGGCTTTTTGGCGTGCTTCGTTAGCGGGCGATCGTGGAGGGTTACGGGTTTGAATTTAACGCGATTGTGGATGATGACGGGATTGATTTTTTTCATTCGGTTGGTTGGCTCCTGTGACTGACGAGTGAAGAGAGAGAGAGAGAGAGATGGGGAGTTGCCCCAAATGAGTGTGCTGCTTTTTTTTGGGCTTTTTGGCTTGGAAAAAGGGAGCGAATCGAAAGCCTGTAAAGCTCGTGAAATGTTACAAAAAAAAAGTTACTAGTTGGCTTCTCTGGAAAAAAAAGGGAGGAAAAATGAAAATTTATGGAAAGTTTCGATTTTTGGCGGTTTTCCTGTTGTGGCTTGGATGAAAGGGAAATGAGCCTCCACAGGTGTGAGGAGATGAGCAAAAGTAGTCTCCCTTTTGTTTTCCCTAAACGAATGGACCACCTTCCTTGGGAGTAAGGATGGACTTTCGATACCATTTCCTAGTCTCAAAGTCTAAGCTGACTAGGAAGGAATTGTCGGTGGACTTGGAAATGCTTGTACAGGCCAATCTGAATGGGGTTCTGCTTGTAGTATACGGGACTGTAGAATCCGGTTTTTCTTGTTTTCCCATAGTGTACTCATGGTCCCGGCAAAACCGTTGAACTCGCGTGGTTGCAAGAATGTTGATGATCATCATGATGTTTGATTGGGCTTATTCAGACAAAAATAATCCGGGCTGTTTTTTAACAGCTCAAGCTGTAGAAACAAACGGTTGCACACTCAACTTTAACCCGAAATTATATATTCTAGTGTTATTTAGATGCTAGTCAACATTTAGTTGAAGTGATTGGCGCCCTAATTTTAACATGCTTGTTCGTGCTCTTTTGTCATTTGACCAGAAAGATCTAGTTCTCTTGTAATGCAATCGGCTAATGAGACAAGGGAGAAGAAGTTGAAGAGATTCGGGTCATTCTGCAATATGCCTCTAACTGACAGCACTGCTGCACAAGCAATTGACGACCGTCTTCTTTTCCCGGTCGAGGAAATAGTACAATATCCCTTGCCTGGATATGGTGTACCAACGTCAATCACTTTCAGCCCTGATGATACTCTCGTCGCTTATTTGTTCAGTCCTGATCAGACTTTAAATAGGAAGGTTTTTGCATTTGATCTCAAGAGTAGCAAGCAAGATTTATTTTTCAGTCCCCCAGATGGTGGGCTTGATGAGGATAACATTTCTCCAGAAGAAAAGTTGAGAAGGGAGAGATTGAGGGAGCGTGGTTTGGGAGTAACACGATACGAATGGATTAAGACAAACTCAAAGAAGAAGGCGCTTATGGTGCCTTTGCCAGCCGGGGTATGTACTCTGCTCTTTGGTATATCCAACCGTGATTCTACTGGTCATTGAATAAGAATCTTTATTTAAATTTTTATCTATGATCGAGGCGTCCTTAATTATCTTCCTGTGTCGGTGAGAGATACCGTCGGCGTGCATTCTTTTCAATTACATAGAGGTAGGAATAATGATTAGACTTTGCAATATAAGCTCCAGCGGATCAGTTCCTCGATGTTAGTTCGTCGATGTTATTTTCTTTTCTTTTCTTTTCTATTCTTTCAAACTAATCCATGCTGCAGAATGGTCAAAGTTCTGACGGTCTTTAATCCAGCCGTTTAGGATAAAATAAGTCTTAAGCTTGGTGTCACTATCTGGTCACTCATTCATGCTACAATGCCATTTCTTTAACATCTATTTTGCATGTATCTACTGGCCTACCACCTATATTGATTGACAATCCATTTTCCAATCTTTGCCTTGTGGTTTCTTCATTTCTTTTCCCTTTTGTTTTATGGGTGAAGAGAGGGGCTTGATAGTTGAAGTAAATGTCATTTGGTAATCTCTCCATGGACGATGATCCGGAAATATCTTGATGCTTTTCGATCGGAACACTTTAAATCATGTTGACCCTGATTGCCTGCTTCTTTCTCTTTAAACTATCTGTCTATTAAGATTGTAAAGAAGCAGCTTCAACTGATGCGTTTTCCTTCGGGTTACAGGTTTATATTCAGGATCTCTCTAGCTCAAAACCAGAGCTTAAGCTTCCAAGCGCATCGTCCTCACCGATTATTGATCCACACATCTCTCCAGATGGTACCATGATTTCTTTTGTTAGAGATAGAGAATTGCACATTCTAAACCTCCTACACAACGAACAACGTCAGCTAACTTATGGTGCCATTGATAATGCTATGGTGAGCTTAAATATGGATACTATGTCTATTCTCTATCTATGCTTTCTACATGGTGATTTGGGCTTATTTCCTCTTCGAATAATTGTTGCCCAACTTGGTTCCACTTATTTCACCTGTAATCAACTGAAATTCTAATTTGACAGCTTGAGCAAACGTTTGAAAATCCAGAATCTTAATTGCTAAAGCTGTTCCTTCGTTCCTCTTTATATCCAACTTCACATGAGCCCGAACTTGTTAAAATGTTGTATGTTGCTGTCCTTGTGATATAGGAGTTTAGTTCTTAGCTTGCTTATTATTTCACTTGCAATGGATGGAACAAGTACATATTTAAGAGGTTTGTTCCTGTTAATGTCTGCTTGTTATTTGACTTTTCTATTTTTCTCGAGATTTTTCTGGGTGTTGACTATGTACTTATGTTTTGCAGACTCATGGGCTCGCTGAGTACATAGCTCAGGTAATTTTCTCCCTTCACTCTTTTTTGAGCATATTTTGATTTGCATTCGTGCCGATTTATTGAAGAACTTCTGGGTCTTCAGGATATACCGGAAAGTTATGTTTATGCAGTAAAAGCGATAAAACACTACTGAAATGTTATATCACTTGATCATGTGTCTATTATTTTTTGGTTTTTCTCTGATATAATATTGTTTCTGCTCGCAGGAAGAGATGGATCGTAAAAATGGGTACTGGTGGTCACTGGACAGTAGGTTCATTGCATTCACAGAAGTTGACACTTCTAATGTACCTTTCTTCAGGATAATGCATCAAGGTAAAAGCTCAGTGGGTCCAGAGGCACAAGAAGATCATGCTTACCCCTTCGCAGGAGCTGTAAATGTTAAAGTTCGTCTTGGGGTAGTTTCCTCTAGTGGAGGTCCTGTTACTTGGATGGATCTTCAATGTGGAGGAACAAATGAGTTGGACAATGAGGAGGAATATTTGGCCCGAGTCAACTGGATGCATGGAAATATTCTGACTGCTCAGGTCTTAAACAGGTCACATAGCAAATTGAAGATACTTAAGTTTGATATTAAGACGGGCCAAGGAAAAGTTGTACTGGTGGAAGAACAGAGTACATGGATTAACTTGCACGACTGCTTCACTCCTCTAGACAAAGGAATAGCCAAATTTTCTGGGGGATTTATATGGGCGAGTGAGAGAACAGGATTTAGACATCTTTATTTGCACGACTCGAATGGGACTTGCCTAGGACCTATCACGGAAGGTGACTGGATGGTTGACCAACTTGCAGGTGTAAATGAAGCTGCAGGGCTTGTATACTTTACAGGAACTCTAGATGGACCCCTGGAACAGCACTTATATTCAGCTAAACTTTTCCCGGACAAGAATAGTCCTTTGCCAGCTCCAAAGAGATTGACCAATGGAAAAGGAAAACATGTAGTTGTGCTTGATCATCACCTGCGGACTTTTGTTGATATTCACGATTCTCTCACTTCTTCCCCTAGGGTGTCACTGTGCACCTTGCAGGATGGCAGCATAATTTTGCCAGTGTATGAGCCTCCATTGACCATACCAAGGTTGAAGAAGCTGCAGCTTGAGCCTCCAGAGATCATGCAAATACAGGGAAATGATGGGACTGTGCTATATGGAGCTCTGTACAAACCTGATGTAGCAAAATTTGGACCCCCACCTTACAAGACCATGATAGCTGTGTATGGAGGCCCATGCGTACAATTTGTCTGTGATTCATGGGCAAATGCAGTTGACATGAAGGCACAGTATTTGAGAAGCAAAGGCATCTTAGTTTGGAAGGTCAGGACCATCTCTTTAGTCACCTCAGTCATCCTCTCTTACTTATGAACATAGGCTGTTTGTAGAAGTAAGGCAAGTCCCTCAATATGTCATGATCTTGCCAGTTATTTTGCGGTGCATCTTACTCCATTTATGTTGCATGGTGTGTTTGCCGTAAGGTTGCATGATGGTTTAAGCAATTCTTCTTATCAATTTCATCAACATGAGATAGGCCTAGTGGAAATCACTGCTTCTGAATCGTAAGACGTAGTAAAACTAACAATGGTTGAAATGGTTAAGGATAGCCTAGAAAGAAAGCTTCATGCAGCACAGAATATAAAAAATGTATACTACTTCCTTAATACAGGACTAGCCTGTCCCCTCTCTAGGTGAATGACTGGTGACTAACAACCAATGTTTGATTGCCTGGTCCAACAGTTAGATAACCGAGGCACCGCTAGGCGTGGTCTGGAGTTCGAAGGTGCTCTTAAACAGAACTTTGGCCACATTGACGTTGAGGATCAGGTGTCCGGAGCCGAATGGCTTGTCAAAGAAGGGCTAGCTCAAGCTGGTCGGATCGGAATATATGGTTGGAGTTATGGTGGATATCTATCTGCCATGGCATTGGCCAGACGTCCCGACGTCTTCTGCTGCGCCGTGTCCGGTGCCCCAGTGACATCCTGGGACGGATACGACACGTTCTACACCGAGAAGTACATGGGGCTTCCTTCTGCTAATCAGGAAGGCTACGAATCCAGCTCGGTCATGCATCACGTGGACAACATGAGAGGGAGGCTACTGTTGGTCCACGGCATGATCGACGAGAACGTGCATTTCAGGCACACGGCGCGGCTGGTGAACGCGCTCGTCGAGGAGGGGAAGCGGTATGAGCTATTGATCTTCCCGGACGAGCGGCACATGCCGCGGCGGCGGAGGGACCGGATCTACATGGAGGAGAGAATCTGGGAGTTCATTGAGAGGAGCCTGTGAAGTATCATTTTTCTATTTCCCCCCCTTAAATTTCTGTTCACCTTCTCTTCCCCCCCCCCCCGGCTCAACTCAAATTTTCTACAAATACGAATCTCTCTCCTAGTTTTTTCACGCCCGTTTTGCAGACTTTCTATTTTGAGCTGGAATTGCCGAAGCCACGGGCTTCTCCCAATCGGGTCCTGCCACGTGGACGGGATTACGCGCATGATTGTTGACTTCCCGGGCAGCCGGGGGGCTCCGTTGCGTGACGTGGCGGCGCGCTTCCTGCAACTCAAAAATCGACGACCCCACCCCACCGAGGTCTCCAAGTTAGAACCTTGACGGACGTTCGCTTCCGTAACTGACGCCGTTAGTTCTGCCAAAGCTATTGCATTGAACAACGTAATAACTCTTCGAAATTACGTCCTTACCCTTCGCTTCCCTCACCTGAGACTTCCTTCTGGAGACGTGTATATTAATAAAATATTTGGCTGATCGCTCGTATTCGATTGGGTGCAATTATGAAATGCGAGTGCCTACTGCCTATTGATGGAAAGATCTCGCACCTTTGATATACCTACGAGGAAGATATTTAAGTAGACGACCTTTGATTGGATCCATGAAAAGGTTGCCACTGCCGGCAAGACGAGAAACGGGGAGGCCATCTTTATATCCCTTTCTTCCGATGGTCCTTTAGGGACTGGAGGTGAATTACCTCGAGATTTTCCTAATGATTTACAGATGAGGAAATGGTGTCGGGTGTTATGAGTTCTCATATTTAATCTCAAATTTCATCATGTGTAATAATTATTGCTAGTGAGTTTTTACGAGTGATCTAATCATGTCAAGGGTTTTATGAGTATAGGAATACGGGTGCATCGTCTAGATAGATAAACTCTTGATAACTGTTATATGACAAACGAAGAATACTCTGGAGTCCCAATTTTGAAAAAAAGAAAACTCATTACTATTTACTAAGAAAATCTAAATTGACCAGGGTCAACCTTCATTTGCGAATGATTATTAGGTAAAGAGCAACTTAATGTCGGAAATTGGCATGGCTAGAGCATGTCTAGTTTTTGCCAAAACTAGCAATGAGAGTAGATATTTTGTGCTATTTCGGTAATATATTGTTTGCTTCCATCCCATCGAAGGGCAATCTCGTCCTTTAACGCCGCGACACAACCCCCCACCCCCGGTCATCTTTTATTCTTTACCCCAAGCCCCAAGGAAAGAAAGCGAGAAGACGGCGTCGTCACGGGAAATCTCACGCCGTGTAAGCCCCCCCCGATACTTCCGTACAAAGTCACCTTCTCCGTTACTCACCACTATAAAATAACAGAAGGCCCCACCGACGCTTCCTCTCATTTTCGCAGCGTCGTGTCATTGGTCTCCTGTCCACCTTCCCTCCCTCTCTCTCTCTCTCTCTCTCTCTTCTTCTTCTTCCTCGCTGTTGAATTCTCTGGAGTGAGCGAGAAGGCCAAGCCGCAGCAGAGGAGCTTTGCTGATTTCGCGGGCGTCGAATCGCATCGCTTCGGCGATCGGGGACACGATGAAGCGCAGCAGTGACTCCGGTTGCCGTGCACTTGATCGCCGTCTCGCCTGATCTTTAGGTACATGACACCGACCCGCGCAGCTTCAGCTTGTAGGTTTTTTTTCCCGCTTTTGCTTTTCTCGGTCGACTTGCCGTGTCCGTCGGTGCCGCGTCGGCTGGAAGTGGGGAGCGGTCAGGTCGGTTGCGATTTGCCGGGTGCGGAAGAGATGAGATGTGGTTTGTTTGTTTGTAGTGGACGAGGTGATCGGATGAAATTGCTCTTTTTTGTTGTATCTCTCCTGTGTTGTGGGGCTTGGCAATGTCGTTCGTGCTGGCTTTAAGCAATTTTCTACGTTCGCGAGAAGCGCGGGGTGATGATCCGGGGAGCGTTTCGAGGCTCTACGATACTCCAGATTGAGCCTAGGTCGTCCATTACTTGGTTGACTAGGCTAAGCTTTGTGTATTAGCCGGGGCAATTGCTAATGAGTACATCAGTATCTCTTCGTTTCTTTGGGCGTTTTGCTTTTTTTGATCGTTGCTAAGATTTCGTGGTCGAGCTTGATCGGTAGCTGATTCCAATTTGTCTGTACTTTTTTTTTTCTTTCTCTTGCTTTGGAGGTTGGCTGCAGTTTCCAGACGATTCCGGCACTCTCGAAATCCTTGCGCTCTCTTTTGGAAATTTCCATGGCGCAGAAGAAACCCTAACGCCGGATGCATACGGAGGATCCAGTGAGCTGGAGATTGGGTTATGCCTCGAGTTTGGTCTCGGAGGTTATTGAGCATGGAATATCAGGTTTGAGAACCTGTTTGAGTGGGGAAACCGAGTTTCCTAGTTTATCAGCTTTGAGGTGGCATTGCTCGAAGTTGAAGTCTGGGACTCTCTGGTCAAATGGATTGTCCAGAGAGCATGATGAAGGTTTTGGCAGGTTAAAAGTTTGATTATTCTGGTAAGGGGCAGTGCAGATAACTGGAGAGAAAGATGTCGGTTGCTAGCGTGGCACTTAGCCCGGTTCTGGACGAGTCTTTGAATTTCCCTGGGAAGTTCTCCCACCAACAAGGTCCTCATTTGAACAATCCGATCCTGATTTACCTCAGTGTTGCTGGGTCTGTGATTCCCATGCGCATTATGGAGTCAGAGTCAATTGCGTCTGTGAAGCTGAAGATACAGACATGGTTCTTTGTCAGAAAGCAGAAACTGGTCTTTGATGGGAGAGAACTAGCTCGGAACAATTTGCGTGTTCGAGACTATGGGGTTGCTGATGGAAATGTGTTGCACCTCGTGCTGTGGCTTTCAGATCTTCAAGCTATCACTGTCCGAACTGCTTGTGGGAAGGAATTTGAGTTCCATGTCGAGAGGAGCAGAAACGTAGGGTATGTGAAGCAGCAGATTGTGAAGAAGGGGCAAGGCTTTGTCAATCTGGAGGATCAAGAGCTGGTATGTGATGGTGAAGAGCTTGAAGATCAGAGACTCGTCCATGACATTCGTAGGAAGAACGGTGAAGCTGTTATCCATTTGCTGGTCTGCAAATCTGCTAAAGTGAGGGTGAAACCTGTCGACAAGCACTTTGAAGTGCTTATCGATGCATCAGATTTGAACGAGCATGCTAGTGCAGTTGGTGAATATCAGTCTGGGGACCTGTCGAAACCCAATATCAGGGAGAGTAGACCACCGCCAAAAGATTTCCTATTGGAACCTTTCATCGTTACACGAGATATTGAACTTCCATTTGTGTTAAAAGAGCTGATTGAATCTACTTTTCAAGGATTGGATAGAGGCAATGAGCCGATACGGTCTTCAGAGGGATCGGGAGGAGCTTACCTCATGCAAGACTTTTCTGGCCTGGAGTATGTGTCAGTTTTCAAGCCTATTGATGAGGAACCAATGGCGGTGAATAACCCTCGGGGGCTTCCCTTGTCACTAGATGGTCAAGGGATGAAAAAGGGCACGCGTGTAGGGGAGGGTGCACTGAGAGAAGTTGCAGCTTACATCTTGGACCACCCAGCGGTGCAAAATTCAGAGAAGGGCTTTGCTGGGGTTCCGCCCACCGTTATGGTGAAGTGTATGCATAGAGAGTTCAATTATCCAGAAGGTTATGAGTACACAAACAAGAATTGTAAGATAGGATCGCTGCAGATGTTCATAAAGAATATAGGAAGTTGTGAGGATATGGGACCCCGAGCTTTTCCTGTGGATGAGGTACACAAGATTTCTGTCTTGGACATAAGGTTGGCAAATGCGGATAGGCATGCAGGCAACATATTGATCAGCAGGGACGGTGAAGATGGACGTATAGAGCTTATTCCTATTGATCATGGATACTGTCTGCCTGAAAACGTGAGTATATCATATTTTCTTCGCTGATTGATTGTATGGTTGTTCTCTGCTAAAAATATTAATAGATGATGTGTTCTTCTTTCAGTTACGACTTGTCCTAATTGGCATGAGATCCAAGATATTAGTCTTAATAGCTCCGTGTTTTCCTTAATGAGTATTGGATGCTTCAGAAATTCCCTTCTGTGGTATTCTGAAGGTGTAACCTAGGCAACGAAAAATGGGCCCTCTGTTGCGATCGTTTGTTGTTTTTCAGGATGTGTTGCACTTGTTGATTTGCAACAGGGTTATATACCAATAGATAATTTGTTATTCTTTGAGGTACGATTCGTCCTAATTGGCATGAGATCCAAGATTATAGTCTTAATAACCCTGCGTTTTCCTTAATGAGTATTTAATGCCTCAGAACTTGTCAAAGATGGAATCTCCATCACCCCTGGTTACGTACGTATGTGCATATCTGTAAAATTATTTGTCGTTTTTAGGATGTGTTGCACTTACTGATTTACATCAGGGTTATACCAACAGTTGCGTTGATGACTGTTTGTAACTCGAAACTTATACAATAAATTTTTTGCATGGTTAGGCTAGACAAAATGATGGCTGTGTGATGCTTTTTATTGCACAAGCAGCATTCATCCAGCTTTGGCTGCATGAACCGCTTTTTATTTGACACGTAAGTACTTCAGATCGACACATCACTGGATAAAATGTGCAGATGACATTTGCTTCAGAGTCTATGCTTCATGCTTGTCACTGGTCAGTTATTTTGGTGGTAAACACAGAAAAGAGAGCATGACCAGGATTTTTGAGTTTATGGAAGATGTGTTGGATTTCTGTTGATCTATGAGTAGCAAACTCAATAGTTTAGTTTCTTGCATCAGTTCAGAAGCATAATGACTCCGTCCAAGCTCCAAAACCTCTCAAGCTTCTTTGTAGTCTTTTCTTTTCGTCGTCTTCTCATCTTTTATTATCTTTGTTTCTGTCGCTTCAGTTTGAAGATTGCACATTTGAGTGGCTCTACTGGCCACAAGCTCAGCGGCCTTACTCTCCAGAAACTGTGGACTACATCAAGTCACTGGATGCCGAACGAGACATTCAACTCTTGAAGTTTCATGGTTGGGACTTGCCAATTGAGTGTGCTCGCACCTTGCGCATCTCTACTATGCTTTTGAAGAAAGGTGTGGAGAGAGGCCTTACTCCTTTCTCCATCGGAAGCATGATGTGTCGGGAAACTCTTAACAAGGAGTCTCTGATTGAGCAGATTGTCAAAGAAGCAGAGGAAAGTGTGCTTCCTGGAGCTAGTGAAGGTTCATTTCTTGAATCTGTCTCAGTGCTTATGGATCACCACCTCGATAAACTTTCAAATGAAGGCCATTGAGTGAACTTGTGTGTTATGTAGTATGTACTAGTGTGTGCATGCTTGCATGAATGTACAGAAGTCCCTCTCCTGGACAGATCTGCTCTTGTGAAATCTTTGCTAATGCTTGGACCATATGGTTGTTCACTCGCATCATTCTCTGGTGCATCAATCTCTTTGGCGTCCAAGACAGCCCGAAGCTGCCACTTTGGCCGGCCAGGATGGAAAGCTATGTGCTCTTTTGGGTTTTACAAGGAACAATGATTTGAGCATTGGCGATATGAAATCGACCTTCATGCTATTCGCAAACATTTTGTAAGCGGTCACTGCCAGTCATATTGCAACGGTACATATCACTTGTAAGGATAGCGGTATTGAATAATGTGAGCTGTTGTTTAAATTGCTAGGCTTGTGGGTATGCTCGTGTTTTGACTTTTGAGTGGGCCACATGCATTATCTTTAGGCGAGCAAAGGGGATCAATGTTGAGCATAGCCTTGCTATGTGTTACTCAGTGCTTAAGTTATATCCTTGAAAATGTTTTTACGCAAGTAGCGAGAGCGACAACGAGGGCGATAATGGGGTCGGCTTCAATCACTTTCTTTGGGCCATATGCTAGGAAGATGAAGGGGAATCATCAAGTTAAGAGTAAGAGTTGGGTCTAGGCATTTATTTTTTTTCCAGAAACCTCGGTCCTTCTGAGCCTCTCCATATGAAATTTTTATCCTGACAAATTCAAAGGTTGCCATTGGAATCTAAGCAATGAGTCGGTTTTCATTCACTTCATTTCCATATAATGTTAGCTGCGGAAAAAGGTAAGATGGAACGTGATCAGATGATGCACGCTGTCTTAAACCAGTTCTTCCTAGGTTTTGTCCCGGACTTTGGAGAAGGAATTGATTGCGTTGACCAACTTCTTTACCTCAGAATGTGTTTGCTACAACTGATTAATGGCTTACACGAGGGATTCTGATGAACATAAAAAAAAAAAGTTAATAATGAGGAATAATGCCCTTACGAAATCGTGGCTTTTCTACACTTGCTTATTTTTGGCCTTTTGTGGAGAAAAAATATAAGGAAAAACGACCTAAATTTTAAGCTCAGTAAATACATGAACACCTATGCATGTGGGTTCTTAGTACAACATATGGTACCTGTAAATGCCAATTTCAGGTTGATAGTCCGGCCACGAATGCCACCCCGGTGGACGGCAACCATGAAGATCCCGATATGAACTGCCCGACCGTGAATTTGCTCGCCTCTGTCGCAGACGTGATGACCCGGTAACCCGGCCATTTCACGCGTCCCCTGACGCCTGCCCCGGGCCCATCATTCATGTACTCTCCGTAGTACAATGTGTCGAGCGCAAAGTCTCCGTTCCACTCCAGCCACCCTTGGGGGTGAATGTGGTCGCCCATGGAAGACAACATGTACACGACCCTCGAGTACATCTTCCATGGCCGGCCGAGGTATGTCGGGAAGCTTGCTTTAGATGCCTCGAGATCTGAAGTGGCGACGATCTGGGAAGCATGGATCGAGATGCCGGTGTTCTGGTTGGGGTCCTTGCGGTTTTGGGCCGTGATGGTGTTCTTTTGCTTGGCCATGGGCTTCCGGGCGTAGATGTTGCACTTCTGGATGACCACGGCCGCGTTGCCGAAGATGAAGTCGACCGTCCCGTAGATGTCGCATTCGCGGAAGAACTGGCGATTCGAGTGGACGTAGAGCGTGTCCTGGTAGCCAACGATGCTGCACCTATAGACCACGCCGTGGTCGGCTCCTACCCGGAGAGCCACCGCCTGGTGCTTGGCCGGCCCGGCGTAGTTCTCGAAGGTCATGTCACGGGCAATGAAACCAGCTCCGCTCGCCGCTGCAGGGAGCAGAGCAGAAGAGAAGAATCAAAACCCAGAAGGAAAACTAAAGAATCACACGTCGACTCTCGACCAAACATCTCGCGGATAGCTCACGCCAATCTTTTTCGTCCCACGCGACAAAGCCGACGGTGGATACGTCGAAACGAAGATTCTCTCAATGAAATTTGCGCGTCGGAATTGGTATAGCGGGATTTAGCACCCAAACATCGTGTCAATTAGCATCGTTCCAAAGATGGGAAAATGCCGAAGGGTGGGGATTGCAACGAACGGTAGGCAAATGGAGAAAATGCGTGCGTGCGTAGGCCCCCCGCATGACCCACGTCCGTAATGCCATTCGATTTTGGGACCGGCAAAAACATCCGTCGACGAGTCTTTCACCCAGCAATGTCGCTGGCGTTATGAAGAGAGACGAGAAAGATCGGATCAGGGCATCACAAAACGCCGGCTGGTGCAGCAAAAATCAATCTTTAACGCGATCATTAAAAGGAGGAATCGGGCATCGTGTCCGAATTGACGGGATCATCATTAAAGAAAGGAAAGGGCGAGACGAAAAAGCCCGGGGCTAAAACAGAGGAAATGCCGCGGTTCCCGATGCGCTGGATATCCTCGTATAACGTGCGCGATTCGATACCATGAAGATCGAACAACTCCTGCTTAAGCATATTTAACGACTGCTCCGAACTCCCGAAGCAAATCGTTAGTGGCGTCCCAACATCGTGTCGACGCACATGTTCGCGATTAGGACCGCACCCCCGCACACGGGTCCACCCGCAGCTATAAGGTGGCACGGAATTAATTGAAGGTGGGGGGAGGGAATTTGGTGCCATGCCGGCACCAATCGACACAGCACACGCAACTTTCTACATGAAGCACCTTTTTCCTTGCTAGTGACATTTCGATAGCGGCTTTCGATCATAGTAATTATTTATTGACCCTAATGTCTTTCGCGATTCTAATGTCAAATTACGATCTAGGGTCTCCTTTTCTTTTTTGCTCCTTTTTTTTTTAAATTATCATCATCTCACTAATTACCCCGGGTCGTTAATTAATTTTTTTTGGCCTAGCCTAGCCGAGAGTTGGAAGTTTACCGAAGGAGGCCGTGTGGAAGGTGGTCATCTTATCGGCGACGCTCTTGCCGCCCGTTATGACCGTCTTGCCCGTCCCGTCGCCGATGAACATGAGGTTCGTCTTCTTCTTCCCCACCTTCAAGTTATTCTCCTCGTACCTGAAAAATACGGAGAAGCTAGAAAGCGCCCGTCAACTCGATTTTCGCTCGTTTCGATCGGAATGTTATGGAACCGCCACCGAATTATTCTAAATATGTTTAAACCGAATACACGCGAACGCGTGATTTAATATTTAACATTCTAATAAAGGCAATTAAAAACTTTAACTCGCGGAGCTATAATCAGTTTGTTAATTAGTATATCTCCAAAAGAAACGTATAATTCAATGTTCACCGATTAAAGGCGACATTCGTTCGTACTCACAAAAACAACAAAAAAAAAATTCCTCAAATAATGACGTACTTGTATTGAAGATTGGTAGGCAATTATCTTAATCATATTTATTCTTTGTGGAATGATCAAGTCATAATCACTATGTGTAAAGTGACAAGGACTTTCCATTGGCCACTTCATAAATTTAACACCCTTTTCGTCCAAATTATCAAATTGCAATAATCGATTTCGCATGATTAAAGGGCTGAATTTAATCTAATCAATTGAAGTCGTCCTCCTCTATAATAAGAACAAAAAGAAGGCAAAAGACAAAAGGGCCATTTTCTTTTTCCTTTCTTTTCTTTTTCCCTCTCAATTCAAACTTAATTTGAAAAGGTTAAAAAAAAAGAAAAGAAGAGAAGAGGAACTTTACCTCCCGGCTCGTACGTAGATGATGGTCCTCCGGTCACTGTTCTCCGGCGCCTTCTTTATCGCCTCCGCGATCGTCTTGTAGGTCCCGTTCGCTCCGTCCTTCGCCACCACCATGTCCGCCTGTATCTCCGACGCCGGCACCTCCAGCAGCTCCCTCTCCCTCTCCCCCAGCCACTCCGGATACGCGGCGTCGCCGCCGTGCCCGTCGTCCTTCGGCGCTCCCGCGTCCATCAGCCTCCTCCGGTTCTCGATCGGCACTCCGGCGAAGTCCCCGCCGCCGTCCGTCGCCGCGAATATCGCCAGGCAGTTGCTCACCAGCTCCTCCAGGTCCTTGATCTCCTGCATCATCCGATCCTTCACGCTGCCGCTCGCGTCGGCGAGCCCCTCCCCGCACGTGTCCTGGTTTGTCAGCGCCGCGCTCAGCCACGTCACGACGTCATCCGCCGGCGCCGGCGATCCCAATCCTCCGGCGGCGGAGAGCGACCGGGAGAGCGCGTCCACGGAGCCGTCGAGGAGCTCCATGCAGTCTTCGTAGGCCGACCGCACGACCGGCTCCATGTCGAGGAAATTCATACCGGAGGACCGGTAGAGAGCCTTGCTGAAGTGCTGCAGGGTCATGTTGAAGGAGATGTGGACGAGGTCCTGCTCGCTCGCGGCCATCGAGCCCGGGAAGTCCAGGAGCGAGTTGACGCAGAGGTCCGGGTACCGGGCCTTGGCGCACGTCCGGGCGATGGCCTGGCTCGGGTGGCGGCCCCGGGAGTCCCCGGAGGCCCTGGTGCGGAGCCCGAACATGAGGATGGCGGAGATGGCGGAGGCGAGGACGAGGGCGAGGGCGAGGAGCAAGAGGAGGGCGAGCTTCCACTTGCAGGAGCGGAGGCCCCGGGGCGACGGCTTGGCGGGGTCTAGCCGGTCCGGGAGCGGGGCATCGGGGGAGGTTCCGAGCTTGGCGTGCCCCATCTCTTGCATTTCGTGGGGCTGGTGACTGAGGAGAAATGTGTAGGGAATGGTAAAAGGGAGTACAAGCTAGGACCGACACAAATGAGGGCGAGAATGTGTGATTTTCAATGATTTTTGGAGACAAAGTTGTGACGCTACAACATCAAGATTGAGGCGTGATGATCCTAATGTGACCAGAGAGAGAGAGAGAGAGAGAGAGAGCCAGGAATTGGGTGGGAAGTGAATGGAGGGGGGATTGGGAATGTGTGTATGGGTGTGAATATATGTGCTTGGGGAGATGGAGATGGGGAGGGATCAGGGAGGTGGGTGTGAGGTCGATGTCTAGGGAAGGAATGAGCTGGAGGCTACCTTTGAGGAGGCTAGGCAGAAGAAGAAAATGACCACTAAAACACTTAGGTGAGTTGCATACAAGAGCGAGCTAGAGAGAGAGAGAGAGGAGAGGGGAGAGGTTTGAGTGGTTTTTAGTGAAAGAAATGAGGATGGTTGTAGGGCGGGGGGAGGGGGGTGTGGTAATGTTAACTTTCCAATGTCCACGCCCTTTTTATAGGGCATCATCAAGGCCTTTCTGGCTCTCCCCCCTCCCCTTTTCCATCTTGTTAGATCTCTAGTGCCTTAGGTTGCAAGTTTGATAGTATAGCCCGCACCCCCCCGCTTTTCTCTCTCTCTCTCTCTCTCTGTGAAGTCAAGACTCAAGAGTGATCTAGGGGTCAAAATGCTGGCTCGTGATATTATGCCTTTTGAAATATGGCGCAGATTCACCGGGGCCTGTCTTTACGGTCGGAGCCGTCCGAGTAGTCTCCTTGACTCCTGATTTCGATACTGATTCGTGCCCGAGACTCCAATCTCTTGGTTCCTGATCATTTAAGACACGCGATGGCTTTCGGATGACCCGGAGAAATTAGAATCGACGCTGAACCGGAGGCAAGACTCCGCGGGATTCGCTCCTCTTCCTGGAGATATTTTCCGAATCGATTCAGGCCATCCTGTCGATGCCTCCATGTTTAGAAAGATTGTACCCCGCACGATTTTCGCTGCTCCTTTTTATCTTTTCCAAGAAACGGCACGAGCTCGCGAGTTCTTACCGAAACACGGAAAGGGAGATTGCCCGGTATTAACTAACCTAGGTGGGAGGATGGAGATGCATCGATCTCGGTCTTCGGGTCAAAAAGTGCCTTGCTTTATTAAATTCTCCTCTCCAACGAACGGATCGAGACTTTGTCCATGGAAATTGCTGTGGCGAAGCATCAATAATGGAATGCTATAGATGGATGAGACAATCAAGAAATAATACAAACCCCATGCTTCCTCGTGCAAAGAGTTTGCTAATGAATAAGAAGATTCCTCCTCTAGTGGTAGGGCTGAGAGGAATGAGGATAAGGACTTGACATTGCGAGGCAGCCAATAAGAGAAGCCTTGTATTCGTCGGGAACCATTAGTGCAATGACCACCCCCATCTAGCAATGCGTGCGCCTACCTCCATCCCCTAATTAAGAAAGATCAAAGGGTCGTTTTATCCGATGACTTACCAATCTGTTGGTGACATATCGAGATTCGTAGTCATCTTAGATACAGGGTTATAGTAAAGGCAAGAATTGATTTGATCTGTCGTGTCGTGTCAGCTATTGAGAAACCGCACGAATCATAGATTACTGGTGCCAGAAATTTTCGTGCGATTCTTTGGTAGAGGTCTTTTCAACCACCTCAAGGCCATGAGCGTGTTGGTCTTCATACACATGATAGGGTAGTTTGATTGGTGAAAATGAGGTCCTCACCTGTCTCTTTGCTCCCGACTTAACAGAAGCAACCTCAATAATTGATCACGCTTTGATAGAATAGACTGAGATTTAAGCGGGGAGCGTCGTCTTGCTTTCTATTCAAGAGCTAAGGGCTCTGAATTCGTGATTCAAATTTAAGTAGGGAGTCACGGTGATGGGTCGTGGCCCTGATTATACAATAAAAAGATTCTAAATCTCTAGAAATGTGAGGCGTTGATTCTTTCTTAGCGTGGTCCACTGAAATAATATCGGGAGAAAGTAGACCAACGAGAATCCCCTGCTCTTGTACGGAAGCTTTGCTTCCGGTGGAAACTTAACAATGAAGGTGTACTAGCATATGAAAGCTTTATCAAAAGAAACCGTTTTACCGTAACTCCAAAAGGAAGAAACAAAGCAATCTGAGGGTACTCCCGACGCCGTGTCTCGCGGAAAAATGCCCTCTTCTACACTATCGTCATGAGGGAACATTCAAACTAACAAGATCACAATCGGATAGAATTGGATGGCGCGCAATACATGCTGAACAATCCAATGACCCATCTCGTGTCCTATTCAATCACTAATCTCTGTGAAAGGCAGGTGACCCTCGATGTTTCTGCACGCAAACTTCCATGTCTTTGTCGATTGATCTTTGCCTCTTCACTGGTCTCAAACCACATCGAGAATGTTCATGCGGTTCATAGGCTCGAAACCCCTTTCGGGGATTAATCCCTTAACGGGCATGTAAATACAGTAAGATTAGCCGGGGAAATAGATTAACCGACGAGGGACACTTGACAGTTTTTACAGTTATGCTTCATGGGGAAGATGCTACCCTTTGCCCTAGCAGCTTTTAGAGCATCTAGTTGGAGCCGCCAAAGTGGATCAGCCCTACTCAGCTCGGCAGGTGCTATTTACTCTCTTCTTCTTCTTTTAATCTGCATTGGCTTGTCAAAAGGCATTATTGCCCATTTGCCTAATCAATATAGCTTTGGGCCAAGACATGACCATGTGCTTTCTATTGGGACAAACATAAAAAGAAATTAGAAACATTGAATTTTATCACCTACCAAAGAAAGAAAAGACAAGAGACCACATGGGGGAGAGACCCCAAATGAAACTGATGGAACGGGATTATGGACGCCTGGATATCGATTATAGGTGTCCATTCGTTCCGCGAAAAATATATTCTTAAAAAATTAAATGAAAAGTATTCCATCATCTACAAAGATACTTATATGTAAACTGTTATTGATAATGAAAAGCATTTTTCGTTGACTAGTTATTTCTAGCGATAGAAGCGATTATGTTTAAAACGAAGTTTTCCAAATGATTCGTTTCTCGCGAAACAAACGGAGCCTCGACAGTGGTCAATTCACTCGTATTTTCATTCATTTCAAAATCACCCTTCGTGAAATCATAAAAAGAAAGAAATTAATAGTTACATTCTATCTACAAGCCAAACGCCACTTGCTCTACTCAAAGAAATAACCACCTCCCGGAGATTGTGGCGGCGGCCACGGGCGAGGGCTTGTTCCTTTCTTTTTACTTGGTTTTCAGAAAAAAAAAATTATCATTTTCTAATTTATTTAATTTGATGTAAGTAAAATTTATTTTAAAAAAAATATCATGTATGAGGAAAAAAGTAATAAAAAATGCTATGTCAGCATTTTCTATTTATCAAGTTGAAAGAAATTAACGGAATGACATGATTGCATATTTTGAAAGTTTTAGGACTTTAAGACTTCCGGTGGCCTTATCCCATCATTTTTTTGTTTATTCTACATTGCACACGCTCGGCTCTAACCATACGTAAACTCACGTCACGTATAATTTGGTTATTCCAACGTTTGGTATTATGTAGAAAGTAAAAAAAAAAAGTCATTTAAAGTGGCCACCCTTTTTCGGTAGGGAAGGAGCAAGAACAACAACATGGCTGCACATCATGGACACCAACCCTTATCGTCTGTTTTTACAAAGTAGAGACTAGAGACTATGCCTTTCCTTCACCGGCCAAAACATGAAAAGAAGAAGACGAAGAAAAGGGAATGCCTTTCCTCATCGGACATGCCTCTTTAATCAAAGCTGTCCTATTCTTACCGACCGAAGTTTGAATTCAAACTCAATTATTTCAGTTTCATTCACGACCAACTTCTCACATTCACTACATTAAGAAGAGACCAAAATTTTCCAGTACATGCTCTTCTTCTTCATCCTAAGAAAGCTCGAAAAGCAGCATCTCAGAAAGCATTGGAGATACAACTGTCGAAACCAAAGCATAAGGAATCACACTTTCCAAAATGACCGGATGAACAAACATAGTACTGCCTAGACAACTTTCCAACTTTAGATGTAGATGATAAAGCATGGCCGAAAAGCCATTTTTCCCCCTTTTTTTCTTCTTTTTTCCCCTTTATTTATTTGGCTTGTTTAGCTTATTGCCTTTAATCTTTAATAGACTTTCGAAAGCTTTACCCGAATTAAAAGAGTGAGGTAAAATTGTCCAAAAAGTCGTAAACTTATCATATGGCGGCCAATTCAATCCTAATTTTTTTTTAAATTTTTTGGTCAATTTAGTTCTAAACCTTTTGATGATTTGCCAATATAGTCATTCTGACTGATTTTAATAGGAAATTACTGACTGGCACGACCGATGCTTACATGTAAAGCTTTTTGTAATTTTTTTTTAATATTTTGAATCTTTAAGTTTTTTTTAATAAATTTATGATTTTTTGAATAATTGTTATTTAAAGCGCATTGCCTGTTCATGTACAGCTTTGATGGGCACTTGACTTTGAGTTGGTTGCAGTGTCACGTCTCTACCACGCACAACCATAAAATCCCATATTCTTACACACCAGGGACAGCTCACAAAGAAGCTCGCACTTTTTCTCTGTAACTATGAGAAAAGTTGATCTCTTCCCAGTGATCTCCAAGTCGACACGTGTATGTCTTGCTAACGAACATTTCGAAAGTAAATTTTTTTTGCGTCGCCAAAAATCTCGAATTTGTAATGGGATGTCACCACAAAAAGATGTTAAAATTTCTCCATTGCGATATCAATAGCCTAGTTTTTCTTTTCGTGTCAACAATAGCTCGAACTTGCTTCAATGTGATATAAATTTAGGAACGTTTGCCTCATTGATATAAGTTTAGGAGCTCTGGTGTCTAAAAAAGAAGTTCAGACTTCCGAGTACCGGTGTTACGGCGGGCATAATTTAGGATTTTTCGTTAAGCAATAAAATGATTTCAAGTACCGATGTTACGGCGGATATAGTTTAGAACTTTTCACGGTACTAATCAAAATACTTTTGGGCTTCGAATCAAAGTTCTTTATTTTCTTGGTCGAATTTCGTATTGAACTTGCAAGGCAGAAAATTGTTCCCAATTTTTGCTGCCTCTCTAAGAAAAGCTCAATTCCTGTGGGAATGCTAATACGATTTTCTAAGCAATAATACATGCTGCCACATCATTTTTTTGGTCAGCATTAAATGAAAAAGTGTCACCCATATTGTCAGTGATTGCCTCCCCCCTATTATTTACTTTTATGAGTTAAGAATGGTCTCGGGTATTATTAAAATATCGACACTCGGCGATCACATAATATATCGAATTTTCTTACTTTGAATAGAAAAGAAAAGAAACAAAAAGTTTCCAAAGGATAATAAACTTAAAAATTAGGCCGGAAAAGCACCCTTCCTTTTGTGGAGAGCCGCTCCTCTAGATTCTGACCGTAAATTCTGCAACATCCCCCAAAAATTGATTTTAATACCATAACTCGTGAATTTATTTAAAAAGACCGTGATGAAAGGTCAAAACTTCTTATTAATAATCTAAATTTCCCGATACTTTTTGGAACAATACCTTTTTTTAGAATAGATCATACTGTGATGGTCCACTTGTTATCTTTATAAAGTAACTCAATCGTGAGATTCGGGGTGTCACGACAATTCTTGTTATTGTTGTCATCATTCTCTGTGCACAAATTCTGAGCATCGTACATGCAATCAAGGAGAAGTACAAGATTATTATGGCTCACCATGTTGAAGCTGGAAATGTGAACCACGAACTTGGCCTGCAACTTTACTGAGAAATCAATCTGTACCACGACAGCCTAGTCAAGACGTTCGGGCTTTGCATTCACATTGGCCCTCCGATTCTTAAGTCAACACTTGAACCGACGGGAATGCAGAAGAGAGAGCAATTGAGCTTAGAGTGAAGAGTGGTATCTTTAGTGCGAAGTGTGTGGAAGTTGATATACCAGAATCCTACGTTATAATTTACTCGGAACTATCGAGGGGATGTCGGGTTTTATTGAATATGTGGAAAGTTTGCGGATGACAAGTGGAGAAAGTGGTGTGATGAATAACATTCGTATCGTTTCGGAGACCAATCGACGTCCACCCTTTTCAATAGTGGCGGCACTGTAATGCACTCAATGAGATAACAATAAGGTGATGTCTTGTTAATATTAATTCGCCGGGTAATTTAAGTGTATCCGTCGGATCTAATACTCGGGTTTTAATCTAGACATATACCCGCCGATGTAATAATGACACGTGTCTAGGGGTGATAAGGCGGTCAAGATCACAATTTGTCACACCAAGTCAAGCCGTGAGTCAATTGTTGTAAAGCCACCGCCCCATCGAGCCAGAGTCATTACATGACAAAAAGGTCTTTATATTGCAAGGTTGTATGTTTTTTGATGCAATTTCGACACGATCCAGTGAGAACATGGATGGCAAACCATAAAAATTCCAATTAGATGAAATGATTTCGAAACTCAGCCTTCCAATGAAACTTTTCTCCTACCCAGAAGCAATACCCAAAAGAGTTGAAGAGAGTTACTAATGGTAAAATCATCTTGAACGTTAACGATAAATTAAAAAAAAAAAAGAACATGCTATCGATTCCATCGGGCTACCAGGAAATTGGACTGGACCGGTCCGGTTCTCGTTTCCTGAGATGGATCAGGATCGCTCGGAAACCGATTACTGCCGTTTCGGTCCTGTTCCAAGAGGCACCGGTCTAGTTCTCGTTTCCTGGATTGGAATTGGATCACCGGGAAACCAATCACCCCTATTTAATATTCCGAATCATATAATTGGTGGGAACGAAGAGCGCTTTCTCAATGAACATCTGCCCCTCTTTCCAAGCGCTTTTCGAGGAAATTGTTGAAGACAACGATCGAAAGCGAAGATTAGGGGAAAAAAAAACGAGGGACCAAGACGGAAGAGTCCACGGTCGAGCAGCGACAAATTGGAAACGGACGGTAAAGGAAAAAGACGGGGCAACTTCAGCCCACGTTGGCGCATCTGTCTTAACACGAAATTCGCGTCGTGGTGGTGCGTGGTGGGTCAGGTGGCAGCACGGGAATGCGGGTAGCAAAGTCACGTGGCTTTCGGATCGTATTTCGATTCCCGATGCTGATCCTTCCCCCGTCACCATCGCTCTGCATAATTTGCAGGCCTTGGTAGGTAGGTGAATTTGGGGTACGGTCCATGCTTTCAAGTACGTTCGTGTCCATTGGCCGAGTTTACATATCCAACGCGACGTACTTTTCTCCTGAGTATTTTCTTCTTTATTTACAGCGTCGTCGTTAAGTAAATGTGATGACGCGACCTGAAATTGTTCGCTCGACACGAGCGAGCTGGGCACGTCGGCAGAATTGGGAAGGTGTAGAAAAGCGACGTGGCGGTCATTGACGGGATTCGGTCGCGGGGGCCTACACCCACGAGGCTAGGGAAAAAGCGTGCAAATGAATATAGCCCGGTTGGAATGTACAAGAGATGAAGTAATCTCACCGCCAAGTGCCTTCAATTTTCCGCTGCTCTCTGCAATTACAAAAAGGCGAGAAGGGTTGGAAAATATGCCTAAACTTCTTAGATTCATTTCCTGTGTAGCTTGATTTACCAATGAATTCGAGCTATACTCGATGTCGCCTACTTAGTAAAACCTAAATATATATACCATAAAAAATCACGTGGCGGTCGAATTCGGGGTTATATCTTTCTCTTACCTTGGAGGGTTTGTTGACTTGCAAGGTCACCCCACCCAAAAATTTGACTAAAACGGAAGCAAAGTCCTACATAAGAGCTATGTTGACGACTTTTTCTCCCTCGTGGTCGGACAATGTCGTGTGCTTTGGGTAATTAAGGAATGATAACGTTTCGTGGATTTCAACCCCCCGAAAGTGGGTGGCAATTCTCGATTTTTTCTTTGACCCTATGGTGAAAAAAGTTAGGCTGATTCGTTCAAGAAACCATCATGAGAAAAGCAAACGATTAACGACTATTAAAGCAATCATCATCTCATACGCGGTCTTTCTCACAGTGAATCTCGGCATCCATCCATTCAAATTCTGACAGGGTAAAGGCGAGCCCTCTTTGCACAGATGCTTCAATCATGGTGTCACAGTGCCTTTTGGTTGGAATTGATTTTGGGACTACGGCTGATTAGGACCTGAGTAACTCATTAAATTGCTTCATCTGAATGCTGAATTTGGACTTTAAATTTGGAAGTATTCCCTGGGGGTGAAGAAAGAAAAACTTTTCTCCAATTTAGGAGGGTTGGATGTGAAGTCACCAGCACGTTAAAATGAGGAACGCAGTCTTTTCAGCCCGCCATTCAATTTCTGAAAGGGAAAGGCGAGCCCTCTTTGCATAGATGCTTCAATAATGGTGTCACGGTACCTTTTGGTTGGAATTGATTTTGGGGCTAGTGACAGGCTTAACAGGGTCGTGCTCGTCGGGAAGAAGTAAATCAAGGAAAAGAGAAAGTTGAAGAAAGAGTTTATAAAGGGACTGATGCGATGGAAAAGGATGTTGATTAGCTTGGATTTGATTGGCAATTTGGCATGACTTTATGAACCTGAAAAGCTCGCGTCGGTGGGAGCAGCGCCTCGTAATCATCTTCTTTTGCTGCATCAGATCTTCATCAGCAAAGGCACTAATGGAGCTTTTTATCCCCCACCTTTCATGGCAATTACCATAGTCATAGGAACACCATGCTTAACCCCATTTGTCAATTTGACAGAGAACGGAGAACGGAGATGATTCGGCTGGTTTTGTCTGACGAGATCTGATCAACGACTTGAAGAAGGGTTTGCCAGGTTTAGGACGACGCTTCGGCCGATTCCTCTAGGTGCTGTTATTAAGTCCATAGACTGTCTTCTTTCATTATCATTGTTTGGTGATAAAGTAATTGCACTGGGCCAAGCTAACTTTGACTCTTTCTATCCCAAGTCTTGGCTCTGTACTATTTCCTAGTACGACCGTCCAGGAGCCATCGCTAAGTGAGGAGAGGGAGAAAGACCCAACACGGGCATGATCCAGACCAAGGACCAACCCACTCCCATATTTATTGAGCAAAGTCGACAAGGTTGTCTTCACAGGACACCAGCCCATCACGTGTCGGCCCCATCAAATCATGTTGCAACAAATGAATGCGATGCCGTCGTCCATTTTTCTTGTTAAGTTGAGAGTTGGCCAATTGATCATGGAGAATATCAGGGTGATTTTCGTAAAGAACCATTACCGACATCGAGAACGACATAAAAAGAGCAAAGCATTGCAGTTAAATCACATTCCTAACGATATAGGAACGAACCTAATCCTCCTAAGTGTGTGCACTGCAATTCACTGGCTTCAACAGGAAGGTATTCATGCATCGACTCAATTCTAGTTTGCTTGTGAATGTTTTAACTGTAAGATTCCACACGAGAAAGCGTTCTCAAATATCGAAAAGCAAGTGATTGAAAATCTTCAATTGCTTAAACTTGAGCAGCAGGTGATCAATACTTCATTCCAACATTTATTCTCATAAAATAAAGGACACAATTAATGCACTCATCATAAAGCAAAATCGCCAAAGGGATGGCATGGGAGATGTTATCTGAGGTATTACAACATGATAAAAGTTCCATCAATCCTGACATTTACTCACTCCTCAACTGATCCACAACCAAAGTATTGTGTAGAGTTCAAGTGGGTAAATTTTCCCACAGAATTTAGAGAGAACCAACAAAGCAAGTACATGTCACTTTGCATTATTTCTGCGCTATTAGTCAGTAAAAGAACCATGCTCTGCATAATGTGTTTAAGCCAGGAGAAAATAAATCCTACAAATAATAGCTACACACGAAAAAAAATTTGAAATAGGAAGAGCAACTTGTACTGGGGTATCAAACTATTGACTTACAGTCTCATCACACTCGTTTTATCTTCTCCTGCCGCTATCCCTGTAGTCCCCTTCACTTTCTTTATCCTTCAAAAAGCCTAAGAATGCAAGGAAGCCGAAAAAGAAGAATCCACCCGACCAGTTGCCACCGCCGCCACCCCCACCACCTCCACCATCACCGTCATCGCGGGGTGGGAAACCTGTACCGCCGTCATCGAGTTGTGGCGACTTTTCCTGAACTGCAATTCAAATATGTACTTGTCAGCTACATTTAGAATGAGAGAGATTCTCCAAACACATGCGGACATATCAAACATTCTACAGATGGTCAGCTTCCAAATTGCCATTGAAGAATTAGAATATGAATCACGTAACACAAGCATGGCTCACACCAGCATGGTCTCTAGAAATAAGACCATGGTCATTTAACCGGATAGGACAAGATGAACTATTTCCAAAAGAACAGTATGAGAAATCTGGAATGCTTAGCAGCTCCCCATCTTTATAAAATGAGATTACGCAATATGACCTGAGGTGGGCTATTATTAGCTAAGTAGCCAAGCAATCCCTCATTATATTATAGATGCAATGACAATACTGTATGAGTATGGATTGATAGAACTATTACTGTGAGTAGGAGCTTGGGTAATTGTCGGAGCTTTGTGCGTAATAGTCTGGGTTTGCTCTGCGCCACATCTTGCATTCTGCAGGCAGTTGACAGAAAAATGTCAATGAAGGACTTGAAAAAAGAATTCCAATGCTATTTTGAATAGTCTATAAACAAATTGTTCCATAGTGCCAGACCATTCGCACAAAAGGGCATGAGTGAGAGAGAGAGAGAGAGAGAGAGTTATACATTTGTACATGCATTTACTGCTCCAGGCATTTTTAGGTCACTTATATCATGAGGTTATCTAACTGTTTTGTTCTACTAAAAAGTAAGAACTACTTGCATGTGTGCTGATATTCTCCAAAGTGCACAACAGCTTGATTTTACTGGGCTTGCAAAAAATAGCTACTTGGTTATCTATCATGCCAGCCTAAAAAAATTAAGAAAAATCTAGCTCTCAATCTCATGCTTAATGGACAACCTAGCCGAAAAACAACAGAACAATACGATGGCACCCAATATAATTTTGATCATATTGACTATGAATCATATTTCTTATATTACTTAGCAAGTACTAAGCAAAACAGCATAATGTCTTGGAATTGGATGAACGAAATAAAGCAGACAAGCCAAAGCACTTAATACTAACCAAAGCTGCAAAACATATGGCTGAAGTGGATCTTCCAATTGAAGGCATGACATATCTCCTTCTATTGATGGGTTGTAGTTGTATCCCCAATCCTGCTGGACTTGAAGCAATGACCTTAACTTTTCCCCTTAGGGCAGAAAGATGTTTAGATTGCAAACCAAGCTCCACAGGGGGGTGTCTCATGATCTTAGTTCGTTCCTGTAACCCAGCATCTGTTCGTATCGCAAGTAATGTTAAAAGATAAACTAGAATCATAAATAAAAGTCAAAACATGCTACTTCTAATTTTCCAACAGCAAAAGAAAGTCTATGGTAAATCAAATCAAGCCATGTCAAATGTCTGGTGAGCATGTCTGGGTGAAAGATGATGTCGTCTCAACGAAAAAAATAAGACACAACTTTTTGGGTTGATATGCGGAAAGATAACCTTAAGATGCTTCAGCATAAGTAAGAACGTGCCTCTTTCCGAAAGTGAATTACTAAAAGAGGTGAAAGTGTAAATGATATGGGTAGAAGTAAAGCTCTAAAATATGATCTTGTCGATGCTACTGCATATCATCTACCTCAATACATGCCCAGGATGTTAAACCTACCAGTATATGCTATATAATATATGCCCTCAATTTTGAAAATGATAGGAGAATATCAAAGAAAAATAGATTGTTATCTTATTCTATCAAAAAGCGTGTAAAATAGACCTTAGTGGATATTTTATAGACCTGCAATTTCAATTCGATAAAGTAGAAGGACAACAACAAAATGCTGGAACCTTTAAAAAGCAATGCTTTGTCACTTAATAACAGGTTTCTCAGAGAATATAATACCTTAGATTGTCTTCAAATCATACAAGTTTAAGGTATCAAACTAAATATACTAACTGAATCTTCAAATTTTGGGAGAAAAAACTGTCAGCAACACCACAACCAACCGCTTGATATTAAATGCTATGACTCATTATTGAAAAGCTTCATCTCAAAACAGCACCTAGTGCCACCAAGATCTCCATATGTCTATCCCATCCATATCAGTAATCCATATCCTAACAACACGCAGCAGTGGATATCTTATTTCACAATGTAGTCAAATTTAGAAAGACCTAAAGTTAGGGATTTCTCAAAAGATATTGTGCTGGGGATTTTATATACCCATTCAGGGGGGTATGAGATATGATGTTCGTCCCCATCTTGCTTAAATATTTCCTTTCCTTTCATCAATCATAGCAAGCCTTTCAGTTTCCTGACATTCAGTGGTGAGTTGAGGTGGCAAGCCCTCAATCTAGAAGTCAACAAGAAGTGCAGTTATCCATTTACATATGCAATTACCAAGAAGAGGGCACTTCTCATCCATGTAGTGTCAATTAATAATATACATTACATCATATCACATCTTTCCAAGTCAGAATCAAATTAATGCACCACCACAAATTCAGACAGAACCGCATGTCATCAATCCAACTTCCACAGTGATTTATGCAATCAATGCTAATTACCCATTGGTAGTTGAGAAGTGGAGCAGATAGTGCTTGAAACAAAGATAGACATCTTCACAGCAATGGATCAATGTGACCTGCACATATAAACATTGACGTTTGACTGAATTAAGCAACAGCTTCTAAGAATCAGAAAAAAACTGGATTTAAGCAGTAACTAAGTGAAAGTACATGATCTAGAAGACAGACGCAGCATGAGATTTAACAAAAACATGATACATCTCTATGTCATTACTCATACAACTGTTGAATATCATTCCAATACAGAAGAATCACACATGAGAAGACTGATTTCTGAAGTAAATAAGGCTCTCGCCTTTTAATTGGAAAGATCGCATGCATGGCTAAGCAAAAATAAAGGCATTTGAGACTTGAGAGAACTAAGGAGATTTAAGTCGCATAGAACCAAATTCTCAAAACCAGGACAACGAACAAGCCCAATTACAAGAATAAAACAGAATTAGCATGTATTAAGAAGTGGTCGTCCACACTCCACAGCCTGGATTAGTTCTTCCCTCAGCTACTTGTGCTATACAACTGTTAACGATAAGTACGATATTGATAGAGCCTTCTTCCAATGAACAATGGCTACGTATGCACCGGTCAACCCTTTATGATGGCGTATCCTTGGAAGAATATATGCATCTAAAGGAAATTTCAGACCAAAAAGTGGGATGGGTAAAATAATTTCATGTTGTAAATACAAATTGGGGAATCATTCAATTACCCATTTGGCGGATTGCAGCAAGGCATTGTCATTCATTTTTAAGCTGGAGCTATTAAACTAACACATAAATAAGAACCTCCCCATAAGGTAACAGCTTATTATTCCGGTAACCCACATTCAACCGAAGAACTTGGGACAACAGATAACTTCGGCACATCGATTGCGTAACTTGGGACCTTTTTTAATTCTAATCAACTGATAACTTCAAAACCATTGATCTCCAGTAACTTCTCTCTCCACCATAACAGGCAAGAATCTAAAGCTTCACTCAATAACCTATTGTCGCTAATCGCCGATATACACAGACAAGTTACCATGCACATATGCCGTGTACCGTACTCCACGAAAGCCTAATCTAGTATAACAGAATCGCATATTAATTACGAACATCCAACCGGATCAACTAATGACAACGATTACAATCCTATCCGATTGTTTTAAGAAATAGCACAAATTTCTTCCATTTTTTTTTCGACGAGCAACATATCTATCCGAACAAAAGGAATCAAATTTCTGCAATTCATACGAACTAAAAGCTCAACAATCAATCAAACAGAAAACGTCTACAGTTGTCAATTATCACCAATAGAACCTATTTGTCGTCCTGCCCAATTCGTCCTGAACGCATAAAGAAAGCGAATCAAAAGGACGCAAAGCAGCAATTTTTATCTATCCACCACCAATATCAAAGCCAAACACGAGCGACGGAAGATGTCTACGTACCCTTGAGATGTGCGCGGCGGCGAAAAGAGCGAGCTTTGGCCTCTGGGGAGGGAACGAATGACGCGGGCGAGATAGGGAGAGGGAGAAAGAGGGAGATGGCGGAGGTGAAAGACGAAAGAGCTTGAATCGGACGCGAATGTCGCCCGGCGACGCGAGGTCGAGCTTTTCACGCCGACGTCGCCACCGCCACCGCCACCGCCACCGCCTCTCGGAGAGGAACCCGAAGGAGGAGGAGCTACGACCGAGAGCAGAAAGGCGGAGAGAGAGAGAATGCTGAGGATGTTGCTAACGAGCAGCACCTCAAAGCTCGAAGGTGGTCCGGGTCGTGCTGTTATTGGGCTTGCGGCTCTCCTTGAAAACGGGCTGGGCTTGTAGCCCCCACAGATGGCCGAGTAACCGGAGCTCAGCCCGCTACCCTTCGGCTGGAGCGCCGCCGTCAGTGGCGGCCGAGCCTCCGGAGGACGTGACGGAGAGCGGCTCGCAAGTCCGCGACGGAGACGACCAAGGCGAGGCCTTCCTCGACTAGCCGTCTCTCTCGTTTCTTCTGATGATCACAATGCTATCTATTCATGCGCAGCCCAGTTGGCGTCTCTTCTTGTACATGAGCGTTGCGGATGTTCGGTTTTTTTCGTTTAAGCTAATACCATCGTGCCAGTTCAGTGACCTTTGTAAGGTACTAAGTTGGAAATTTGAAATCATTCTCGTTGGATATTGTTAATAATTGGGATAATGACATGAATAGTCTATAAATTTTGACCCAATATGCAATGTGGTCTCTGAACTTTAACCTAATGTTCAATGTAGTCTCTGAATTTTTAATTTGTTCAATGTGATCCTGGATTTTTTGTAAATGTTCAATGTAGTCTCTGAACTATATGAAAATGTTCAATGTAGTCCTTGAACTATATGAAAATGTTCAATATCAATATAGTCCTTCCATTAATTCAAGATCAGGGACAACATTGAACATTTTCATATAGTCCAGAGACTAATTTGAACATGTATCAAAAGTTTATGGATTACATTGAATAAATTAAAAGTTCAAAGACCACATTACACATTAGACTAAAGTTTAGGAATCACATTGAATAAATTAAAAGTTCAGGACAATATTACACATTGGGCCAAAATTTAAGGACTATTTATATCATTTTCCCTTAACCATTATCGGACTTTTGATAGCTTGCTGTCTATGTTTTATGCTCCAGAGGAACCTGACGATTACATGACGATAACTTTTTCCGTTCTTGCTTGTTTACGAACAGCAATCTTCCAAACTTAAAACCTAGGCTCTGAACTTCAGCTTTTGTTTATCCCGTGTGTGTCTTTAGATGGGTCGTGAAATTTCTGTTTGTGTCTTTGCCCCCATGTTTGATGTCTTTCATCGTTGAGAATGCGCGCTCCACCCTGCTGGACACGATCATCATGCTAGTCTAGGTTCTGGTGGAATAGAGCATGAGATTCTAAGTTTGTCGTGAAACTCAAATAAGCCATGTTATGTCTTTGCTGACTTGCCTATTCACTTCGTCGTTTGCAGGTGAACTATATACAGTTGCTTGCAGTCCCACGGATGCAACACTGGTGGCAACTGAAGGTGGTGACGATAAAGCGTTTCTGTGGAGGATAGGTCAAGGGGATTGGGCATTAGAGCTTCAAGGCATGTAAATGAAGCCACATCCTATTGAATATAAGATCCATTTCCTTGATGCTTTACTAGTCATTAACGTTAGAGCAGGCGCTAATTAGTTTATGTGATCCTCATTCTGTACAAGGCTTTATGACTCCAATTCTTTAGAGCTCCTGTAGGTCATAAGGATTCTGTCTCTAGTTTAGCATTTAGTATGGATGGGCAGTTGCTTGCATCTGGAAGCCTCGATGGACTTATTCAGATTTGGGATGTCTCATCTGGCAATCATAAAAGAACCCTGAAGGACCTGGAGGGGCCATAGAGGTGAAAATGTGAACTAATTATATCATGCCTCGACATATCATTTTCGCAGAGAAGTTTCGAGTGAGCTGTGTGATTACTCAGTGGGTCAGGTGGCATCCAAAGGGACATTCAATAGTGGCAGGTTCTGGAGATTTGACAGCTTAAGTTTGTACTTGAATATGTTCTCTAGACATGGTAGCAATGTAACTTGAGCAGATTTTACTCTTGATGGTACTTATTTAGTCTCTACTCTGATATCTTGTACTGTGAAGCATGTTTTTGGTCATTATCAACACTAAGGCATTTCCTTATTATAGGCCTCCTGTTGACCTAGGTAAAACAATTTGTACTGGCACTGATGATGCGACTATGAATATTTAAAATCCCAAGAGTGGGGAAAACGTTCATGTCATAAATAGTTTGAAGTCTTCTTTTTATACTATTATTCACTTGGCGAGACACTTATCGCAAACTTGGAAGTAGCTTCCTGGGGAAGAAGTTTTTAAGGTATTATGGCAGAATTTCAGGAGATAATAAACGACTTCTCTTTGATCATGTTTTCCATTTTAATTTTTTAATCATTACTATATGATTTGATCAACTACCGAAAAGATGTATGTTTTGTAGATAAGTGGATGAGCTACAGGATCTTGAATATAATGAGAAAGGCCTTGCATTCTTCTAAAATATAAGCATCACTTGTGTTAGTCTCTTTGTAAATCATGAATTCGATGTAATAAGATGCTATCATGAACCTTAATTTTACGTCTTTAACTGCTATTGCTTGGAGTAGCAATATCCTTGGAACTTTATCACGAGACATCTAGTTTTTTTTCGCTTCCATAACAGTTCCTATTAGCTTTGAGGAACAGTAGGGATTATTTGACTGTGGCCTAGCACTAGATCTTTGTGAAAGAGGACCATTCGAGATGATCACATCTAAGCCATTCATTTCTGTTTGTTTATTTATCTGGAACGTAGCAGACCGTGCCCAGTGGCAAAGGGCTTAGTTTTGTTGTTGTCATTTGTTTATTTAGCTGAGATGTCTTTTCAGTGATCTAGGCATCCTCGAAAGTCACTAGTCAAAACTTGAATTAGTTTTTATTCCATTTATCTGAAAGCTGATAATTGGGAAGCCCAACAAATTTGGTTTCTTTTCCTCCCCATTTTTGTAGGACTATCACGTTCCTCCTTATATAATGTCCACAATTTTGTATGTATTGGAAGAAAAAGGCACTGGAAAAACGAATGACTAACATATAGTAAAGATGTGGTATCTGAAGTCAGAGTGGCGTATGCAGCCTTAGTTGTTCCTTCCAAAATACTCGACATCTCATGTGCTCTACTTCGGTTAATCATATCATGCTGAAGGATTGACATGCATGACGATAAGCTCTGATTCAAGTTTTGCTCTTATTGGTGTAAGAGATGGTTCCGTTCACCTTGTCAATATATCAAGCGCAAGTGTTGGATCTTGTTTCCTGTTCTCTTCTTCTTTGTTTAGTCTGTTTGGCTTTTTTAACCTTCTCCCTCTCCATTCATGTCATACTATCTTGAAGAATCCATTTGTGTCAATGGAAATGCAGGAGGAAAAAAAAATCATCAATTACGAACCACTTCTCGTAGGATTGATTTAATCAGGATGTGGTACAGTGGAGGTGTCGATAAACTCGACTAATTCAAATTTGATATAGCAGTGTTTGCTCGTTTTAAGACGAGAAAAATCCTTCACCGAAACTCCGATCTTCGGTTTTTATTAAAGTAAGTTCTGTGGTTTGATTACTAGGAGAGTTGTGGCGAAAAAGACAGAGAAACAGAGTGTGACACAGGATTGTATGGAATGGATAGAAATCGAATGGATTGAAAATGGATTTGAGATCGATAGAGTTTCAAGCTACGTTACAATACTCCTACGAAAGCTGTAAAGGACTGAAAAGTTAACTAAAGCTACAAAAAGATGTAAATACAGGAAATAAAGATACGTCGGAAACTAAAGTACAAATAAGCTTAAGTGTTTTTGCATTCTTGTTGTTATCCGTCCTTTTTCCCCTTTGCCTCCTCTGAGTATTTGTATCTCCTCCTATCCTGCAACTGCTCGTCGGTTACTTCCACATTTTCAAACTTTGAATATTTTGGCGCTTTCAGTAGCTGCTATTTCTTATCACGTTTTCCAGTTTTATTGTCCGCCAAAACCTGATCTCAACCGTTAAGATGATTTCAAATATGGATAAGTAACTTCCCACAATATGCCCATGCTCACTATCTCTACTTTTGCTCATAACTTCCTGTTATCGTGATGTACGTGGCTGGGCTGTAATTCTTCAATGTATTCCCGAAGTGTGAATCTTCCGAATTTCGGGAAAGGGTCGCTGTCCTGAAGTATTAATATTCCATCATCCCGAATTACAACTCTCCATATTTCGATAAATATACATATTTTCATCATTCGCCGAACTCGGGAAACGATGCCATTCACACTTGCTCCTCAGCATGTTTCCGAATTTGGTCCAGACGAGTTTTGGAAGATGGTTGATTTCCCTTGTATGCCAGATTTGGCATTAAAGCCGATTCGGCACTTATGCCGATTCTTATTTTGGTGTCAACAAGCAGTTTCAGATTAATTAATTCAGTCTTGTCAAAAACCTTTGGGTATTATCAGTCATCTCAAGACCATTTTATTTGGTCTTGTGATGAAATTACCTTGTTACTCAGTTAGTGCATATATATGCATCATGTCTTTGCCCTTGCAAATATTATAATTTGGATATATGGCTATGCTGTGGCCGAACCAATTAGTGCATTTACAGTCTCATGACATATGCTACTGATACCAACAGGTTGTAAGTTCTCTGAATGGTCACGCAGATTCTGTTGAATGTGTGGGACTGGCACCAACGTATAACCTGTTCTAACATCCTTTTTCGAAGTATCATGTAAACATGTTCTTTTGGTTTGTGCGTGGGTTTATTCAAGGTCAAGTTAAATCTGGTTCTTGGCCTACTTGTCAACGGGAGTAATGTCCCCCAGGAATTTGTTGAGGGTTCCAATTACACATTGCTCTAAGAGATGGTTTGGAACATAGTTTAGGAGGGTATCTGCAGATATAATCTGCAAGTCAATCTTCATAATGATATCGAGAGCTCAATGGTGTCTTTTTGAGTTATACTTGAATGTCGTGATGCACGTGTAGTTAGTAATAAACTACCATAAAAACTTTAAGATAAAACAATGACAGTGGGGGAGCAAACGTCTGCATAAGGAGAGCAAAACAAGGGTATGATAGCTAGTTCAAAACCAAAACGAGTAGTGGTTAGTTGCTAAGAGCATTGACTTATTGTTGTGCCGGTCAAAATAATTTGAGAAGGCAAGTGAAGCGTGAGTTGCTGCCTAGTTCGCACGTTCCACACGGACAAAGATGGAATATCCCGTTCCTAATGAGGTATATTAAGCATTTAACAAGTGAATGCTCAACTGTGTTAACAAGGGATTGAGTGCTGCATCTATTCTCTTATCAAAGAAAAAAGTTGCTGATATTCCTCCCGTCAGCGTGCAAATTCAAATTTAAGTCATTTCAAAAAGAAAAAGTGTTGATCTGTTAGAATCAGCAATTTAATTTAATGTTTCGGATTTCCTGTGGTAGCTCTCTGTGGGCTGCAACTGGAGGCTCGGATCAGAAGCTTATTATATGGAATCTCCAGCATTCTTCTCCCCGTGCTACCTGTGATCGTGAGGTGATTGCTTATGTTTCACTTTACCTCAACTTCATAGATCAAATTAGTTGATCCAAGATTCGATTGGCATAGTGGTCCTCGGCCCTTTGCATCGCTTCATTTGCTGATGGACCGAAGGACTCTATTTTCGGCACCTGTAGTCTTTAGGACGGAGTGACTTGATTGACAGGGGCCGGTATATCGAGATTCCTGGCTACAGGTTCTCTCAAAGTAAGGGCGTGGGATAGCCTTTCTGGTGATTGTGGAAAAACGTTTGATGGGCACTCCGATGCGAATCAGTCTGTTTCGGTGTCTGCTACTGTGGAATTCCTTGTTTCCGTTTCACTTGAGGGATCAGCCAGGGTTTTTGAGATGACTGAGTTTCACTAAGAAATCAGGATGTGCAATGTTATTGTTTCTGTACAGTCCCTGAACTTCTAAAATTATGGCCCCCATTTTTCCTCTTCTTTTTTTTGGGGGGGGAAGGGGGGGCGTTTATTTTGCCTCCCAATTGAGGATTGTGACAAATTACCCCATGAAGTTTCAATTTTGCAATTTGCTCCCTTGTCTTTTCAAATTTGTGGCAATGTGCCCCCTAGCGTTGACTCCAGCCAAATTTTTCTCACAGATCTGATCTGACTGCGCGTGACCAATTATGAAATATTAATATATCGTCTATATATGTGAGAAAAATACGGAGACTACTCAAAAAACATTTCAAAACTATATATTGATTTGCATTTAGTGTTGACTCCGGTCAAATTCTCACCGGAACATTAAGCAACATGCTTTCACTTGCAATATATTCTTCTACTATTTTATATGTAATATTCTTATATGCCATCAGTAGTAGGATTTTGACCTTGTCCCCTTCTGGGTGGGACCTCCTTCGCTACCGATCGGCCGATTCTTTTCCTTCCACCCACCCCTCGAGTTACTTCATCTCATCGGCAGCCATCTCAATAGTTATATTCCCCGTTTAAGAGGGTTCCTCCCCTACTAATTTAACTCCAAGAGCGACAACTGTGCTTCGGCCTACAACATTTAGCTATAAACCAGAGCTAATGATTGGAGATCTTCTACTTGGATAGTACACAGCTTCCCCAGACCAAGAGCTAGCCACAGGAGCTTTACCGGACTCCTTCCATCTACTGAGACCAAGATTATAGAGACTATTCTTACGGAACCGATCGCCATGTGCCCTTAAGAACGAATTGAATCAGTAACTTCCCCTTGAGAGCAAACTTGCAAGAAGCGAGAAGATTCCTGGCTAATCGGTGAGTAGTGGTCAAAGATAAATGTGCCACCCCGTCATTAGTCACATTGCCACCGATTTCCAAAATTCAGGGGTAGATCGCGAAAATTGAAACGCCAAAGGAAAATTTGTGAAAGTCCGAAAAACTGCGGGGGGGCCAATATGTAATGGTGCACCTTTTTCCCCCTATGTTATCTGAGTGAGTTTTTGAACAGAGTACGTAATAAAATGGTCAATCCATTTAATTCAGCAGTAGGGGATTCAATCCCCAAATTTACTGCATGAAGAAAGAGCCATCTGCCGGATCTGGTGCTCTCATTCAATTCTGACAGGGGTCGAAAGGTATCAATGGCCCGGAAGACCGATGATCACAGAGCTGAAAGCGGTGCACATCCAGCCCGATGCGTCTCTATCTCCTGCTCACAACCCCGCCATCAAAACTCAGCCGGAGAGCACCAGGAACACAGCTCAAATTGCTGAAAAGGCAAGTGGGGTGGCTTGGAACTCGACCTTGCTTCGGTTGGCCTTTAAAGACCGATGTCCGAACCGGACCGAAAACGAGCAAATGCTTTCGTTATGCTTCGAAAAATCCAGAGGGGACAAGAACCTTTCACTTGAATGGAAGCAGATCGAAGAAGAGGGTCCACTGTCTGTTCATTGCCTCTTGTAAGTTTTGTTTGTTGGGTTTGCCAGTAGAGATAGTTAATGACTATCGGACGCCAGCAGGTTCACCTGTAGATATGGGACGGTGATGGCCACAGATGCCATTACTTTCTGGTAGTCGTACTTGGCCCTCGAACTCAGTTGCATTGAAAGCTCGGCCTCTCTCGAACGTCAATCTATTTATTCTTAATAGTAGTGGTAACTTTCGCTTTTCAAATTTAAGCTCCGTTTATTTTACGAAAAATAAATAATTTAAAAAATATTTTTTAAAAAATAATTACTTGCATCACTTGAAATATAAAATTCCAAATAAAAAGTAGATGAATACACATGAGTCGATGTGCTATCAGTATCTAAAATGCTCTTTTGTATACTTTTTTGATAGAATTTGTACTAGCACATAACTTCTTATATTTCATATCATGCGTTGGCAAAGTACCTCTCCGTTGACTTTAACAATATATAATGGTGGGTGAGTTCTTGCTTCTTAGGGATTTCAACTACTAAGTTTGGTGATGCCTACAAGGAGTTCAAACATATGATACGAAAATAATAGGTACATAAAAAAAAATTGAGGAAATTATCAAAAAAATTTCAAACCTGTTGCATTTGTGCCATATCAATCATAAACGTTTTAATTTGGTTAATTTAGTCCTAAACCTTTTAACAATTTTCAAATTCAGTCCTAAACATTTCAATTATGCTAATTCAGTTCTAAATCTTTGGACGATTTGCCAATTTAGTCTTAAACCTTTTGACGATTTGTTAATTTAGTATTTCCGGTCAATTTTGATCGGAAATCGTTGACATGGCGATTTAGTTGTATGCTATGTAGGACTGGCGGTGCTAATGTAGATAATTTTTAAATTATTTTTTTCCTTTCTTTATTTTTTTCTCCTTTTCTTCTCTTTTTGTTTCTTTTTTTTTTTTGGCCAGCCGCTAGCCAATCCTCGCCTACACCAAAAATTGTCTAAAGTCAACGCTGATCATGCTGCGTAGGATGACCAACGTTGACTAGACCTCAATGTTAGCAATTTCTGACAAAAATTAATCGGAATGACTAAATTGGCAAATTGTCAATAAGTTTAGTACTACATTGGCACAATTAAAAGATTTATGATTAAATTGAAAAATTATCAAAAAATTTAGGACTAAATTGATCAAATTAAAACATTTATGATACAATTGATACAAGAACAATAGGTTTATGACTCTTTTAGTAATTTTCCCTGAAAATATCGATAGCCCTAAAAGTTATGAATTCTGCTATCTTATGTAAAGGTCACTATTTCGTCATACCGAACGTGTGGACCTTAGTGTTTTGAGGATGCGGATGTTGTATCATATGTAAGGTGAGTGGTTCGGATCAGATTTTTTCCCAGCAACTCGCGCTTCTTCTTCTCTTTTTTTGAAATCCAGGAAATAAAATTTTCCCAGGTGTTTGAAAGTTACATCTCCGTAACTAAATGCAGATTTACATGTTAATGCTTACCCATTTTTTCAGATGATTCCAAGCGTTTCGGGAACGAAATCTATAACATGTAAGCCGTGAGATATGAAAATAATTAAATTAAATTAGTCGTACTTTCTTATCATTAGTGCATGAGACTGACAGCAAATCACTTTTGCCACAAAGTCGGGAATTGAATGCATTCCTCTGAAAGGCTAACGCCCGAATCATAATGTTGCGAAGCGAATCTGATAAAGAATGACCAAAAATCAGACATCAACGTGGAAGTGCCGCGTTTCGCGGCGAGAGGGTGGCGACGGTTGGTCTTTTGTCTTACCCGACAACTATCGGCCAACTCCCCTACCACACAACCCCTCAACTCTTCCTTAACCTCGAGTCTAACATCAAAGGCAAAATTACACGATCCATTTTTTTTAAAGGATTAATACTATTAAAAATTCCAAATCGATATATTTATGATAAATTTACTCAAAATTAATAGCAGTGGTAACTTTTTCTTTTCAAATTTAAGCTCTATTTATTTTATGAAAAGTAAATAATTAAAAAAATATTTTTTAAAAAATAATTACTTGCATCGCTTGAAATAATAAAATTCCAAATAAAAATTAGATGAATACACATGAGTTGATGTGCTATCGGTATCTAAAATGCTCTTTTGTATACTTTTTTTGACAGAATTCGTACTAGCATATAACTTCTTATATTTCATGTCATGCGTTGGCAAAGTGCCTCTCCGTTGACTTTAACAATGTATAATGGTGGGTGAGTTCTTGCTTCTTAGGGATTTCAACTACTAAGTTTGGTGATGCCTACAAGGAGTTCAAACATATGATACGAAAATAATAGGTACATAAAAAATTGAGGAAATTACCAAAAAAATTTCAAACCTATTGCATTTGTGCCAAATCAATAATAAACATTTTAATTTGATCAATTTAGTCCTAAACCTTCTGACAATTTTCAAATTCAGTCCTAAACATTTCAATTGTGCCAATTCAGTTCTAAATCTTTGGACGATTTGCCAATTTAGTATTAAACCTTTTGATGATTTGTTAATTTAGTCATTTCGGTCAATTTGATCGGAAATCAATAACATGGCTATTTAGTCGTATGCCACGTAGGATGGGCGGCACTGATGTAGATAATTTCTAAATTATTTTTTTCCTTTCTTAATTTTTTTCTTCTTTTCTTCTCTTTTTTTTCTTTTTTTTTGGCCAGTGGCTAGCCAATCCTTGCCTACACCAAAAATTGTCAAAGTCATCGCCGATCATGCCACATAGGATGGTTGACGTTGACTAGACCTCAACGTCAGCAATTTTACCGACAAAAATTGGTTGAAAGAACTAAATAGGCAAATCATCAATAGGTTTAGTATTACATTGGCACAATTAAAAGGTTTAGAATTGAACTAAAAAATTATCAAAAATTTTAAAACTAAATTGATCAAATTAAAACGTTTATGACATAATTGGTACAAGTACAATAAGTTTATGACTTTTTTTGTAATTCCCTTTAAAAAAATTGATAGCCCTAAAAGTTATGAATTCCGCTATCTTATGTAAAGGTCACTATTTCGTCATACCGAACGTGTGGGCCTTAGTGTTTTGACGATGCGGATGTTGTATCATGTAAGGCAAGTGGTTCGGATCGGATTTTTTCCCAGCAACTCACGCTTCTTCTTCTTTTTTTTTTGAAATCCGGGAAATAAAAATTCCCAAGTGTTTGAAAGTTACATCTCCATAATTATATGCAGATTTACATGTTAATGCTTACCCATTTTTTCAGATGACTCCAAGTAGACATGGCCACGGGCCGGTTTCGGCCCGGGTCAAACTCGGGACCAGCCCATTGACCAGGCCTATGGTTCGAAACCAGAACCAGTCTAGAACCGCCGGTTCCGAGCCCGATTCAAAAAAAAAATTGCAACAGGGCCTGCACGTCTACAGGCCCTGCTGCAGCCTGCAGGCCCATGGCAGGTGGCCGTTGGATTACAAAATACTATAGTAACAATGATAATGAAGTGACTACATTATTATAGTGAAATTCCCATTATTTATTTAGTTGCTTGTGTTTTTTATCCACGTTGCAAATTAGATGGTTTAGGTGATTATTTGCATATGTATTATCAATGTTTACATTATAATATGGTAGATGTTATAACCATACTAAGGGAGGTTAAAAACGTAGTAATAGAATTATATAATGAATTTTGTACTAAAGGAGGTGATATTAGATATTCTCAATCTATCGAGATACAAAGTGAGAGTACAGGTAAAATTAGTAGAGGGTACCAACTTTTATTACATGGACAAAAAAAGCAAAAGAGAATAATAGGAAACATTTCTGAATTATAGATGTGTCTAACTGTTTTCTTTGAGTTTTCTGAATCCGAAGGTAGTATAGGTTTTTTAATTTTGAATTGGTGGAAGAGGCACGCAAGCCAATACCGAATCTTTTCTCTTATTACAAAATAAATTTTTGCAACCCCATGTTCGACAGTTGCGGTCGAATAAGCATTCAATGTCGGAGGTAATATTTTGGATGAACAACATTTAAAATTAGTTCAGGAATCAGTAGAGGCTCAAGCTTGCGTCGATGATTGGACGAAGGCTCAATATCGACAATAAGAAATAGATCAGAATAATGAATCCGAATTCTTTGACGACGGAGATACCACCACTATTGGTACCGGTACTAGAACGGATAGCGACGATTGAGGGTAAAAGAACTATATGGATTTTGATTATTCTATCCCTAAGAAAATATGTAAGGTGCTTAATAATAATTCATTAAGTTCAAGCCTCATCTCTTTTTCTCTTTTTTTTTCTCTAAATTTGATTACAATGTACATTTTAATTACATTTTATATTGAATAATTTATTATTTTATAATTTTATAATTTATTTATTTTTTAATTTTTATCAGCCGTAACCAGAACTGCCTTTACCTTTTATACATGGTCACGAATCAGAATCGGTCGGTTCCAAACCATAATCATGTCTAAATTTCCAAGCGTTTTGGGAACGAAATCTATAACATGTAAGCCGTGAGATATGAAAATAATTAAATTAAATTAGTCGTACTTTCTTATCATTAATGCATGAGACTGACAGCAAATCACTTTTGCCACGAAATCGGGAATTGAATGCATTCCTCTGAAAGGCCAACGCCCGGAATCATAATGTTGCGAAGCGAATCAGATAAAGAATGACCAAAAATCAGACATTAACGTGGAAGTGCCGCGTTTCGCGGCGAGAGGGTAGCGACGGTTGGTCTTTGTCTTACCCGACAACTGTCGGTCAACTCCCCTACCCCACAACCCCTCAACTCTTCCTTAACCTCAAGTCTAACGTCAAAGACAAAATTACATGATCCAGGATTAATATTACTAAAAATTCTAAATCGATATATTTATGATAAATTTATTTAAAATTAATTTTTTGACTATCAAAAGTTTTAAACTAGTACATTTATGATAAACATACTCTCCGTCAAATTAAATTAATACCATAAAAAATCATAAATTGGTAAATTGTCACGTGTCATCAAACTTAACAATTTAAAAGTAAAATTTAACAAAAACTAACGGAGGGTAAATTTATCATATGTGTACATGTCTGTGATTTTTGGAGATCAAAAAATTAATTTAGGGTAAATTTGTCACATGTGTACCAATTTGAGGTTTTTTGTAGTACTAACCCTTTTTTTAACATATATGCCCTTGAATAAATCTAAATTGTGGAATCCAAACTTCTCCTCGAATGGAACTTGTTAAAGAAATTAATTTTCTACTATGGGTGATTTTCCTTTTATTCATTACTTTGGATAATGAGTTTAATGAAAGAAATTCGTTGGTCGACATGTGTATAGGGTTAAATTGGCAAAATCTATTTATGCTCTTAAATGGAAAGTCGGATTTGTGAAACTTCACCTCACCCTCCATCGTCGAGCCATCTCGGCCACCCGAATTTTTCGTGTCCTCCGCGATTGGACTCGGTACCCCAACACTGGACCCGAGAACTAAGTATGCAGGCATGGAGCCTCACTGTGGGTCCGAGCAATGGCAGACCGAGAATTTCGCGTGAGGAATGATAAGTTTTAACTAATATATGTGCATATATATTCACATGCGCATAACTATTTTTAGGAACTTCTTTTCCCAGTACTTTAAAAATTGGAGACCTAAGGGGCGAGGGTCACCACCACCGCCTATTAGGTCGGCCAATGGATCCGACCATTTGATATTCGGGTCTGAGGACTTGATGGGACTAGATTCCCCAACACTTGACTATTCCCAATGTCTTAGCAAAGGGACACAAGGACTCGGGATCCCGACAATCGAACTCGAGATCCAAACCGGTGATATTTAGAGCTTTTCGATAACAAAAATTGAAAAGGTGATTTCGAACACGGTTGTAATTTGCGAGTTCCATTCAAGCACATGACAGTATACCGTGCCGTCACAGTAAATAGAAACGGTATCACGCAAGAAACTTGAGATGTCGAAGATAGACGCCACTAGAAAACAACTTTTCTCGGCAAAGTTTGGTCCAAATTAAATTTAAAAAACGGATTAATATCATAAAAAATCTCAAGCTGGTACATCGAAAGGTATCGATGGCCCGGAAGACCGATGATCACAGAGCTGAAAGCGGTGCACATCCAGCCTGATGTGTCTCTATCTCCTGCTCACAACCCCGCCATCAAAACTCAACCAGAGAGCACCAGGAACACAGCTCAAATTGCTGAAAAGGCAAGTGGGGTGGCTTGGAACTCGACCTTGTTTCGGTTTGCCTTTAAAGACCGATGTCCAAACCGGACCGCAAACGAGCAAATGCTTTCGTTTTCATAGCTGCTGTTGCAGCTATGCTTTGAAAAATCCAGAGGTGACAAGAACCTTTCACTTGAATGGAAGCGGATCGAAGAAGAGGGTCCACTGTCTGTTCATTGCCTCTTGTAAGTTTTGTTTGTTGGGTTTGCCAGTAGAGATAGTTAATGACCATCGGACGCCAGCAGATTCACCTGTAGATATGGGACGGTGATGGCCACAGATGCCATTACTTTCTGGTAGTCGTACTTGGCCCTCGAACTCAGTTGCATTGAAAGCTCGGCCTCTCTCGAACGTCAATCAATTTATTCGTAATAGTAGTGGTAACTTTCTCTTTTCAAGTTTAAGCTCCATTTATTTTACGAAAAATAAATAATTAAAAAATATTTTTTAAAAAATAATTACTTGTATCGCTTGAAATAATAAAATTTCAAATAAAAAATAGATGAATACACATGAGTCGATGCGCTATCGGTATCTAAAATGCTCTTTTGTATACTTTTTTGACAGAATTTGTACTAGCATATAACTTCTTATATTTCATATCATGCGTTGGCAAAGTACCTCTCCTTTGACTTTAACTATAACAATATATAATGGTGGGTGAGTTCTAGCTTCTTAGGGATTTCAACTACTAAGTTTGGTGATGCCTACAAGGAGTTCGAACATATGATACGAAAATGATAGGTACATAAAAAAATTGAGGATATTACCAAAAAAATTTCAAACCTATTGCATTTGTGCCAAATCAGTCATAAAGGTTTTAATTTGATCAATTTAGTCCTAAACCTTTTGAATATTTTCAAATTCAGTCATAAACATTTCAATTGTGCCAATTCAATTCTAAATCTTTGGACGATTTACCAATTTAGTCTTAAACATTTTGATGATTTGTTAATTTAGTCATTTCGGTCAATTTTGATCGAAAATCGCTAACATGGCGATTTAGCCGTATGCCACGTAGGACGGGCGGCGTTGATGTGGATAATTTTTAAATTATTTTTTTCCTTTCTTTATTTTTTCTTCTTTTCTTCTCTTTTCTTTTTCTTTTTGTTTTGGCTATCGACTAACCAATCCTTGCCTAGACCAAAAATTGTCAAAGTCAGCGCTGATCATGCTACATAAGATGAGCGACGTTGACTAGATCTCGATGTCAGCAATTTTTGACAAAAATTAATCGGAATGACTAAATTGGCAAATCGTCAATAGGTTTAATAATACATTGGCACAATTAAAAGATCTAGAATTGAATAAAAAATTTATGACTAAATTTGTCAAATTAAAACATTTATGGTAGAATTGGTACAAGTACAATATGTTTATGACTCTTTTAGTAATTTTCCCTGAAAAAATCGATGGCCCTAAAAGTTATGAATTTCTTTATCTTATGTAAAGGTCACTATTTCGTCATACCGAACATGTGGGCCTTAGTGTTTTGAGGATGCGGATGTTGTATCATATGTAAGGCGAGTGGTTCGGATCGGATTTTTTGCCAGCAACTTGCGCTTCTTCTTCTCTTTTTTGAAATCCGGGAAATAAAATTTCCCAAGTGTTTGAAAGTTACATCTCCATAATTACATGCAAATTTATATGTTAGTGCTTGCCCATTTCAGATGATTCCGAGCGTTTCGGGAACGAAATCTATAACATGTAAGCCGCCAGATATGAAAATAATTAAATTAAATTAGTCGTACTTTTTTTATCATTAATGCATGAGACTGACAGCAAATCACTTTTGCCACGAAATCGGGAATTGAATGCATTCCTCTGAAAGACCAACGCCTGAATCATAATGTTGCGAAGCGAATCTAATAAAGAATGACCAAAAATCAGACATCAACGTGGAAGTGCCGCGTTTCGCGGCGAGAGGGTAGCGACGGTTGGTCTTTGTCTTACCCGACAACCATCGGTCAACTCCCCTACCCCACAACCCCTCAACTCTTCCTTAACCTCAAGTCTAACGTCAAAGACAAAATTACATGATCCAGGATTAATATTACTAAAAATTATAAATTCATATATTTATGATAAATTTATTTAAAATTAATTTTTTGACTATCAAAAATTCTAAACTAGTACATTTATGATAAACATACTCTCCGTCAAATTAAATTAATACCATAAAAAATCATAAATTGGTAAATTGTCACGTGTCATCAAACTTAACAATTTAAAAGTAAAATTTAACAAAAACTAACGGAGGGTAAATTTATCATATGTGTACATGTTTGTGATTTTTGGAGATCAAAAAATTAATTTAGGGTAAATTTGTCACATGTGTACCAATTTGAGGTTTTTGTGGTACTAACCCTTTTTTTAACATATATGCCCTTGAATAAATCTAAATTGTGGAATCCAAACTTCTCCTCGAATGGAACTTGTTAAAGAAATTAATTTTCTACTATGGGTGATTTTCCTTTTATTCATTACTTTGGATAATGAGTTTAATGAAAGAAATTCGTTGGTCGACATGTGTATAGGGTTAAATTGGCAAAATCTATTTATGCTCTTAAATGGAAAGTCGGATTTGTGAAACTTCACCTCACCCTCCATCGTCGAGCCATCTCGGCCACCCGAATTTTTCGTGTCCTCCGCGATTGGACTCGATACCCCAACACTGGACCCGAGAACTAAGTATGCAGGCATGGAGCCTTGCTGTAGGTCCGAGCAATGGCAGACCGAGAATTTCTCGTGAGGAATGGTAAGTTTTAACTAATATTCGTGCATATATATTCACACGCGCATAACTTTTTTTACGAACTTCTTTTCCCAGCACTTTAAAAATTGGAGACCTAAGGGGTGCGGGTCACCACCACCGCCCGTTAGGTCGGCAAATGGATCCGACCGCTTGATATTCGGGTCTGAGGACTTGATGGGACTTGATTCCTCAACACTTGACTATTCCCAATGTCTTAGCAAAGGGACACAAGGACTCGGGATCCCGACAATCGAACTCGAGATCCAAACCGGTGATATTTAGAGCTTTCCGATAACAAAAATTGAAAAGGTGATTTCGAACATGATTGTAATTTGCGAGTTCCATTCAAGCACATGACAGTATATCGTGTCGTCACAGTAAATAGAAACGGTATCACGCAAGAAACTTGAGATGTCGAAGATAGATGCCACTAGAAAACAACTTTTCTCGGCAAAGTTTGGTCCAAATTAAATTTAGAAAAAGGTTTAACATCATAAAAAAACCTCAAGCTGGTACATCTATGATAAATTTACTCAAAACTAATATTTTGACTACTAAAAACCCCAAATTAGTACATTTGTGACAAATTTATCTTCCGTTAGTTTCCGTTAAATTGAATTAATACAAAAAAATTCACAAACTGTTGCATCTGTGATAAACGGAGGATAAAACATAAAACCATCAGTCAACTATCGTGTGTGATTTAACAAAATAATTTGACAGTAAAATTTAACGGAAATAAATTAAGGGTAAATTTGCCACATGTGTACCAGTTTAGAATTTTTGATGATCAAAATATTAATTTGAGATAAAATTATCATAAGTGTACCAGTTTAAGATTTTCGTAGTATTATTCCTTAAAAAAATGATCTTTTCATCGGGTTTAGAGAGGTATGCAATGGAAATCTACGTGCACACTCGCTTTCATTACAGCAGGGGGAGGAAGGTAGAGTACTGTACCTGGGGAGGCATTTGCGTAACGACTCCTCTGTTCTGTCCTGCCGCGGTCGACGGCGGATACCTACGGACGGCCGTGGGGGCAGTTTACGCGAACATCGTGCAGGTCAAACGAAAATAAAGAAAGAAAAGAAAGAAAGAAAAATATGGCGCAGCGAGGAGTCCCGTTCCACTATAAAATCCACCAAGAAAGCAGAAGCTTTCATTCGTCCACTGGGTCAGAAAGTATCTCACGGCTCCTGACGTTCTTCCTTTGCGGCCACGCGAGGTTAACGCAGCCGCGATCCAGCCCCACGGCGTCGTCGCTCCTTTTGCCTCGCCGTCGTCTCCGTTTCATTTAGGCTTTCCTCCCCTGTTCCCTGGAGCAACGTCGCAGGGCGAGCGACCGATTGGTTCTGTGCCAGGGTCGAGAACGAGCTGAGCTTCTTGGATTTTGATGGGATTTTCTCGTATCTAGAAACTCAGCTTCCAAGACCGACTACTTTGACTCGCGGAGTCGATTCCTTCCGGAAGCTGAAAGCGCGGTCTTCCGAATTGAAGAAATTTCCGAGCTCACCTTCTTGGACTTGTACATTATTTATAAGCCCAAGATAGGAAAAGAAAAGGAAAAAGAAAAGGATGGGTGCTTTAAAAGTCGGGGGCTCGATGGAGTTGGTTTAGGGAGGAGTAGGCTGTTCTCATGGCTATCGAAATGACAGGAGCTGGAGCAGGCGGTGGTGGTGGTAGAGGAGGAGGGGCAGAGACGGAGGTCAACGGCCCAGCGGGGGCTGGCGGCGGCGGCGCGGAGAAGATGAGCCCGGCGGCCCGTCTGTTCCACGCGCCGAGGTTCAACTGCTACATACTCGCGATCATGGGTTGCAAGACGAGGATCAATCCGAGCGTGGTCAAAGCAGGGCTCGAGGAGACTCTGCTCAGGCACCCTCGTTTCTCCAGTAAAATGGTGCGTCGAGTTCTTTCATTTTCTTCTTGTTTTTTCTTTCCAACATTCAAAAAAGCTTTTGTTCTGCCATGTTCTTTGCTAATGACCCAAATGGAAAAAAGCTGTCCTTGTTCTCGATGCCTTTTTCTTCGTGGTTAAAACTGCTGGTTCTCTTCGAATACTTATGATATATTTCTTTTATGTTTTCGCACTCTGGGAAAGCAAGCATGTAGATTTTGACGGAGGACTTTGCCCCTTTTCTTTTCCTTTTTTCTGCTTCATGCTGTCTAGGCTACAAAAGTTATTAGCCGCATTGTTTTAGGACAATACATCTCCAAAGGACCGAATGTGAAGGAAGTACACAAGAAAAGCATTGACAAAGTCACTACACTTTGCTCTAGCAAAGGAAACTGAAGTGTACCCATATGGTTTTCCACATTCTTAACTTGCCCCAGTTTGGCAATCCATTCAAATGAAATGTAACTGGCAATGCTCTTTAATTGTTTGTGTCCGCTAACTGGAGCTTACACCCTGATATGTATTGATCTCGTGATTGAAATGCCGCCTCCCTGATATGCATCTCTGCTGTTTTGTTGGTTGTGGGAAGGAAGGTGGGAGATATAAAGAGAAGTGGAAAAATGAAGTGGGTTCAGACGAAGGTGAACTTAGATGAGCATGTCATTGTTCGTGACGTGGACCCCGACATGGACTCGCCGGACCGATTTGTGGATGACTACATTTCCTATCTAACCAAAACACCTCTGGATATGTCCAGACCGCTGTGGGAGCTTCATCTCCTGAATGTGAAGACTTCAGATGCTGAGGCTGTTGGGATTTTCCGGATCCACCACTCGATGGGTGACGGCGCGTCGCTAATGTCTCTGCTCCTGGCTTGTACACGGAAAACAGCTGACCCAGAAGCACTACCTACTATTCCTGAAAAGAAACGTGCGGGAACAGATAATTCAGGCGGGTTTTGGTGGTTCTTCTTGGCCTTGTGGTCAATGTTCAGGTTGATTTGGAACACTATTGTAGATTTCTTGGTTTTTGTGGCGACTTTTTGTTTCCTGAAAGATACAGAGAGCCTAGTTAAAGGGGGACCGGGGGTTGCAAAAACTACCAAGAGATTTGTGCACCGGACGGTCAATTTGGATGACATAAAACTCATCAAGAGTGCACTGAATATGGTTAGTTTTTATCAAGCTTATGCTGCTGCTTCATCTAGACTCAATGTCATCATCATACCATAGATGTACTTAGATAAGAGTGATTTTTATATGCTTACATCAGCAGCAGTTGCTTTGTTTTTGGCGTGTAAATTTATCATCAAATTATGGGTTAATATATTTCATCAACTTATAGTGTTCACAAAGACTGGACATATAGCTGGTGTACATAGAATGCATCACTTAATGGGCATATTTAATTTTCGAGAATTATGCAAAAACCTATGTTAGTTCCTGTTTTTTTTTTGTTTGTACCACCAACACTAATCCCAGCATAATCTCCTCCATTTTGGACTTTCCACAGTACTGCAGTGTTTATGAAACTGGAAGAAAGTTGAGATTTATGTTCTCCACGTCTATATTTCATGGTTGTATTAGGCACATTCTTTCATATTCTGACATTCACTCTTCTCTCTTGCATATGCTTTTTAGACCATCAATGATGTTGTGCTGGGAGTGACACAAGCTGGACTGTCTCGGTATTTGAATCGAAGATATGGTGCGTTGATTCTTGCTCAGCTTGCATACTCTTGTTATTGGAAAACAAAAATCCTGCCTAACAAGGTCAGTTGCTTTATTCAGAAGGTGCGAGTGGAAAAGACCAAAATTCCAAGAAGAAGAAATCAAACATTCCAAAAAATATGCGCCTTAGGGCTACTGTTCTCATAAACTTAAGGCCAACTGTGGGAATCCAGGTAAATAATCTTTCCAGAATGTGTCTGTCATTCGAAGGAGAAGAAAGGGGAAATTTCTGCAACATTTGAAATCCATCTTATTGTTTAACTACTACAGTTGAATTGGTGGACTACTTATACAAAACCAAGTCAAATAGATTCTGCTTCTGAGTTCAAAATGGCTGTTTCTACTTTTTGCCTAATATAATTCACACGATTCGATATTCTTATCATAGAGATATCAACATTGGTTGATGGCACTGCCAGCTTTTATATCAGGCCTTTATTTTTTTTCCTTGTAGACAAATCACTTTGCACGTCGTCTTCTTTAAGTAAACAGATTAATGATAATACGCTTAAATGTGCTTATAGTTTAACACTCGCTGTAAGTTACAAGTTACAAAATGGGAGAGCATTTCTATGAGTTTCCCTGTGTGAACTATCTCATTTGAATGCCTGTATCCTGCATTAACGTGTCACAGGCTTTGAGTGATATGATGGCCAAAAAGTCCAAGGCCAAGTGGGGTAATTGGATTGGATACATTCTCATTCCCTTCAACATTGGTTCAGAAGATGACCCATTAGATTATGTTCGCAAAGCTAAAGCAACAATAGATTGCAAGAAGCTCTCACTGGAAGCTATAATAACATTCGCATGTGCAGAACTTGTACTAAAGCTATTTGGTGTCAAGGTACATATGAATTTGAGTGCATGAGTACTTTTTCCTTTTTGTCTTCATCTCAGCCTGCTTCTGTGTATCTCACATGCAACTGTAGTATTAGTCTCTAATGCTGGTTTTGTCTGTCTATTCCCTCGACATGAACAGATGGCGTCTGTGATTGCACACAGAATCCTTTCCAACACTACTCTGGCCTTTTCTAACGTAGTCGGTCCACTAGAAGAGATCAGCTTCTATGGCCATCCAATGGCTTACCTTGCTCCGAGTGTTTACGGCCATCCACATGTATGCGGAGTTTGAAAACTTATCTTGTTCCCTTCTCTTGTATCTGGTATTTATATTATTAGGAGCCATCTCCAAATCAGCAGTCTTTTGAACGTCTCATTCTAATATGATGTGGAAGCTAATTTCTGGTCCAGGCATTAACAATACACTTTCAAAGCTATGTCAACAAGATGACCATTGTAGTAGCAGTTGACCCAGACGTCATTCCCGATCCTCACCAGCTCTGCGATGATCTAGAAGAGTCTTTGAAGACCATTAAGGCTGCTATCTCAGAAAAGGAGCTTGCCACTATTGTTCCAATAGTATGAGGACCTTGTTCGATGAAGAGTATTCATTTGGGCTTCTAATTTTTGGTCAAGAATTGATCCTTTGGGTACGAGAGGAGCAAGAAAGAGAAGGTGAAAAGAGGTAGGGAGGAACTGAGTGAATTCTTTTGATTCAGCTACAGATTCTTTCTTTGCCCGAAAGAGCTGCAGGCACAGGTGAGCCGGACAAGGAAATACAGGAAATTGGTATTGCTAGGTCTTGACTGTTGCAAACACTTGCCCATATTGTTTTTGTGCGTGTAGCAATTGTTCTCGCCATTAATGGTAGGAATGCTACATCTTCTTCTTCACTGAATTTCTCTTAGAAATGACTTGATATTATGCAAAGCAACCCATGATATGTAATATGTATTCATTCATTTTTTTCTCGATTAATAGTACTGGTAAAGATGGAGATATTTTCAACATGCTAAACTTCATCATTGTGAGATTTCAATCCTAACCACTAATGCTTAATTTTGATTTAGAAGATTGAATCTAATGAACTGTCCATCGTGAAAGTCCGCAATGTCCTATGAAAAGATGAGGCATGAATGACTGGTACCAGTATGACGACACAACACGAAGTGCGAGCGCGAAGTGAAAATTTTAGGAAAGTCTATGGTTATGTAGATTAAAGATGTCATTTGTTCAGACTGAAGTATCCGGCACACTACACACTATAATTCATGCGCTTTTCAGTAAAACATATGATTTCGGCATGGGCCTGTTCATCCAAGAAAAAGATTATGAATGTCTGGCTTAGAACATTTGTGATCATGAAGCCCATGTCCTTCTTTTCTTTGTGCCTTACTTTGTCCTTTCCATTTATCTCAATTAAATGGACCTGCCAGAGCCTGACCTTCTGTGTCAAAGCATTAATGTCCTTTGAGGCCCACGACCGGCTCAGTCGACCGTGGGGACTGCAGCATCCAACAACCAAACCAACCATAGTAATGAAATGAGGAACGTTAGATGATCACTGGACAAATCTAGTTATGGTTAAGCCCTTCATCTGAACCTTGACACTTGCCTAACTAACTAAGGATCAAAACAGAACTTAATCCAAACTCACCCATTTCCTATTTACACGTCAAACTTTAAATACGATGAGGTTGCTATAATTGGATGGTCTCATGATTCATTTGCTTCCCAACTACGCTTCTCATAAAGACAGAAGTCCACATGGAGGTACGAGGCTGCGCCACGCGCGAATGAACAGTTAGCATGCGAGTTTACTGTAGTGTCTCAGTTTAAATCCTGGGCTCGGAGCTATTAAATGAAGCACGTTCAATCCGATCACATCATGTACATGTCTACACTGTGAAGACAGAGACACTGTCGCTCGCATTACGGCATCGCTTGGTGGAAATCCAGCAAATATGCAATCAGTATTCTTCTTTGTTTCTGTCTTATTTTATGTACTCTTCAATCGACCCTTTGAAGACTCCACACAAGTCCTCTTCACAAGCCATTTTCCACAAAAAGGTGATGGGCACCACCACCCATTGTCCTATTCCCAGGCGGGTGCTATACGATTGAGCTCACATTGAATTGACTCTCTGTTTCTTTCTCTCCTTAGCCCTTTCCAGAATCCAGTTCATATCTAATTTATTTCCTCTTTCTTTCCTTTTATTTTTGGTGATATATAGAATCTGTATTTTGTGTTTTGGCTTTGGTATGTAGGGACCCCAAAGTTCATCCCCAAGAAGAAACACTTGTCTTGTTCATGGGACCAGACCTTATCATGCAGCTCTATTTGTGACTTGCCAAGTGCAATCCTCTTCTGGCGAATGCACTCTAAAGAACGAGATCTGCATAAGACATCAGCATTGTCTTAGAGAGAAAATATCTAGAGCTGAATTTAGTTTTTTATAAACCGATGGGTGACGAAATCTGGGTAGGAAACGGACTAAACTAACATATAAAAAGATCGCCGCCCTGTATGTGCAATACTTCGTTGTCCACGAGATTGATGACTAAAGACAAGTTGCACTAATAATTAACTTCTTGATCATTGTCATGATCAAGAAGGAGAAAAGCAGCTCCCAATTTTTAAATATCTAGATTGCTTGTGTCTATGGATGTGGACATGGTACAATAATGAGTGGTCTTGTCCAAAAAGACTACGTTTTGCACCTCTTAACCCACTACTAGAAGAAGGTCTGGTTAGAGACCGATGGAGACAGATGTATGTGTTAAAGCACTAGTTTCTTTGGAAAAGGACATGGTTTTGCTGGGGAGATGCTTGGAATATGGTCTGAATATGCTCGAGGTAAGAATGAAAGGGGCCAAAACCATCTGACCAAAACAACCAGTTGGTAGAATATGGCCACTCCTTGGCCATCCATAGGCTCGATCGGTGGCGGATCCATGTACTAAGCAAGTTGAAAATGCCCTGGAAAGGTATTATTGCACAAATGATCCCGAAATTTTGATCCGATTTGGAATAATGTCGTTCATGAACTTTTAATTTGTGTAATATGATCCTTGAATTTTGACCAAATATGTAATGTTGTCCCTAAATTTTTAATTTGTTCAATATGACTCTTAAACTATTGGTCAGAGACTCAATACTTTGTACTCGACAACCTATATTGACAGAGTGCACAAATGTACCACTTGTCAAATTGCAAGAACGTCCAGATTGGCTTAAATTTGGGAATTGACATCTAATGTCATACGACATGTCACCTGATACGATATGTCACCTTGTAGATTTGGCCACACGCAGAAATCTCAAGATGATAATAGCATTGATAGATTCGTCTACAGTAGCATGCCAAAAAAAAAATGAGTATGAGTAATTTTCTCAGTATTTACAGAGTATATTAGCCCTAATAATTTTCATTATCGAGATAGTAGCTTTTCAAATAAAAAAATGAATCTAACACGATATTATCGATCAATAGCTTTAGTTTGAAGTGGTATACGGACATTATTTAATGTTCGACGAATAACAATCTTTCATTATTTCGTGCGGTATAAGTCCTGCGACATAATTTTTTAGTTCACCGTGTTGGGCAATATGGACATGGACCTGACTTCATAGAAAACTTTATTTGCAGCAATCTCGAAAGTGAAATGTGAATAATATAGACTTATTTTAATGAACCGTCCTTGCTCCCAACTTTTTATAACATATAATTTATTGGCATATATATATATATATATATATGTATATGTATATTAAGCAGGAATAAAACAAAAAGAGATTAAGTATCCGTTTGTTTCTCGGAAAATGTTACAATTCTAGAAAATGTTTTCCAAAGAGTCATTTTCCTAGGAAAATGTTAAAATTTTTTAGTGTTTGGCTGAAATCTTAAAAAAAAAATCGGAAAATATTTTCCGTAAGTTGGAAAGGAAAATCTGACCTGATTTGATTTTCCTAAATACACATGCACTTATCGAGCGTTAGTGACTTGCGCATTGGCAACCGGAGAACCATGCACGAGCACTAAGATCCAAGGTCCAGCCTCAATGGACCCAAACCTGGGCAAGGCAAGGCCACTTGGGTCTCGAGCAAGAGTGCGGGCACTGATCTTTCGTCCAAAGAAGTCAAACTAAAGAACTCGGTGCCTGTGGACGACATCTTGGCCCGGGTCCACAGAGGCCAAGCCCAAAGTCCCGGTGTTCGTGCTTGGATCCCCAACCCTCGGCCTAGATCCACAAAGGCCGACTGTGGGAACCCAACGGCTTGGGTGCCCGGGGTCCTTAGCTTGGCCTCGATGGACTCGGGCTCAAGTCAGGAGATCCACGCATCGGCATTGTGGTCTTGAGCCCAGGGACTTGAGCTTGGCCTCAATGAATCTGGGCATGGGCGTTGTAGACCCAAGCAGGGCATCGCCCAAGCTTGGCCTCGATGAACTCAGGCCTGGCCACCATGTTCCCAGGCCTTTCCTTTATGGACTCAGGCGTAGGTGTCGGGGACCTAGACACGGGCATTGGGCTCCCTGGGCTAGCCTCAATGGACCTAGGCACGGGCACTGGGGTCTTAAGCCTTGGACTCGATGGACTCGAGTTTCAGCACGAGGGATCTATGTGACATATGAAATTTTCTATGTTCAATAGTAATATTTAGGATGATTTTCCACGGCCGTGATTGCTCGGAGTGTGATGCATTAGGATTAAATTGATAGATGTTGACATGCACGTTGGTAGTGTAGAATGACGATAATTACTTTACCGGCATGTTAGTTGCAAAAAAGGACCGATATGATCCGAGTTTATGTATTGGATAAGTAGTGAGTTAGAAATTTACTAAGTCATGATTCTTCTAGTATTTAGTAATTCTCGCGGAACATTTTGGCAAGTTCAAAATATTTTTCTAGTTAATTAGTACTTCGAATGCACATTGGTTTCTTTCTTTACATACTGATTTATTAGTTATTTTGGTATCTTAACATAATATCTACTTTTAAATCCTTATAGTTGAGCCATTGGTCTCTAACTCGTGCACATCTCTCTTCATTTTTCCACAAAGTATTTTAAACCACATGTCCTTAGTTTGTGACATTGAGCTTAGTCTAGTGATGATATCATGCATTACACAATCTATTTCAACTTTAGCCAATTAATGCTCTTGATAACTCACTCATTTACTTGGCCAAGAAGCTTATTCTCAAAATATCTCTCATTTTGAATTGAAGTACCAATCCTCTCTTTATATATAATGAGTTTAACCTAAAGCCATCATTACTTTTAACCTAGTCATCCACTCTTATCTCTTGATTCATTTCACTTGGCCATATATTTGGATAGAACCATGTGATCATGTCACTTGCAACTTGAACACAACTCACCACCTAACACTTTTAACCTTAAGTCATCAATTCTCTTAATTTGAGTTACTTGTTTTTAACTCCCTTGGCCTATAAATAGGTCTACATATGTCTACAAGCTTAAAAAAGAATCCTAACTTGTTCTTGCAAAGAAAAAGAGATCTTCCGTCAAGTTAGACCAGGTAAGTCATTTGAACTATTGCGAGCAAACATTTATTAGGATACAGAAATATAAATTGAAAATGAACCCTTTGAAATGTGCTTTAGGAGTTAGGGCTGGTAATTTTCTAGGATCTCTAGTGAATGGAAGAGGAATCGAAATAGATAAAAACAAAGCAAAGCCAATTCAAGAATTACCTCCACCAATGACTAAGAAACAATTGCATATGATAATTGGTAAAGTGAATTTCTTGCATCGGTTTATTGCTAACTTGTTTGGAAAAATTGAGCCTTTGTCTTCCTTACTTAAGCTAAAAAATCAAAGAAAACTTTGTGTAGGAAGACAAACACCAAACTGTCTTCAATTGTATTAAAATGTATATGTCTAATCCTTTGGTTTTAATGCCGCCTAAAGTAGATAGGCCATGGAAACTCTATCTATCGGTGACCGACACAACTATCATAAGTATGCTGGCACAGGAGAATAATGAAGGTAAAGAATGGGCAGTGTATTACCTCAGCAGAATGTTGAATGATGCATAAAGAAGATACACCCCTATTGAAAAGTTATGTTTGTCCTTGTATTTTGCTTGTACTAAACTACGGCATTACATGTTGCTGACCATGGTTCATGTGATATGCAAGACGAATGTGATAAAATATATACTGACTTGGCATATTGTTAGGGGGCCACATTGCTAAATAGGCTTTTTTTCAATCCGAGATTCATTTGATATTTGTCCCGCTTAAGGTAGTCAAAGGAAGAGCAGTTGCTGATTTTATCACAGAGTATCCATACATGCACATTTAAGAAGACAGAGATTAAAATATGATACAAATTGTGCCATGGACTCTGTTATTGAATGGATCTTGCACAAATAGTTCTTCAGGTATTGAAATATTGATAGTAGGCCCTTAATGACATAAAACCAAATTGTGTTCAAATTTGATTTTGATTGTTCTAATAATCAAACGGAGTATGAGGCATTGATAGTTGGCTTAAACATTTTGGTTGGGATGGATGTACAGTTCGTTACAATAAGAAGGGATTCCTAGCTAGTCATTAAGCAATTGACTAAGGAATAGTAATGCGTCAACGGAAACATTGTTTGCTATTATACCTTAGCGAAGGAATTGCTAAATAGCTTCTTCGATCACGAATTGGTTTATATCAAAAGAAATGAGAATGTAGAAGTCAATGATTTAGCTCAAGTGGCATATGGATATAGAATATTAAAAGAGTTAGCCAAATTCATTATCACTAAAGTAAAAATATTGTATTCAATAGAAAATCGAGTGATGATCATCACTGCCGATTTGACTAACAATCTGGGCATGTATATTGATCAAGAGGATTGGGGAAGACCGTTTGTCGATTATTTGAAGAACCCCATTGCCGAAGATAAAAATTTTAAAAGGCAGGCAATGAAATATTTGTTACTTGGGGGATGGGTTATATAAAAGAACTGTTGTTGGGATCTTACTCAGATGCTTAGACAAACATGATTTGATGTTAGCCATGGCAGAAATACATGAAGGAATTTGGTACATTCAGTTATGTTGATATAGTTGTATTTCTGAAGCTTTGTTGTCGATCAAATTTTTGCATGATTTGTGTACGTGCACTTATGTTCGAAGTAAAGTTACAGATTGTCATGTCTACCTGTGATTTTTCTTGTCATGAATCACCACATAACCTGTTTTTTTTTTTTTGATAACCCAGGGAATCCCCGCACGGTCGACAGCCGGGGAGTAAACCCTGGGGGCGACACGTGCTGGCCACCATGCACGTGCCACCGGTTAAGTCACCCTGCGGCGCCCGGGATTCGAACACTCAACCTTTTGCGAGAGGAAGAGTGCGCGCTCCAGCAGCGCCACCCAGGCGGGTGGTATCACCACATAACCTGTCTCCTCTAATAAAAATCGAAAATCGATTTTCAGTGAAAGAGATTTCGTCAGAGATCAATTCCGGCGAAACCGTATGTATGGTGACTCCAATGATCATTCCCAATAATAAATACTATTGCCGTGTTCATGGGACCGGACCTTATCATGCGGCTTTGCTTGTAACTTGCCAAGTGCAATGCTCTTCTGGAGAATGCACTCTAAAGAACGAGATGCATAAAATAGCAGCATTGTCTCAGGGAGAAAATATCTGGAGTTGAATTTAATATTTTATAAACTCAGATGGATGACAAAATTTGGGATGGAATCGGACTAATTAAACATATTAAAAACTCGCCGTCCCATATGTGCAATACTGATAGAAATTGCTGCCCATAAGATTGATGACTAAACACAACTTGCACTAATAAATTAATTTCTTGATCATGATGAAGAAGAAGAAAATAATGTTTAATTATTGATGCTTTTGTTTAAAAAAAGAAAGAAAATAAGCTCCCAATTTTTAAATATATGGATGCTTTTGTTTATAGATATGGACATGGTACGATCATGACTGGTCTTTGTCCAAAAAGACTAAGTTCTGAGCCTCTTAACCTAATAGTAAAAGAAGGTGTGGTTAGAGACCGATGGAGACAGATATTTATATGTTAAAAGCACTAGTTTCTTTGGGAGAAAGACATGATTTTGCAGGGGAGACGATTGGAACATGGTCTGAATATGCCTGAGGTAAAAGTGGAAGGGGCCAAAACCATCGGACCAAAACAACCAGTTAATATAAGATGGCCACTTCTTGGCCATCTATAGGCTTGATCGATGGTAGGGTCCATAGACTATGCCAATTGAAATCACCATGAAAAGGGATTATGGCATAAATGATCTCTAAACTTTAATTCAATATGTAACGTCGGCCTTAACATTTTAATTTGTAGAATGCTGTCCATGAAGTTTGGCCCGATGTGTAATGTCATCACTAGACTTTTAATTTATTTAATGTGGTCCATGAACTATTGATGAATGTTCAATATAGATCCTAAACTATATAAAAATGTTTAAAAGTTTAAGGACCACGTAGAACATTAAACCAAAGTTTAGGGACCACATTGAACAAATTAAAAATTTGGGGACAACATTGCACGTTGGATCAATATTCATAGATTATTTTTGTCATCCTATAAGTCGCTTGGTGACATGATGTCAACATTTGATGCCCCTCTCTCTCTCTCTCTCTTGCGTAGTTTCAAGAATAATAACATTGCCTCCATCTCACAAGTCGCAATGTGACGATAATCAATGGAAGAACTCTCTCATCTTTGGAATTAGACAAATACTATTCCTCGTATTAAGTCAGGACTAGCAATGTCGTTGCAAACAAAGTAAATGGTAACAAGCAAAATTACGAAGACTACAAGGAATAAAATTCACATATTAAAATTTTGATATTATACGATACATGACAAATTTATTCCGAAGTTTGTCAAAACAGGGACTTATAATGTATATTCTCTATGTTTCTCTCCACACTATCAGGTTTTAGTAATCATGCCAAATTTCTCAATTCTAAGTTACCACAAAAATTATTCAATCGAGCAATAAATCGGATGGATACATCGAAAATTCAAGTGACGATTAACATTTACCAAATTCCATGATTCATCATAGCATTATTCCTCTAGCATGGTCAGAGACTCAGTACATTGTAATAAACAGCCCATATTGACAAGAGGGCACGAAATGTACTACTTGTCTATTTGCAAGAATGTCCAAATTGGCTTAAAGTTGGAAATTGACGTCTAATCTAGCGTGATTTGGCACACGATACGACATGTCACCTTGCAAATTTTGGCCACACTCAGAAATCTCAAGACGATAATAGTGTTGATAGATACGTCCATAATAGCTTGCCAAAAGAAAATGAACATGAGTAATTCTTTTCAACACCCACAGGAAATTAGACCTAGTAATTTTTATTATCGGGATAGTGACTTTTTAAAAACAAATAAAAACGAATCTAGCATAATATTATCAATCAATTGCTTTATCTTCGAGTCGTGTGCGGACATTATTTAATGTGCGATGAATAACGATCTCTTGTTATTTCGTGCGGTATAAGTCCCGCAACATAATTTTTAAGTTCACCATGCTGTGCAACATGGACATGAACCTGACCTCACAGAAAAGTTTGGAAAGTGACATGTGAATAATATGGACTTATCTTGATGGACCGTCCTTGCTCCTAACTTTATGTATATGTATGTTATTTACTAGCACACATATATGTTTATGTATATTAAACACGAAGAAAACAAAAAAAGAGATTAATTATCAAGATGGTGCATGAACTGGTGTCCCAGCAATAGCATGAGGGGTCACATCCACTTATCATCTTCCCCTCCACTGAGCCCATCACAATGTCATTTTACAACTTTTGTTTGCTCATACGCGAATTTGTCCGCACGATAGATTTCCAGTAACTGATGTGGACAATTGTTCGAAGGCGATGTGACTGAATGTTCATGCAAGTGTTCGGAAGAGTCGCCGCAAGGTAAATTTCTAGTTTTTATCTCGAGCGATTTCAAATTGGCTACTCTACATACATTTAGTTTTTAGGGTAGATTTGAGGAAAAATAAATGAAATAAAACACGGCGACTTCTCAAATTTTATCGTATTGTTTGGATGTACATTTCTTTTTATTTTTGCAATATGTACTACCAAAAAACTAATTATGTATGAACAAATGTATGACATGTTGAGCCATAATTGCTCTATCGATGGTGTGTATTTGTGGAACATCAATCCATGTATATCATGTCCTTTTCTTCGCCAGAACAATATGTATTATGTCAGATTCTCTAGCATTGACCGTCCTCATTTTTTCTTTTTTCTTTTTGCTTCTTCGTTTTGCATATTCATTTTTTATACATTCAAACAACAATGAATTATGTTGAATTATCATCATTGATAAAGATGTTAAAAACGCTACTCTGGCAATTTATGACCTCAAGGGCTAGCTATTAAGTTATTGCGAATTCTCTAGTTGAGGTATGGCCGCTGAATCATATTGATTTTCCTAGACAAATGCAAGGATTTTGGTTCTTTTGATAACTCGAAATTTCCTTCTTGCACCTATTTCTTAAGGTGAGAAGATCTATTGTAATGCAAATTCCTAAACGATAAATTGCTATAGACCCTATTTATAAGTGCAAGGTGCAAGACAAAATTCAAGTGTTTGCCTCGAGTATAGATTGGTCTTCTTCTCAATCAATGTATCAACCTCGCAAGTGAACTGGCAAATTAAGACTGATGTATGCACACATATTCGGAACTCGAAAAGCAAAGCTTTGAGTCCCCCCAGCAACTTTTAAAAAGGTCATAATGGAGCTTCCAAACATGGAATTAAAGCTTGCTTGGGGCATTGTAGTGGCAACTAAAATGAAATGCTTCTTTTGTCAAATGTCAACTTCAACTAGTTAGAAGCCACTCTCCAAAACCCTCGTTTTCAGTTTTCATCACTTCATATATGCTCCCATCACGAAAGAATCCAAAAAGGGTCTTCAAGTTTTTGGGCCACATTGAGGGGTACACGAGGGTCCCAATTGGAAAACCAATGGCAATTCCAATTGCAATTCATCATCTTAAAGATAAAACAAAAGGGCACTAGCAGACAATCCTCTCCAGCTGTGTGTTATTTCCTTTTAGGCCCATCTCTTTCGTCTTCTCCCATCACCACCGTTCCTAAGTTCACTCCTCCTAACCCTCGAGAGAAAGCTCACGTCGAATGGTTAATGCTCGTTGGCCAACCAAGAAAAAGAAGATTAGGGTTTCAATCTCTTCAACTAGTTTGCCACAAAACAGACAAAAAGAAATGTCCCTTCACCTAATGTTGGGACTACCATGTTGATTCTTCACCGCCAATGATTAACGACACATCGATAATATTTTTTCGAAAAGATTGAAACTTAATTTGAATTGCGGCAAACATATATTTTGTATGAATAGAGATGCATGCACACGTGCTTAATTACTAAATCGGGTGAATTTCATACGTAAAATTGCTTTAAGCTATGACAAGAAAAGGTTCCATTTTCATGAATACCATATAGTGAAAAAATAATAGCTGGAAACTACATAAACTGATTCTTTCCACCAAAACTCAAAGTGCATGAAATTTGGCATCCGTCTTTGGCGTTTCCTCGCTCGGCCGGCATTCTCCATCGTTCATCTTGTATTCTCTTTATATTTTCTAGCCAAAAATGCATAATATTCCACAATTATCATTATAAATATCACAAAATGATACCAAAAAAACAATAATAATAATAATTTGACTAAAAAAAATAGGATGGTGCAATGTATTCTACTACCAACGTTGAATCATGTGGCTCCAACCCCTTGGCATATAATTTCCCAATAGTCTCGTTGAAACACAAGGCATCTTTTTTTTTTGTCTATTTACCCATCTTTTGTCTGCTAAAGTCAACAAGATGTCAATATCGTTGTATGGCCGCCAAGCGTCGCAATGCCGCCGCAACACGCGTACGCATTCCATTGGTCGGAATTACTGCTTCTTGCAGTCGACAAGTGTTGCGCAACTAAAGCTCCCATGGAGCTTCCCCTTTGCAATCTCTTTTTCCAAATGTGGGAATTTGAGGTTCAATCGTACTGCCGCAAGAGTCGCCCCAAAGTGCACGTTTCATCACTCTTCATTGCCAAAATTGGAGCATATACTTCTCCTTTCTCTTCCTTTGGGGTTGAAATTCTCCCCCTTTACAGCCCAACAACAAGTTATTCCCATCAACTTTCTTTCAAACTAAAAGGCTATGCTACGCCAATTATCATTGAATCCTACCCTATAGAAAGAAAACTTCTTGGAACTTTTCCCTCTTGAGAATCTCTCTCTCTTCTGTCATTTGCCAATAACAAATAGGTTGTAGAAAAGCTTTTCTTCAAAGTGGATAAACAGTAATTAAAGATGGTACTTTTCTCCCCTTTGAGTTTTCATCACTCATTATGGACAAACGTTTCTAGGGTATATTACGCGATACGTACAACACCATCGAAGAAATGTAAAGAGGGCTTCAGTCATGATCTTCCATAGACTCATCGTCTCTTATTTCGGACATAGATTTGCTCGATCTGAGGGCAAATCGAAAGGCTGAATTCACCTCATAAGATCTTGGCATATACAAAAGAAAAATAAGTCAATGGATGGTCAAGGTTCAATCGATAAAATCTGAGACTAGTTCCTCCTCCGAATGGTGACACGGTCAATTCCAGTAGGGGCATCCATGTTATTCCCTTCTTTAACATGGCGAGTTAAGTTTGAGATGGGGACAAAAGCTGGCTGTACACTTTTTGAAGAAACGTTTTTAAAAATGCCCATAAATGCAGCATGGTGGGAACAGGCCTTTCCACATTGGAAGAGAATTTGAATATTTTCATCATCAAATTGGAAGGAAGAATCTCAAATGGGTATACATCTACACAGCTCATGAAATTCATTTTCTTTTCTTTTTTGTATTATCAAAGGGGGAAAACAATGGTCGACGTCGTCGGTCTTTGCTTCATTCCGTGATGGAATTTTCCAGCTCTATACCGAAGCCTTAGAAAAAAGAAAACTCGGTACAATTCAAAGCAGAAGTTTCCAAGACATGTAGGCCACGAAAAATGATTTATGTGTATTTTCACAAGAATAATTTCTTTGGACTTATTTCACTGGTCAAATGAAGTTTATTGTAAGTAAATCTAACTCTTTAGGTATTTCACCTTCGTAGAAATTAAATAGTACGAGAGTTACTGTCTGAAATTCCAACCAAAGTAAAAGGAAATAAAATTGAGCTATTCTATATCAAATAAATACCCTCATTTTCATTTTCTGCTTTCTCCTTTTTCTTCACTCCTTTTCTCTAGGCTTTCACCAAGGGACACGCCCAAATTTGTCCTCTTTCGTTACTTTTTTCAAAGTGGCGTATTATTTCGTCCTTGATTAACGCTGGAAATATTGGCTTAAGCATGCGTTCCTCTTTGGAATTCAAGCCCCAATTATTCAATTTTGGAATTAGGTGGATTGTCAGCAGTAGCAAAGCAACCACTTTGGTTTTGATAGTCTATGATGGGTCGGACAGGTTTTCTTTAAATGACCCTTTCTTCCATTGAAGGTGATACATTTTGCATAAGATGGATCGATGCTGCTATTGCTAAATAAGGTCCTTGTAGACCAATTGTTGATCGTAGAACATAATTCGGGTTTCCTTGTCAGTGGCATGGCAATAGCATGATAGCTCTTATTCACATGGCCTCTTGGAATTGTGGGTATATATATATAGTTAAAGAAATTTATTTCGTGCACAAAATAAAAAAAAAATTACACACTAAGAGGATTACGATAGTGACCGGCAATGTGAGTATATGTCAAATCAAATATTGATAAAGAGGGTTGATAGACAAATTAATTTACTTTTACTTCTTGATGTTGACCGGCTTGGCATATTAATTTCCCTTTTTTCCCTTTTTCTAATCGGGGGAAGGGGAGGGGTTGCTCAAATGATTAAACGCTGTCGCGTTTCACTGGGATTAGCTCGAGCATACCGTTTCGATATTTCGGTATTATGCATAGAAAGAAAACCATGATGTGGAGGTCGTAAATGAAAGGCTAGCTTAGGAGGTGCCGAACAGCTGCAGAAGTTTTATACCTCCCAGATTGTTTCTGCGAGGTCGACTCGTTACATGATCTGTGCGAATCGTGTGCGCTTGCTTTTAAGAAAAGAGACCTAATGCGCGCTGCTGAATTAAAGTCTTTGAGTTCATGTCGCCGGTCTTAATCAAACAGCGACTCCTCTCGCAATTTCCACCAAAAGCGGGTCCGTCCCAACTTCTTGACCGAATGTCTTGCACACTTCAAGTCTACAAGGCTAATACTCGAGGCTTACGTGAACTAATAGCTTATGAAGATGAAGTAATCATCTTGCCGAAGCTGTTGTGAACAATTAAAAGACAAAAAGACGGGAATTTCGAGATAACTTGAGTGATCTTGAAAATAGTTTTCAAGGAATCACGATCGGTTGTCGTAAAGAAGAATAAGAATGCACGTTTTTAAACAAAAGTAAATTTTCCCTCCAATAATCTACAATTATAAATATATGGTATCACTTTTTTACTATGAAAATAAAAGAAAATTGCTATGAAGATGATAGATTAAGTTGTTTTTTTTTCTGAGGTAATCGATTCTATCGGTACCCATCTAGACTGTATTTTCATCTGAAAAAATATATATTTTTTTCTTTTCAAAAATATAAAAACCTTTTGTTGAATGTCAAATTAAACAAATTGCAGCTACATTATATGAAAGTCCTGTATATTCTTACACAATAGCATTCAATTATGTCATGACAAGCACATATACGTAGATTTTTTTCGCACTCGCAAAGCGGCGCAGGGCCCATCATGCTCATTATTTACTATTTGCGACTAGACATGCAAGATGATATCCTTCTATGCTTTTGGAGCTATCCAGAAGTTTTGTTTTTTTCGAAAAAGTTTCATAACTTTCATTCAGTAACAGTGCGAGAAAACAAAGTACTAGCTTCAGAACATAACAACTTTAAAATTTGAGAAGTTGAATAGAGATCCTTTATTCCTTTTATCAACGCGTCTCAGTTCGTGTTAAGTGTTAATATCTCGTACCTATGATGCAGATAAATACATGATAATACTCGTTCGAGATATTAGCCTTTTTAACCCTCATATCCAGTCAGTGATTGAGATATTATCAAGCAATTTTGGGTTCGGCTCGATTGATTTAATCAATGCAAGCGCAGGACTTTTATATTCGATCTTTCAAAAGTTGCCCTACCCATCTTCCGATTTATTTTTATTTGAACTTTTGGATTAGACGGATTCACATGTCGCGCATTTATTTTAGGTCATATCGAATCCCTGATGTTTGAGAGGTGAAGCTCTTATAAAAATATTTTTTCGAGTCCTTCATGGCCCGTAAAATAAATGGCGCTCAAGACGGAATCGATATGACTGGGCGTTTTTTCCCCTTATTTTTTTTAACAGAACATGACAAAGTTCATTAGGACGGGAATCTCTCGGCTATTAGGCGGCTGGAGTAATCTCTCTCCCCGTTTTCACGCGAAGTGAAAGGCGGGGTGGCCCCCAGCTCTGGCATCAGACGACTGATGAGCAGCAGAGCACAGTCCGTCCCCCCAAACGCGTCCACAATTTTCGGCCATGTTCATCCAACCTCTCTGCAATTTGCAATTTGAATAATCCGGAAATTACCCTTCGTTTCTTTTTTCCAAATTGCAAAGGACGAAGAAGTAATTGAAGGAAAAAGGAATTTTTTTAGTAAAGAAACGGCATGAACACGACGAGGGAATGGGGACACACTTGCATTAACATAAAAGAGAGAAACGATGGGGTCCCTTTCCATCATTTGTCCTTTGCGATATAAAAACCAGCCCTCAATTTGCATTGCATCATTGCAAGGATGTCTCCCTCTTGAGTGCCTCTCTCTCTCTCTATATAAGTGACCCTCTTTCCTCACTGAAGTCTTTTTATTCAACACCCTTCAGAACAGAGGCGATCGAGTTGCGGTGTCCTGCTGCTGCTTGCTCTGTCCTGGCCTTCTGAGAGTTGTTGAAGCTCTGTGCCTGGGAAAAACAGAGCCTTTTGTGTGTGGAGATTCTGGGGGTTTCTTTGGCTTTCAAGAAATGTATGCAGAGACAGGGCTGATGTTCCCTTGCTTCCAGAACTTGTCACAGGAAGTTCAACAGATTGAGGAGTTTTGGAAATCCCACAAGCCAAATGCCTCTATGGTACTCTCTCTCTCTCTCTCTCTCTCTCTCTCTAATCAGTTCACTTCTTCTTCCACATCTGTGCATGCATATACATACTTCATGATTACTCTTATTACTCTGTTCTGTTGTTGCCCTGTGTGAATTGACAATCATATTGCTGGTTCTCTGGTTCTTCTTGCCTCTGTTGATATCATCTGGGTGTCTGCTGAAAGTAACTTTCGATTTGTTTTTTCTTGAAGAAAATTTGTGAATGAAGCATTGAATTTTATGCTCATGTCGAGTCATTGATCGTTGATTTGTTTGCTCAGATTGGTTTGAGGAAGAACTGAAATTGGGTGTTCTCTTGCCTATCTGATCGTTTCTTCACAGTTTCTTCACAGTCTTGAACTTGATCAATTTGCTTGTAATATGAAAATTTAAAGAAAAATGTTGTAATGCAGTGGCTGCTTTGTGTTCTTGTTCACGAGGGTATTTGAATTTATCATAATCGAAAGCTTCTCTTGACCTTTTCCAGCAAAAGGTTATTCACGAAAGAGCATTAGTGGAACAATTGGACTTCCCTTTACATGCTGGACCGAAAAAAGGATAAGAAACAAAGCATATAGATAGGAAAAAATCTTGGTATCCAAGTTCCGTGTTCGATAAGCTTGTTTCCATTTGCTTCGAAGTTTCGATGTGCGTTCAGACCCAATTGGTAGGTTCTCTGGCTTTCTATGGGACTCGTGAGTACACAGCTAAAAAGGAAACGCACTTAGAGAACAAATAAAATAGAAAGTAATGGTTTTTGGAAAAAAGCAAAAGCTAACTTCCCACTTAATGTTTATATCATGTGAGATTATTATTTTTAAACGCCATATGTAGAAAGACAAATAAAGGAAAGCTGATGGTCCTTGAAAGGGTTGCAATGGGTCTCTGCTTTTGCCTATAGTGGAATGCTCTTTCCGGTGAGCGAACTATATCTAGTGCTTGTTAAGTAATTAGATTTTGACAAAAACCATGCGCGCTGTCTCTGTCTCTGTTTCCTGCCATGTGGTGTTTTTGGTGATTTTTTGCGAAAGGATATGTTTTGGAGATTCAGAAATTAGCTTTTGAATCAGTTCATTCAACTGTCAGCTCCTGGCCAAAACATTAAGCTATATTTGGATGAGCACAGGATTAAATACCGAGACTGATGAAACATGCAGAAGTTTTCTTGTGGTTATTTCCTCTTGAAGCTACGGAGGCATCTGATGACAAAATAATCTAGAAGTGTAGATTGTTTCCTTTATCGCGTGGAGCCTTTTAAGGACGCAATTTTAGGAAAACAGAATCACAGATTTTCAGATTTGTAGTTGTCTTTCATCTTGAAAGGCTGATGAGAAGTTGGTAGAAGAGGATGATGCCGGGCCAAGTTTTGATTATGATGATTAGCATTGGATCTCCATAAGTATTGCCATCATATGTTGCAGCATGATCATTGAAGATCCAAAATGTTGTCGATGTCCATTGTTGATGCTTTAGAGTCCTGCTCCAGCGTGCATGAGTAAGATATTTTAAGTAGTAGCTACCCTTGAATTGTTATCTGCCAAACTTTATATCATGTTCTGCACATACTAGAGAAGTTTCTATGGCAATCCTTTTGACTCATGGCTTGTCTTGTATTTATATTATGTTCATGTCTTTGAATTTCCCTAATCCTATTTCTTGTTTCTCTTTCCAATTTGTTTTCCATTGAAGGGAAACCTAATTCAGCCCTCCGCCATATCAGAATATGACCTCGGTGGAGAAGGGGATCTTTTCAAAGCTCCAGAGCCCATTATAGAAGAACCGCAGCCGGTTGTGGGCCTCGATCCAATGACAGCGGCCATTTCGATGATGTCCAGCGGGGAAGACGTCATGTTGCCTCAAGGACTGAAGGTTGCTGATTTTATGTCGCTTCAGAATGACCCGCTGTTCAGTGAGGTCTTCTATGATTGTAAGAAGGATCTCCTGGAGAAAGCAGGGATGGATGCGCCACTAGCTGGAATTTTCGATGAAAAGCTACCTCCTGTGAGGATAGATGAAAACGAATCCCTAAAGGATGAGTTGTCTTTTGATGTGCCGTTTCAGAAGAGTGTGAGCTCGGGAAGCCTGACCTCAATGGAATGGATGCATGGGGCTGCAGTGAAGCCGAGTTTCCTGGATTTTTCCGGACTCGATCTTGGAGCTGTTTACGGGATGAGAAGGGCATTCAGTGAAGGAGACATAAAGGTCAAAGTTATTTACCTTGCATGATGTTCTCAGTTCTGTTGTGCGCGTCATCAGTTGGTTTTTGCTTTTTAGCTTCTACAGTGCACTTAATTTTGGGCTCGAAATCTCAGATTGATAATGTTTGGGTTTATCTCAACTCTGTTTTTGTGTATGGCATCCTTTTTTGGCCTGAAAATCGGCTATCTTGCCTTTGTTTCACGTCTATTGCCGTTTCACTAGTTATTTCTGATTGCTGTCATCTATCATATGCATATGTATATTTGCCTGTGCCTGAAGAAGACACCAAATTTTGGTGACTTGTTATCTTCATTTGAGATTGATTGGCTATGTGACAAAGTCTATGGACTGAGAAACTTTTAGATGTTTCTGGTTATCTCCACAGGATAGGGCTGGGTCATTGATACTGAGTTTTTATGGCAGACTCTTGGTAATTGTAATGTGAGCCTCATCCGTTCTCCACTTGAGCAGCCGATCATCGTCAGCAACTGCACCAGTGAAGAACGCCGGGAGAAGCTCTCAAGATACAGAAACAAGAAAACAAAGAGGAACTTTGGGAGGAAGATCAAGGTATATTAACTAACCGATTTGCTGACATGGCTTTCTATGTTGCATGTGATGGTGGTTTAAGTGTGGCGTTTTTTTTTCACTCAAACATCGTGTTGCTACATAATTTGTTGCCGTGTATCTATATGAAAAACTAAGGACATAATCCGGTACACTGCCAGTGCAAATGATAATTTTCACACTTGATGTTGAGTAGCTGACACTCGTTCTATGTAATTCCCTCTACTAATGATCCCTCATGCAGAGAACCTTTTGTACATTATCTCGAATTATATGAGAAGTTCTTCAGAAGTTCAGTAAGTGAATGCCCACAAAAGAGAGAATCAACTCCCTGACATTTTGCATAGATGCTTTATACACATCTCTTATTTGCATCTTTTATCATCATTTCCTTCAATTAAGTGTGCCTTGGCTTCTCCAGTACATTAACGGATCATGCCGTTCTCAGTATGCATGCAGGAAGGCGCTCGCGGACAGTCAACCCAGGATTCGTGGAAGATTCGCAAAGACCGAGGAATGTGACACTCCCAAGAGACAGTAAATGTTGGGCACTGACTGCCAATAATTGGGCCGCAATAGCCGTTCCAGAGGAATACCAGAGAGTTTCGCAAAGAGAGCCAAGGAAGGCGATGAAGAAAGTTTGTCGAGGTTACGACTCAGTAAACGGAATCCCCAACTCCCACAAACTAGCTGCTCTCTAGATCCACCGTAGTAACACTCTTATATAGACCAGTAGCTGCCGGCATGATCTGTACATAGGTTTGTTGAACAATAAAGGGTGGTCGAGAAAGAGATGTAGATGCTCGTATTCGCATATATCTATGTCGTTTCTGTATCGGGTGAATTGATGCCATCACGACTTAGTGAGTTCTTCCATCACTAGCACCGATATCTCCCCTCCATCGGCCCTGAAATTTTCCTGCAGACATTCTACCGGATGCCTGGGATGCTTCCATGTGCCTCCATCAACAAGTTGAGCCAAACGATGATGGATGCGGCTCTGGTTTCTAATCTGAATGGCTCCTACGGCCATCACACAAAGTCGATGCTAAAGCGCTAAAGAATAAGCAGTTCAACTCTCAAAATCATACATATATTGGGGCACTAAAAAACTCCTACACAGAGAATCAAAGGTTTTTGTCTTCTTGATCCATCCAAGACTCGTCTACCAAAAGGGTTTCTCACATCTTGGGTGTGGGTCGGTTATGTTTGTAGATACAAAACAACTTCGCCGTCACTTGTGCGGAAGGAGTTTCGCGCTGGCACTATCCTTCCAATCTATATAGCTCATTTTGCCACAATAGCAGCAGTGGTTCACCGTTTCCCATTATGCATGTTTCCTCAAATGCTCAAGCAAACCTAGACAAAGGATCAAAGGTAGCGTATGGCATTGATGTAGTAATATAACTAACATATAAATTACTTGGATTTCGAGAGTTATTAATGATGAATAAATATCTAAACAAAACAACTTCGCACTCAACTTTCTTGAGCATTAATTATGTAATTAGAATTGCTTTAGTTGGAGATGTTGGGGATAGCGTTATTTTGCCTTTTTCAATTGAATGCAATCAAATTCATATCGGGAAAATTACTAAAAAAGCCTCTAAACTTATTGTATAGATGCCAATTCAGTCTTAAACATTTTCAATTTTACTAATTTAGTCCTAAACTATTTAACGATTTGTCAATGTAGTTCTTTCAACTAAAATTGGCCAAAAATCACCGATGCGGACGCCGGGCGTGGTTGACATGAACATTTTTTGAATATTGATAAAATTTTCTTCTTAAAAGAAGAAAAGAAGGAAACTAAAAATGGAAAAATAAGAAGAAAAAAATTGCACAAATTATTTACATTAGTGTCGGCCGTGCCACGTAGGACGGCCGGCGTCTACGTCAACGATTTCCAGCCAAAATTTTCTGAAAAGTTACATTAACAATTTGTCAAATGGTTGAGGACCGAACGAATTTAAAGTTTAGGACTAAATTTGCAGCCGAAATTCCTTGCATGATGATTTGCGCGTGTTTTCTATAATGGGCTGCGCCCAAAAACAAAAACTGATCAGATGAAAATAATAGTTTTTTTTTGGGCCAGAAAACCAATAACTTATATTTGTGCGATTTCAGAACAAAGGAGTTCTCATAGGGCCGGGGGAGGGTAGTAGATCCAGTTTCGTGGGCAAGCTATTTGCTCCTTGGGCTTTAACCACCCGATCTACAACTCTATTGGGCTCTCTTTAAGACGAGGAAATGCCCGAAGAAGAGATTGGGCTTCGGTGATAACAGCGGTAATCTCCCAAGTGATCTCCGCTGAGTTCAAGAGGCAGCAACAGATCAGTTCTTGATTTTCTGAGGGCTAATTTCAAAAAAAAAAAAACATCAACTTTACCTTGAGTGATAATTGTGGCCCGAACCTTTTTTTTTATCTCAATAAAAAGCACCAACTTTTATTCGAGTCCCAAATTTGGCCCCCGTGATGTGAGATTTTCAAATTGTTCGGGTCATATTTGGGATTTAAGTGAAAGTTGGTACTTTTTTACGAGACAAAAAAAGTTGAGGCCAGAATTGTTATTCAAGGTAAAGTTAATGTTTTTTTTATTGAAATTAGGTCGATTTTCTGAAACTGGGTTGTGTTCACAAACTTCTTCTTTATGATTGAAAGTGCTGCTTTTCTGACCAAAAAAAAAAACAGAAAAAAGTTTGTGCAATTTATGCTGAGATCGTCTGCAGTACAAGAAATTAGATTTCAGAATTCTCATTCAAACTAGAACAAAGCCATTGAAAACAACACAAAAAAGAATCGTGTACCGCATGAAACTTTGTCCCACAATCAATCATCACATTGCCATCATGACCAGACGAGCTAATCCAGCTTCTGCAAACTCAATGAGCATCCATGTCTCCAACATACTAGGAATCTTAATTCATGGGCGAGCAACCTCAAGTCCAACCGAGCTCGGCGGCATGATGCCTCAAACTAGGAGCCAAAAATTGTGCAAATGCGCGACCTGCGATCCCTCCCGCAACTGAGGCTACTCTTAGCTGCTTCTACTTCACACGCTCTAATGTCGAAGAGCTTCAGGGACTCGAAATTCAGCAAGCATTCAGATTCACTTTTGAATAACAACAATTTCTCCTTTTCTCACTCTCGTGATTCACGAGCAAATTAATTGCAACTTGAAGCCACACTGCATTAGAATTCAGATGATGACAGGGGAGCCCCATTCCTACTCTTCGAAATTGCGTCACCAATTCGACCAGAAGGTGGTGCATATTATCGCCCGTGAAGAAAGGCTACCACAGAGGAAAGTTCATTGCAACTTCTGCTCTCTATCTTCCCATTTTCTTAAACTTCCATACCTCGTAAAAAAACAAGAGGACTGCTTGTGGCATAATCAACGCCCCTTGATCAATCTGCTGCCGACTAAATCATCGGAGACAACGCGATTGATAGATTAATCAATCAGATCCTAAGTGTGCCGCTAAATGCAATACGCGTAATCGGAGAGTAGGTCAATCCTAGAAAATAGATCCATCAGCATATGGCTTCCTGCTATTCCAAAACATCAAAGCACATAGGAAGGGCCAAACCTGAAGATAACAAAACCATGTGTGCAGGTTCTTTTCCTAGCTAATAAGTCAATACACTAGTAGTGATCAATCAATGAATCCCCTCGAACTCATCTTCTCAAACTATCAACCGGATATTATCAATGTGCAATGTCTCTAGAAAGAGGCGATGCAAATCAAGTCTTTCAAATCAGAAACAAATGTACAATTCAAGCAAATAGACAGAAAAAAAAGGGGAATTTAATGCGTGAAATTCTTTTCGTCATCTCAACGCTCGCACCGACCTTCGTTGACAAATTTTCTTGAATCTAATGATCTTTGCATTTGCAAAGTGAGAAAGGAAATTAAACAGAATAGAAAATCAATCAGATTGAGTGCCCGTTGGCCCAAAACGAAATTTGTGCAAGTCTAGCCCATGACAATCCAAGATCAACATCACCCTTGCCCAAGTCAAATCCAACCCTTTGATATCAAACCTCATAGTGTCACCATCCATCTAGATGAAGAATTATACTCCCAAAATATCCGACTTTGGACTCGTAAAACTTCACTCTCAAATCACAACACTTTCCTTGACTACAGCTAGAGAAACTTTTCAATGTACGACATTGGAGTCGTTCTACAAGAGCATTGGTGGCGTCTCTTATAAAGTTGACGTCTATAGCATTGCCGCGTTGCTAATGAAAATGGCAGGAAGAATGATATCCTAAATGCAATTTAAGAAAGTTCGAGCCAAATTCGTTTCCACTTGTGGCATACGACGGAGTCAATGACGGGAGAAACTTCGAAATGGGTGAGGAAACAAAAACCTCGAGGAAGATGATGGGAGTTGCAATCTGCAGCATATACGATTAGATCTTGACCAGCGACCTTCAATGAACAAAGCCTTAGAAATGCTTGAAAGAAGATATCGATAAACTACAAATTTGTTCGAAAGTACATATCTATTCCCTAGATCTGGTGGTTAACATTCTTGGAATGGAAAGGGAAATGAAACTTTTTTCCTTTTGAAAGCATGCGAAATGTGGATGTCTAATATAATTGTCCGAGGCTAATCCTGAGGACTTTTATACTGATCCGATTAAACGCAAATGGTCTGAGGATAGGACATCCTTGAAGTGCGAGTTTTCGTCGAAAAATGAGTTGTTGGATAAAAATCTTAAGAGCAAATAAAAAGGAGTTGCAAGACGAAAGTTGCAGATTCGATTTCTCTCGTTGGCTTCAGGAAACCTAGGTTAGTCCGTGATGGGCGCGTCTAGGCTTAGGTGTATTGTCGATTTTGAGCTCCTCCATTAGCACTCAAATGGGCAATTGGTGCTCTATTGACACCTTAACGTTACAGTCGAGGGTGAGGTAGATCCCAAATATCTAAACCTTTTTGTATTTTCGAAAAATCGATCGGGTGTTATTAGTTTAGTTCCACGCATGGAAGTATCAATATTAATAGATAGGTTATAGTCACATCAGATACTAACTTTCACAAATTAGTATTAAGATATTAGTGGGTTTTCTCTTCGAATTTATAAAAGATTTTTGATAGTTGGCTCTCCTGTGAAGTAGATATTGACACTTGAACCACGCAATCTATTTTTTGGCATTATAATTAAATTACATGACAGTTATTTTTCAAGTTATTTCACAATAGGTGGTGATCTAGGTCGGCAATGCGGCGGCGTGGCTAGGTGTGACGGATGCGCAACTGTTGCTGGTGGTTTGCCTACGATTGTGACTCATGCGGTGAAGAAAGAACATGTTGAAGAAGAAGAAGGGAGAAATTAAAAAAAAAGGAAAAATTATCAAAAAAATTTTAAACCTATTGCAATTGTATTAATTCAGTCCTAAATCTTTTAATTTGGCCAATTTAGTTCTATACCTATTGATAATTTGCCAATTTAGTTCATTCGATCAATTTTAGCAAGAAATTGCTAACGTGGATGTAGGTCATTTTACGCGACAGAGTTGGCACTAACTTGGACAATGTTTATAATTTTTAAAAAATTATGATTTTTTTAATTTTTTCCCTTTTTATTTTCTGCATTTTCATTGTGATGACCTTGCTGGATTTGGTAAAGTCGTGCCTCGCCCAACCACTGACAAACAATCACCATTGCAGAATAGCAACCCAGATACCAAACAAGAAGTTAAATGCAAAAAAGGCAACTTTGAGTCCGCTCGCACCTGCTGCAAATTGATGCAAAACCCTAGAGCAGCCCCTCTCTTGGGCACAGCTTCAATTCAATCGGCGACGACCTTCTTTCTGTGAAGATTACTCCATTACCACGAAATTGACGACGATCGGAGCACTGGTTGCTTTGATTTCAATGAAGAACTCAGCCTCACCTAGAATCCCATGAATCTCTCGTCCTCGCCAATGATCGATGAGACTCGACCCTCCCCAGATCTAGCGAAGGTGAGCCTTGCTAGCCCAGCCCTAGTGAGGCTGACCTCGCTAGTAATAATGAAAACACAAAAAAAAAAAACAAAATTCATAAAATTTTAAAAATTATAAAAATTGTTCACGTTAGTGTTGGTGGCGCCTCATACGACGGCTAGCGTTTCAGTTAACGATTTTCGGCCAAAATTGACCGGATGAATTGAATTTGCAAATTGTCAAAATATTTAGAACTAAGCTAGCAAAATTGAAAAATTTAAAACTGAATTGATATAATTATAATAAGTTTACGATTTTTTTAATAATTTTCCAAAAAAACGAAGAAGTAATTGTTTTTGCTTTGCCCTTGGACGAAGCCTATCTGGGAGAACCCAGCCGTGCAAATCAATAGTCAAAGCCAAGGTTTGACCAGTGTAGAAAAGTGGCTGTTGAGTTTTGTAAGAAATCAAGGAAATTCATCGAAATTTGAACTGGTCTCAGGAGTCCTATGGCTTATTTGGAAGACATGAACACAACACCGTATTCCGAGCTCTCCGACCAGAATCGTCTAATGTTGTCCAATCTGCCCAAACTCTGCTTGAAAATTATGCAAAATGGAATGATAGGGGAAATTTAACAAGGAATCAATGCGACAACCCCCGAGCTCCCAGCACGACGGATCAAGCATGGAAACCACCGACGAAGGACGCTTTAAAAGTAAATATTGATGGAGCTTACTCTCTCGGCTCAAACGAAGGCGCTGTAGCCTACATTGTGCGCAATACCGCTGGGTCCCTAATTGATGGATTTGCTAGATAGGTAAGCGCTGCATCGGCATATCAGGCGGAAACTTTAGCTCTTGTCCACGCATTGCTCTTTCTCTCTCATCGAAGAAGTTTTAAGCTGAAACTCAACTCCGACTGCTTGAGTTTAATCTCCTCTTTGAAGTCAGCTAATCATCAAGGGTGGGAAGAGCGAGCACTAATCATCCAAGCTTCTCATCTTTTGTCTTGCTTTTTGGATATTAAAGTTGAGTTTTGTAATAGAGAGCAAAATAGAGCTGTGGATTGGGTTGTCAAGGCCCAATACACGAATTCTCTCCCTTCGAATTGGATAGCCAATCCTCTCGGAACTTTTTTGGACCAACTATGTTTAGATGCCCCTGCTACGGGCTTTGTTTCTTAAGTTATTAATAATAATACTTTGTGTTTCTAGACCAAAAAAGAAAAAAAAGAAAATGGTGCATCAGAAGGAAGCAATGGGAGAGAGGGGGAGGGATGGATTTGGCTGTTGATGCGATGCGGACACAACAATCAAGTGGAGAGAGGGGAAGAAACGTGGCAATAAGAGGACAAAGAGAGATCATATGTGAATTAAGATCTTTTGAATTTTCAATGGGTGCAAATGTCATAGATCCGCTGTAACTGCAGGTGATCTTTCAATTTTCTCTACTTCAGCCATTTATTACGATGACTGACTTGGACTTTTCTACGGTGCAGGGCGACTCCAAGTCTCCAATCAAACAAGGATCATCCGTTCCATCTCTTTACAATTTGCTTTAAAGAGACCTTAACATTTTGCCGTATCAAAATGTCTGGAATGCCAGATGACCCTTTTTATCACTAAGAAGACCCCTCGACAAACATCTCTACTCCAAGTTCGTGACCAGAACCGCAAAATCAAGTCAAACTCCAAAGCGGCAACAAAATCTATATAGACAGACGAACCAGATGATTATTCTCGAATTCAATATCTTCAAGAAGTAGACCCTGACAAAGTAATTGCCCGCCGATCCGCCCCGGTCAATCGCAAAACTGAGCTTCAGGCTGAGAGGGACATGATTTTTCCTCTCAATTCCACACCTATGTACCTTGCCTCATTCGTTATTCTAGTTTTTAATTTTTGATGTTCTTTCTCAAAACTTTACATCAAATTTTACTTTGACCGTGGGGTGGTGAAGAAAGAAGATGGAGAAGAAGGGAGGAGGAAAGAACGAAGAAGAAACTAAGAAGAAGATGGTGTATCAGAAAGAAGTGACGGGGAGGGAGTGGGAGAGATGGATTTCTTTGTCGACGGGATGTGGACCAACCGATCAAGTGGAGAGAGGGGAAGAAAGATCAACACGACACCAATAATGGAACCTCAGTTTGGGTCCAGCTCCTTTAATTTCTTGACTTTGCATCCGTTTGTTCCGTTGATGCTTTGTGGGGTCCTACTCGCTCCTCCCGTAACATTCTCGACTTGATTGATATTGTTTTATTGATTGTTCATATCCTTGTTGATCCTCGTCCACATATGAAGCACCAACTTTTCATTGCTCACAGGCTGAGTGGGACATGATTTTTCCTCTCAATTCCACACCTATGTACCTTGCCTCATTCGTTATTCTAGTTTTTAATTTTTGATATTCTTTCTCAAAAATTTACATCAAATTTTACTGTGACCGTGGGGCGGTGAAGAAAGAAGATGGAGAAGAAGGGAAGAGGAAAGAACGAAGAAGAAACTAAGAAGAAAAGATGGTCTATCAGAAAGAAGAGATGGGGAGGAGGGAGAGAGATGGGTGTCTTCGTCGATTGGATGTGGAGAGAGTGGAAGAAACGCGGAGAAGAAAGACCAACACAACACTAGTAATGGAACCTCGTTTTGGGTCCAACTCCTTTAATTTCTTGACTTTCCAGCCATTTTTTCCGTTGACTGACTTGGGCTTTTCTATATAGGACGAGGCGACTCCCAAGTCTCCAAGCAAACAAGGATTGTCCAATCTCTTCTGATCTTTTTGTATATTGCGCCTCCTCCACACCCACCCAGCAATTCTTTACCAATTTCTCTTTGCCCAAAGACAAACAGAGGCACGATGAGTGCTCTCGGCTCCATGAATATCTATCAGGTGTTGCTACTCACTCTTGTTCTATTTCTAGCTATGACTAGCAGTGTTGAGCCGAGTAGTCAACAGTGCGCTTCGTTTTGTGGTGATATTCGAAATATAAGTTATCCATTTCGCCTGAAGAGCGATCCAAAAGGATGCGGTGTTTTGAAATTTGAGCTGGCTTGTGAACATAATCGCGCTGTTGTGTACTTGCTTGATGGCCGATACTATGTGCAGTCTATCAATTATACCTCTAGTGAAATCACATTGGTTGACGACGGGCTGCAAAAAGATAACTGCTCGTCTCTTCCCCGTCATTCATTGTTTTGGTATGGGTATCCTAACCCTTCCTATCAAATTGGTTCATACCGCATGATGTACCGCGAAGATACATTGGTTATTGTGAACTGCTCAAAGCCCGTTAGCTCTCCATTCTACATCACTACCGATCTATGCATTAAGGGGTCATACTCTTCCAACACATCATCGAATTGGAACTTGTATGCTTTGGTCAATCCTAGCGTATCGTATGTTAGTGATTTTTGCACCATTCACAGTTGGATGTGGGCATCACATTCTCTCATGGATGAAGGGGAGGTTCAGAGCAACTCCTCCAACTACGAGCGAATCCATAACATCATAGCCGATGGATTTATTCTCAACTTTGAAACTAGCAGTGTTGAGCCGAGCAATCAACGGTGCGTCTCATCTTGTGGTGATATTCGAAATATAAGTAATCCGTTTCGCCTGAAGGGCGATCCAAAAGGATGTGGTATCTCGAAATTCGAGCTGGTTTGTGAAGATAATCGCACTGTTGTGTACTTGCTTGGTGACCGATACTATGTGCAGTTTATCAATTATGCCCGTAGTGAAATCACATTGGTTGACGACGGGCTGCAAAAGGATAACTGCTCGTCTCTTCCCCGTCATTCATCATCTCTTTCCGGTCATTCATTATGTCAGTATGGGTATCCTAACACTTCCTATCAATTCGGTTCATACCGCATGATGTACCGCGAAGATACATTGGTTATTGTGAACTGCTCAAAGCCGGTTAGCTCTCCATTTTACATCACTACCGATCAATGCATTAAGGGGTCGTACTCTTCCAACACATCATCGAATTGGAACTTGTATGCTTTGGTCAATCCTAACGCATCGTATGTTAGTGATTGTGATTTTTGCACCATTCATAGTTGGACGTGGGCATCATATTCTCTCAGGGATGAAGGGGAGGTTCAGAGCAGCTCCTACAACTACGAGCGAATCCATAACATCATAGCCGATGGCTTTATTCTCGACTTTGGTTCTACTTCATGGAAGAACACTTACTTTTGCTATTTTGATGTCTTTAGAATCTGGACAGGTCAGGCTTTTTGCGGCTTCCAGGGCTACCACTTCGGTAAGCTTCGGTTGGCAATCAAATTTTACGACAATTTTGCATGATTCTGAACATTCTTTCGCTTGCTACCTTTTTTTCAAAACTGGAAAATGAAAGATATATTTAAAATCCAAGAAAATTATGACAAAATTTACGTGTTAGTGTATGTCAACATTTATGTATTTGAAAGGTTTTGGGAGCTTCGCGTTACATATTAAAATCAAATTGTTGGAGTTGCAAGATGGGAAAAAAAAAAAGTGACAGTAGAAGTCATCCTAAACAGACTCATTTGCACATATAAATGTGCCTAGATTACAATTCGTTTCCACATAAAAGCTAGAACTCCCTATGCGAAAAAAATGGTTTATTGTGCTAGCAGCCACGACTAGTTTTTTTTTTTGTTGGCATAGAGTTCAAATTATCTTCTTTTCCTAATTAGTTCCTTAATTAGTCACTTATCTAATAATTTGAAGGACACTCGTTAGCAAATTCCTTAACAAGTTCTATTCATATATCAATAAGAGGAAATAAATTATTGATTAAAAAAGGAAATCACTATTTCTCTATATTCATTGACCGCTAACAAAGCAAATGGAGTTGCTTGTATCATCTATCATCCATGTGAGATGAAGCGTATTATTCCCATTGATTTGCAGATGCACGCATCCCACTTTCTCAATTTCTTTTGCACACAATTGAACTTATACAAGAAGTTTGCTACTACTCTGTGTCCTCGAGAGTTTTGTTTTCCAAACTTCTTTTCCTTCAAGTCCTTATCACGTCATTCATTCCTTCCACAGGTGTCGGGGATTTTGCAATTTCTATATCCTGGAATGTTACGTTTCTACTAGGTAAGCCGTAATGATTTGTTTTCACAAAAATTAAAGAAAATATATTCTAACCTATCAAAATTTTCCTCAGTGTATTTCTGTGTAGCGAAATTCGTAATCGGGATGCCAGTTGTTGCGATATTTCTAATCTACAAGTGCAGAAGAAGGCACTTAGCAATGGACAAGAACGTCGAAGAATTTTTGCAAGCTCATAACAACTTTTTGCCCATAAGGTACTCTTACTCGAATATTAAGAAGATCACCAGGAATTTCAAGCATAAACTGGGTGAAGGGGGCTACGGTTCTGTGTACAAAGGAACGCTCAGAAGCGGCAATGAAGTGGCCGTCAAGATTTTGAAGCAGTCCAAGGCCCATGGCCAAGATTTTATCAGTGAAGTGGCTACTATTGGAAGAATTCACCATGTTAATGTAGTGCAACTCGTTGGTTTTTGCTTTGAAGGCTCGAAACAAGCTCTCGTGTATGATCTCATGTCAAATGGATCTTTGGATAAGCACATTTTCACTGATGAAGACGACAAGTCTCTTGATTACAAAAAAATATATGAGATCGCTCTTGGGGTGGCGAGGGGGATTGAATACTTACATCGTGGGTGTGACATGCAAATACTACACTTTGATATCAAGCCTCACAACATTCTTTTAGACCAAAATTTCACTCCAAAAGTCTCCGACTTTGGACTAGCGAGACTTTATCCTACTGATCATAAAATAGTCTCGTTGACTGCTGCAAGAGGAACCTTGGGATATATGGCGCCTGAGTTGTTCTACAAAAATATTGGTGGTGTATCTTATAAGGCGGATGTCTATAGCTTCGGGATGCTGCTCATGGAAATGGCAGGTAGAAGGAAGAATGTAAAGGCAAATGCAGAACGCTCAAGCCAAATTTATTTTCCCTTGTGGGTGTATGACAAAGTCAATGAAGGAGAAACTGTTGAAATAGAAGAAGTTGAAGAAGAGGAAAGGATGGTGAGGAAAAAGATGATCATAGTTGCACTTTGGTGTATCCAATTAAACCCTGACCATCGGCCTCCAATGAGCAAAGTCCTAGAGATGCTTGAAGGAGATATTGGTAAACTTCAAATGCCTCCAAAACCGCTTATTTACCCACCAGAAGAGCCAGTCAGCAATGATAAAGCCGAGATGGAACTAGATACATTCTCAACTTCATCAAATGCTCAAATAATTTCTGCTAGTTTTCCTTTTGGAGATAGCGGTATTGTTTAGAGAATCATGCACGGTTTGATTGGAATAGCTTTGTGTATTTTGTTATATGTCCCGATAATCTAGTACTATGTCGGGAGGGACTTGGGCTAATTTAGCTCCACAGGGATTACTTTCGAGATTGTCCTTTTCTTGCTCTAAGGTTAATGTTGTGTTATTGTATTTCATAGGGTTGTACTCTCTTTCATCCTCCTTCTCAGAGGACAAACAAATTGGTAAGAAAGTAAGGACAAAAACCGCAGGAAAAGTGACTAACATAGAGAATTTTCCTTCGTCATTGCATGATTTAGGGTAATCCCAATTAAAATGCTAATAAAAACTTGTGATCTCGCTACTTGAGGTGCTATTACCGGCCTATGACTTTCTTGCTGATTTCAACTATGGAAATAATTTTCAGAGAAGACATCTATGTATACGTTTTACAAAGTCGACACCATCTATCTATGTAGAAACAACTTTTATGAAAAATGGAAATGAAGATCTTGGATGAAACAAGTCTGTGTAGTTTATACTTGAAAGATCTCATGTTCTGTTCAAGAGTAACGTGAAATTACTGACGAGTAACAAGATCGCAAAACTACAATTTCCTCTTAAAAATTATGACTCGACTATGGTGATTCAATTGGCGGGTTTGTAGAACTTCAGAGTACTTTAATGATACTTCATCAACTTGGCTTGTATACTCGACATCGGCCACGGAGGGAAGGGAGAGGCGCCTCCTTCCCCAATTTCTTTTCTTAAAAGTACTATATAGATATAAGAAAAAATAAATGTCTGCTATATAAAAATTAATCTCGTCTTGAGTTTAATGCTCCAACTTTTTTTTTTTGAAAAAACTATCAAATTCCATGTCAGTTTGCTTTGGGTAAATTGCAATATGTTGTATTCAATGGGCAAATATGTAAAATTAATTTTACATATTTGCCCATTGAATACAACATATTGCAGTTTACCCAAAGCAAACTGACATAGTGTCATCTTAACTTATATGTATTGACAAGTCTATTTTATTATCTTTTTCTTCGTACTATTTTAATCTAAGAAATTGTGATTTTCAATGAACACTATATATAGGTTTTGGATGCAAAATAGGAACTTGTTTAGGTATATCTTTTCATTTTAGAAACAATTTAAATAGGGATGAAGCCGACATTACTTAATTGAATGTTTTAGTGGAAAAGGTATAGCTTTAAAATATATATTTTTACATAATTATCACAAAGAATCATAAAAAAAAAGTGTTCTCTTGCCCGCATACTTGTTTGGATTCCTATAAAGAATCAAGAACAAATTCTACAAAATTTCGAATTATACTTGTATTTTCTTAAACTCATTGTATTGAAGAAAATTAGCAAATGAGTCTTAAACTTATTATATGAATGCTAATTTACTCATAAACTATTTATTTTTACCAATATAATCTTAAATATTTTTGCGAAATTCGATATTGTCATTCCAACCAATTGCAGGCAAAATCCGCAAATGTGGCTCCAGCATGTGGAAGAAATAACGCACAATGACGTCCTTTTGCAGATTTTACGGAATTTACTGATTTATTTCTTTCCTTTTTACTTGTTTTCCTTTTTTTTTTTGCCTCTTTTCTATATTGTTTCTGCCTTACGCGTCCTTCTTCAGTAAATCTACTTGTGCGTTAAAGAGACCATACATTTTGCCGTATCAAAATGTCTGGAATGCCAGAGGACCCTTCTTATCACTAAGAAGATCCCTCGACAAACATCTCTACTCCAAATTCGTGACACGAACCGCAAGGAACTTCAAACCTAAATCAAGTCAAACTCCGAAGCAGCAACAAAATCCATACAGACAGACGGACCAGATGATTCTTCTCGAATTCAATATCTTCAAGCAGAAGAACTTGATGAAGTAATTGTTCTCCAAACCGCCCTGATCAATGGCAATGCTGAGCTTCAACATATGATGACGAGATACGGTGCGATTCTAGAACACACAAAGCACGCATCGCAGGCACGAAGAATCAGCACGATAAAACAAAATTCGGTGAGCTGTTACGAAATCAACAGAGCAAGAGTTTGAGAAGCTAACTCGCTTGTCCAAAGGCCAAGAGTGGTAGCGCAGAGAATTAATGGCTAAATCGGATGAAGACCCAAAGAAGAAGATGAACAGTTGCGGGGAAATGGATAGAAAATAAAAAAAAAGAAATAAATAAAACAGAAATTTCAGAAAATTTACTCAAAACAATGCCGTTTTGCTTAACTTTTTCCATGTCAGTTGTCTATCATGCCATGTAAAATAACCGAAAATGACTGGACTGTTATGTCAATATTTTCAGGTGCAAATTGACTGAAAAAATAATATTTAAATTTCACATAAAAATATAAAATTATATTAATAAAATTAAAAAATTTAGAATTAAATTAGTATTTGTATAATAGATTTTGAACCGTTTTGACAATTTTTTCATCTAAATAGTATAACTTCACTCAAAATTCTCAAGTAAAAATAAAAAATAGACTCGATATTTCGCCAAAAGTTTCACTCGCCGTCTATCTAAATCTTGGCTTGGTCATTACTTACTTGAATAAAACAGCCAAAGGTTACATCAATTAAACTATGATGGTTTCCCGGTGGGCCCTACCAACTTTTGTTTTTGGTGACTTTGAAGTCTCCTAAGATTACCTCTAAAGATATTAAGTCAATGATAAAGTTCAAATCTTTTGCTCTAACGTCTTATTGAGAAATTTCTTCAATGGTAATAGCATAGAGTGGACAATTCTTTAAATTTCTTAACTTTTATTTTCCTTCAAATTGAATGTGTGCAATCAATAATCATCAAAATCAATTCCATTTTTAATTCACATGAATTCACTTCGATTCAAGGTCTGCACATATTCTTAAGATGGCTTTCGTGTCATCTTGAAAAAATAGAATATCCATTAACATCATAAATATTTCAAAAATATGGAAACCTTACTTATCTAAGAAAACTTCTCCAAAAATATGAAACGATGTCATGTCGATAGCTAATGATAAGGGTTGTCAATTAAGATAATATCTTACTAGAAAGAAATGGAGATGCTATGTTGGATCCTATTCGTTATTACTGTAACATTCTCGACTCCATTGATTTTATTTTATCGGTTGTTCATATTCTTGTTGATGCTCCACCACATAAGAAGACCCAAGTTTCCATTGCTCACAAGCTGAGAGGGACATGATTTTTCCTCTCAATTCCACACCTATGTACCTTGCGTCATTCGTTTTTTTAGTTTTTAATTTTTGATCTTCTTCCTTAAAACTATACATCAATTTTACTATGACCGTGGGGCGGTGAAGAAAGAAGTGGGAGAAGAAGAAGGGATGAGGAAAGAACGAAGAAGAAACTAAGAAGAAAGATGATGTATCATGTTGACACCTAAATTTTAACTAATCATTTAGTGATTAATTGTACAGAAAATTAGGGATTAAATTTTAGTCCTTTAACAAAAATATTAAAGTTAAATTACATAGCATTTAGTTTTAAGAACATTTATTGAGTAGTTGCATTTGTATCGGACTGGCGACGAATGGACTCGAGCAAATGGCTTTGAACTAAATTGAATCAAGCCCATAACCGAAATTGATATGTTTTGCCCATGTGATACTTCAAGAAAAAATCTCCAGCATATATATTCTTGGCCAAATAGAAGACCAAGAAGGAAGGGGGATTTATTATCTTGGGCGTCACGACAAAGCAAGGGGAGACGTTCTTCACTGAGGAGGGGTATCGGCATATTTTGTTTCTTTGAATCTTTTGTGCAAAAGGAAAAAAAAAATATACATGAAGGATAGAAGGAAAAGGCCAACGTGGGGATATTTATTCTGATGTCATGCGCACAAGCAAAAAGTAAAGAAGCCAAAGCGTAATATGTTCTAAATATTCTTCAGAGCATCTCTTGCTAAAAAGGGTTTAGGCATTCTCACCTATAAAAGGACCTCTTGCGGACAAAAAGGGAGGAAGGGGACTCTCATAATTTCAGAAATTAGAATTTTTAGAGAGACCTAGAAACCCACGTGAGATTTGAGGGAGAGAGAGAGTCCGCCGCATACGTGTGCAACCGCCGCCGCGTCGCCCGTGCCTACGCCATGCTTGCCGTCGCTGCTGCCTGACGTCCACTACCACGCCAATCCAGTGACGTCTGTGAGCTGTCGCTATTGTGCCGATCTCCACCTGCCGTCGCTAGTGCCCTCGCACGGACGAGCCCACTACCGCCACCGCGCGCTGCTGCTTCCAGTTGCTGCATCTCCCGGCTCTGACTCCGCTGCACTCCCCAACGTTGACGTTGCAACTACCGTGACTGAGACCCTCCGCGAGCTCGTCTTCACCGAACCCATCACTCGGAAAAATTCCAATTGCGCGTGGCTGTGCCAGAAGTCCCTGGAGGTTGTTGCAAAAACAGGAAAAGAAAGACTTTTTTTCTTTATGTGTGCAGGTGTGATTCGTGAGTGAAGTGATGAAAAGCAGAGAGAGAGAGAGAGATGATGATGATGATGGAGAGGATGGAAGGAGAGCCGTTGGATTGGGGGGAGGGGAGGGTCGGGTTGGTGCCAGTGAGGAAGGGTTGACCTTTGCCCCGCTTTTAATGCAAAAGCTCTCCCGAGTCCAAGCGCTCTCCGCTCCCCTCCCCTCCCCTCCCCTCCCCTCTTTTACCGGGAACCGGAAGCGCCGCGTCAAAGCCCCGTCCCCGCGAGGCCACATGGGATTCTCCCTCTCTCTTCCCTTCGCTCTTCCGGTCAATTCGCTGGGCCCCACCGGCAGGAGAGAGATGCGTTTCGAGCCGTTTACCTCCCTCATGCCTAACATCGGCGTAAAACAAAAAACAAAAAAAAAACCTCTTTTTTTCTCTTTTTCTTTTTTTTTCCCCCTTTTTCCATCCCTTTAAAATTCAAACTTCATGGTTTACTCCACCGGGCCAAATGGAACTTTTAAAAAAATATATATATATTTTTTGGTTATGAGGGGTGAGATTGCGAATCGAAATCGAGTGCAATTTGGACTTTTCTTTTGTATGCCCTCAGCCTTGGGTCGCTGTCTGGGTTTCGGAATACGTGGGGGGCCGGTTTTTTCTACGTTGCCCCCCTGGTTTTCGGACCCCTCGTCCCGACCCGACCCGATTCAATTTTTTTTTTTGAAAATATTTTGTTATAAAATTAGAACTGTAAGGAAAGAAAAAATTATCCGGACGGTCGATAAATTCGTTACTTTTATTCGAGGGGGTTTTTGATCGTTTTCCCTTTGCTTCTTTTTTTCCCCTTCTTTTCTTTTTTGTTTACAAGCGCGAGAAATTATTTAGAAGGGGGTTATCATTAAAACGATGCGTAATTACGGGGAAAGTGGCGAGCGTGCCCATTTATGATTTACCGCCTAGTTCGATTCTAGAAATCAATCTCCTCACACATCATCTTGGATCATTCACGAACAAGAAGAACACAAGTGGTAAAAATTCTGACGTGGTGATTAGGGGTAAGTGTGTTCGGTGAGTGCAGGTGCAGTGCTTGGAATTGAAAAGCTTTCTGGCATTCAGCGTGGTCCAAGACCGACAACCTCAATAAACTCCAACGGCAACTCGTCTTCTCGCTTGCCCAATAGCTGTGACACACTCAATCGGTGGTCGAACCACCGAGCTGGCTACACCGATCCGTGACACCACCACCGAGTCGATTCACGCCAGAAGCCGCAAGCCGCTCGTGATCCATCATCTAGCACTGCGAGCCACCGTCCGCCGGTCCAACTTGAAAAGCAAATATTGCGAATTAGGTAAGAATCTTCATTAATTCGATTTTCGTATATTTTGTTGCTTAATTTGTGAAATTGCATTATTGTTTGAATCTTCAAATATTACTCATATCAATAAAATCCTCAAGCAGATTTAAATTAGGAATTATTTCCTAATTTCATAACGTGCTATGGTCGTCAATCTGATCTTCTGCCCGATATACGATTCGCGATTGCACGGAAAATCGTCAATCCGATCTCCCACCTGAGATACGATTCGCGATTGCTTTGAAAATTGGCCAATTCCATCCTCATGCCCGAGATGTGATTTATCAATTTATTTTCCAAATTTGAATGGATATGGATGATATCTTAGGTGATTGGATGCTATCTTTGGCTTTGGTGTTTAGGATAGGTTTAGGATAACTTTCTTTGAATAAGTCAATAGGATAACTTTTTAATTTAAATTATGAATTAGAGTAATTTATTTCCTAATTTAATTTAGATATTATCCTAATCTCGATGGTTCATTTTAGGGTAATTCTTGATTTTGAATTTTCATAAAAATACCAAAAAGAAGTCACTTTAAGATAGATTTAATTATTTTTTTTAGAATAGATTGTATGTTAATTTAGGCATTTTTTTTAATTCGGAATTTCACTGGAAAAATACCAAAAATAAATCATTTGTCCATCATTAGAATTAGGTCACGTCGTTGCATGACATATAGTTCACATGCTAGGTTGCATTAATCGTATGTCATTTTTTTGCATGTCATTGCATATAGGTTAGTTTGCATTTTAATAAAGCGCAAACCCTAATGAACATCTTGAGTGTCTTGCTTTGTTAATTAGAAATCATATTAGGATTGTCTGTGTGATTGTCTACTAATAATGCATATGCTTGCATGGCTTTAAGGTATGTTATCCTGCTATTTATTTATTGCTTTCTTGGGTGTTAAATTGGTGGTTTGCGCACTTGCATGAACACCTCACATGTTAGTGATTAGGTAATAAAATGGATCCAGACTGCATGCATAAGCATTTTTTGAAAAGAAAAGGTACCGAAAGGGCGTTAGACTAGATTTAGCGTAATCAAGTCCCTGAGCTTAGAATCTCTGGTTCATAGGAATAAAACATATCTTCTTATGTTTTATTTAGGTTTCTAATCGACCTACCACAAATAGATTAATGGCAACTCGAAGCATGAAAGCTTTTACACGTTAAAAACTTAAACCCTAAGTTGCGAATTGGTAAGACTTGAAAGGGCCCAAGTTAAGCTTAGTCTTAATAATCCATTAGCCTGAGCAATTTTAGGTTGCGACGCATCAAAAGGAAGTGATGGAGAGAGAGAGATGGATTTCTTTGTCGATGGGACGTGGACCCGACGATCACGTGGAGAGACCGGAAGAAACGCGGAGAGAGAGGAGAACGAAGGACCAACGTGAGAAGACATCTTTTGAATTCATGGGCGTAAATTTTCCGGATGCACTGTATATGTACGTGATCAATGGGGGTCTCTCCAATAGGGATGGCCACTGGACGTGCCCAAGACAAGACTCCACTAATAATGGAACCTCAGTTTGGGTCCCCCTCTTTAATTTCTTGACTTGCATCCATTTATTACGTTGACTGACTTGGGCTTTCCACCTTAACACTCCTCTAAAGACAAGAAGCTGCCGGCAAGATCTGTACATAGGTTTGTTGAACAATAAAGGGTGGTCGAGAAAGAGATGTAGATGCTTCTATTCGCATATATCTATGTCGTTTATGAATCGGGTGCATCGATGCCACCACTTCTTATTGAGTTCTTCTATCACTAGCACTGAATTCTCTCCCTCTTAACGGCCCTGAAATTTTCCTTCGGACATTCTACCTGATGCATGGGATTCTTTCATGAGCCTTGAGTAAAAATTTGAACCAAATAATGATGGATGTGGCTCTGGTTTGGAATCTGAATGGCTCCTACGGCCATTCACACAGAGACAGTGCTACAGCACAAAAGAATAAGCAGTTCAACTCTCAAAATCATGCATGTGTTCGGGCTCTAAAAATCTATAACGCAAGGAATCAAGGGTTCCGTCTGCACGATCCGTCCGAGACTCTCATCTACCGAAAGAGTTTCTTAGATCTCAGAAGGAGTTTCGTGCTGGCACTATACTTCCAATCTATAGCTCACATTGCCACAATAGCAGCAGGGGTTCACCATTTCCCATTATGCTTGTTTCCTCAAATGCTCAAGCAAACCTAGACAAAAGGATCAAAGGTAGCGTATGGCATTGATGTAGTAATATAACTAATATATCAATTACTTGGATTTCGAGAGTTATTAATGATGAATGAATATCTATAAAAAACAACTTCGCACTCAAGTTTCTTGAGCATTAATTATGTAAGTAGAATTTCTTTAGTTAGATATGTTGGGGATAGCGTTATTTTGCCTTTTTCAATTGAACACAATCAAATTTATATCGGGAAGATTACAAAAAAAACTCTAAACTTATTGTACGGATGCCAATTTAGTCTTAAATCTTTTCAGTTTGATCAATTTAATCCTAAACTATTAAACTATTTGCCAATATAGTCATTCTGGCCAAAATTGGCCAAAAATAACATTTTTATATAATTTTCTTTTTAAAAGAAGAAAAAAAGAAGAAAAATGGGAAAAAAAGAAAAAAAATTTGCACAAATTATTCACGTCAGTATCGGCCGTGCCACGTGGGACAGTCGATGTCTACGTCAATAATTTCTGGCCAAAATTTGCTGGAAGGATTATATTAACAAATTGTCAAATGGTTTAAGACAGAACAAATTTAAAGTTGAGGACTAAATTTGCGGCCAAAATTCCTTGCATGATGATTTGTGCGCGTTTTCTTTAATGGGCTGCGCCCAAAAGCAAAAGCTGATCAAATGAAAATAATTAAGTTTTTTCTTTGGTTAATACCACCAAAAACCCTAAACTAGTACACTTGTGACAATTTTACCCCGAACTATTTTTTTACTACAAAAATCCCAAACTAGTACATCTTTGACAAATTTACCCCAAACTATTTTTTTGACCACAAAAAACCCCAAACTGGCACATTTGTGATAATTTTACCCCGAGCTATTTCTTTGACCACCAAAAACCCCACACTGGTAAAAAAAATAGTTTGGGGTTTTTCATGGTATTAACCTTTTTTTTTTTGCCAGAAAACCATTAACTTATATTTGTGCAATTTCACAACAAATGAGTTCTCATAGGGCCAGGGGAGGGTGGTAGATCTAGCATCGTGGGCAAGCTATTAGCTCTTTGGGCTTTGACCACCCGATCTACAACTCTATTGGGCTCTCTGTTAATATGGGCCAGGGACTAGTTTAGGATGAGGAAAAGCCCGAAAAAGAGATTGGGCTTCGGTGATAACCGCAGTAATCTCCCAAGTGATCATATGCCCCGAACTCTTTTTTTGTCTCAATAAAAAGCACAAAATTTTAATTGAGTCTCAAATCTAGCCTCCATAATGTGAAATTTCAAATTATTCGGGCAAGATTTGGGATTTTAGTGAAATTTGGTCTTTTTATTTTGGAATTAGGCCGATTTTCGGAATCTAGATTGTGTTCACAAACTTCTTCTTTATGATTGAAAGTGCTGCTTTTCTGACAAAAAAAAAGGAAGAAAAAAATTTGTGCAATTTATGCTAAGATCTTCTGCAGTACAAGAAATTAGATTTCAGAATTCTCATTCAGACTAAAACAAAGCCATCGAAATCAACACAAAAAAGAATCGTGTACCACATGAAACTTTGTCCCACAATCAATCATCACATTACCATCATGACCAGAAGAACTAATCCAGCTTCTGCAAACTCAATGAGCATCCATGTCCCCAACATACTAGGAATCTTATATTCATGGCCGAGCAACCTCAAGTCCAACTGAGCTTGGCGGCATGATGCCTCAAACTAGGAGCCAAAAACCGTGCAAATGCGTGACTTGCGATCTTCGCCGCAGCTGAGGGTACTCTTAGCTGCTGCTACTTCACACGCTCTGATGTCGAAGAGCTTCAAGGGCTTGAAATTCAGCAAGCATTCGGATTCACTTTTGAATAAAAACAATTTCTCCTTTTCTCACTCTCGTGATTCATGAGCAAAATTGCAACTTGAAGCCACATTGCATCAGAATTCAGATGACGACAGGGGAGCCCCTTTCTACTCTTCAAAATTGCATCACCAATTTGGCCAGAAGGTGGTGCATTTTTTCGCCCGTGAAGAAGGGCCACCCCAGAGGAAAGTTCATTGCAACTTCTGCTCTCTATTTTCCCATTTCCTTAAACTTCCATACCTCGTAAAAAAACACGAGCACCATTTGAGGCATAATCAATGCCCGTTGATCAATTTGCTGCTGACAAAATCATCGGAGATAGTGCGATTGATAAATTAATCACTCAGATCCTAAGTGTGCCGTTGAATGCAATAAGCGTAATCGAGCGGAGAGTAGATCAATCCTAGAAAGCAGATGCATCAGCATATGGCTTCCTGCTATTCCAAAACATCAAAGCACATAGAAAGGGCCAAACCTGAAGATAACAAAATCATGTGTGCAGGTTCTTTTCCTAGCTAGTAAGTCAAATACACTAGTAGTGACCAGTCAAAGAATCCCCTCGAGCTCATCTTCTCAAACTATCAACCGGATATTATCAATGTGCAATATCTAGAAGAGACGATGAAAACCGAGTCTTTCAAATCAAAAACAAATGTACAATTCAAGAAAATAGACAGAAAAAAAGGGGAATTTAATGCATGGAATTCTCTTCATCATCTCAACGCTCAGACCGACAATCGTCGACAAAATTTGCTCGAATCTAATGATCTTTGCATTTGCAAAGCGAGAAAGGAAATTGAACATAATAGAAAATCAATAAGATCGAGTGCCCGTTGGCCCAAAACGAAATTTGTGCAAGCCTCGCCCATGACGATCCAAGATCAACATCAACCTTGCCCAAGTCAAATTCAACCCTTTTATATCAAACCTCATATTGTCACCATCCATCTAGATTTTATACTCCCAAAATATCCGACTTTGGACTCGCAAAACTTCACTCTCAATCACGACACTTCCTTGACTGCAGCTAGAGAAACTTTTCGATGTACGACATTGGAGTCGTTTTACAAGAGCATTGGTGACATCTCTTATAAAGTTGACATCTACGACATTGTTGCGTTGCTAATGAAAATGGCATGAAGAATGATATCCTAAATGCAACTTAAGAAAGTTCAAGCCAAATTAGTTTCCACTTATGGCATGTGACCGAGTCAGTGACGGGAGAAACTTCGAAATGGGTGAGGAAACAGAAACCCCGACGAAGATGATGGGAGTTGCAATCTGGAGCATATACGATTGGACCTTCACCATCAACCTTAACGAACAAAGCCTTAGAAATGCTTGAAAGGAGATATCGATAAACTACAAATCTGTTCGAAATTGTGTATCTATTCCCCAGATCTGGCAGTTAATGTTCTCGGAATGGAAAGGGAAACAAAACTTTTTTCCTTTTGAACGCATGCAAAATGTGGTTGTCTAATATAATTGTCCGAGGCTAATCCTGAGGACTTTTATCCATACCGATCCAATTATACGCAAATGGTCCGAGGATAGGACATCCTTGAAGCGTGAGTTTTCGTGGAAAAAGGAGTTGTTGGATAAAAATATTAAGAGCAAATAAAAAGGAGTTGCGAGACGAAAGTCGCAAGCTCAATTTCTCTCGTCGGCTTCAGGAAACCTAGGTTAGTCCGTGATGGGCGTGTCTAGGCTTAGGTGTATCGTCGATATTGAGCTCCTCCATTAGCACTCAAATGGGCAATTGGTGCTCTATTGACATCTTAACATTATAGTTAAGGGTGAGGTAGATCCCAAACTATCTAAACCTTTTTGTATTTTCGAAAAATTGTTCGGGTGTTATTAGTTTAGTTCCACGCATGGCAGTATCAATATCAGTAGATAGGTTACAGTCACATTAAATACTAACTTTCACAAATTACTATTAAGATACTAGTGGGTTTTCTCTTAGAATCTATAAAAGATTTTTTGATAGTTGGTACTCCCCATATAGTAATTATTGACACTTGAACCACGTAATCTATTTTTTGGCATTAGACTTAAATTATATGACAGTTATTTTTCAAGTTATTTGACAACAGGTGGTGAGCCAAGTCGGTGATGCGGCGGCATGGGTAGGTGTGATAGATGCGCAACTGCTGCTGGTGGTTTGCCTATGATCATGACTCATGCGGTGAAGAAAGAACATGTTGAAGAAGAAGAAGGGAGAAACAAAGAAAAAGGAAAAATTATCAAAAAAATTTTAAATCTATTGTAATCGTGCTAATTCAGTCATAAATATTTTAATTTGGCCAATTTAGTCTTATACTTTTTGACAATTTACTAATTCAATCTACTTGATCAATTTTGGCAAGAAATCGCTGAAGTAGACGTCGGTCATTTTACGCGATGGAGTCGGTGCAGACTTGGACAATGTTTATAATTTTTAAAAAATTATGATTTTTTCCCTTTTTATTTTATGTATTTTTAGTGTAACGACCTCGCCGGATTTGGTGAGGTCGTACCTCGCCCAACCATTAGCAAATAATCACCATTGCACCCAGATACCAAACAACAAGTTAAATGCGAAAAGGGCAAACTTTGAGTCCGCTCGCATCTGCTGCGAATTGATGCAAAACCCTAGAGCAACCCCTCCCTTGGGCACAGCTGCGATTCAATCCATGATGACCCTCTTGATGTGAAGATGACTCTTTGACCACGAAATTGATGATGATTTGAGCACTGGCTGCTTTGATTTCAATAAAGAAGAACTCAGCCTCACTTGGAATCTCACGAATCTCTCGTCCTCGCGCATGGTCGATGAGACTCGACCCTCCCTAGATATAGTGAAGGTGAGCCTTGCCAGCCTAGCCTTGTCGAGGCCGACCCAGCTGGTAAAAATGAAAACACTAAAAAAAGAGAAACAAATTCATAAAATTTTAAAAAAATTATAAAAATTATTCACGTTAGCGCCAATAGTGCCTCGTACGACGGCTAGCATTCCCGTCAACGATTTTCGGCCAAAATTAACTGAATGGATTAAATTTGTAAATTGTCAAAATGTTTAAAATTAAGTTAGCAAAATTAAAAGATTTATGACTGAATTGATATAATTATAATAGGTTTATGAAGTTTTTAGTAATTTTCCAAAAAAAACGAAGAAGTAAATAAGAAGAAAATGGTGTATCAGAAGGAAGCAATGGGGAGAGAGGGGGACAGATGGATTTGGTTCTTGATGCGATGCGGACCCAACAATCAAGGGGAGAGAGGGAAAGAAACATGGCGATAAGAGATCAAAGAGAGATCATATGTGAATTAAGATCTTTTGAATTTTCAATGGGTGTAAATGTCGTAGATCCGCTGTAACTGCAGGTGATCTTTCAATTTTCTCTACTTCAGCCATTTATTACGATGACTGACTTGGGCTTTTCTACGGTCCATGGCGACTCCAAGTCTCCAATCAAACAAGGATCATCCATTCCGTCTCTTTTAAATTTGCTTTAAAGAGACCTTACATTTTGCCGTAGCAAAATGTCTGGAATGCCAGAGGACCCTTTTTATCACTAAGAAGACCCCTCGACAAACATCTCTACTCCAAATTCGTGACCAGAACCGCAAAATCAAGTTAAGCTCCGAAGCAGCAATAAAATCTATATAGACAGACGAACCAGATGATTATTCTCGAATTCAATATCTTAAAGCAGAAGACCCTGACAAAGTAATTGCCCTCCGATCCGCCCCGGTCAACCGCAAAACTGAGCTTCAACGAATGATGTCGAGATATGGTGCGATTCTAGAACACACAAAGCACACATCGCAAGCACGAATCAGCACGAAGAAACAAAAATCGGTGGACTGTTACGAAATCAACAGAGCAAGAGTTTGAGAAGCTAACTCGCTTGGCCGAAAGCCAAAAGTGGTAGAGAAGATAATTAATGGCAAAATCGGATCAACACCCAAAGAAGAGATGAACAGTAGCAGGGAAATGGAAAGAAAAGAAAACCGAAAAAAGAAAATTCATAAAATTTACTCAAAACATTGTCCTTTCGCTTTACTTTTTCTACGTACGCTCGTCATGTCACGTTGAATGGTCGAATATGACTAGACCGTCTCGTTATTGTTTTTAGGGTATATTAACCATAAAAATTACATTATAATTTCACATTAAATTCTAAGACTGTATTGACAAAATTCAAAAAATTTAAAATTAAATTGATACGTGTACAATAAGTTGATAACTAATTTGGTAATTTTTCCATTTATATATAGTATAACTTTACTCAAAATTCTTGCGTAAAAAGGAATATTTCGCAGAAAGTTTCACTCACCCTCAATCTAAATATTTGCTCCTCTGTCATTCCTTACGTCAATAAAACAGCCAAAGGTCGCATCAATAAAACTATGATCTTTCATCCGAATAAAAATGAACCAATGATCCTTTACCGGTGGGGCCTACCCACTTTTGTTTTTGGTGACTTTGAAGTCTCCCAGGATTCTCCCCCAAAGATATTAAAGTAATGATAAAGTTCAAATCTTTACTCTTACGTCCTCTTGAGAATTTTCTTCAATAATAATAAAATAGAGTGGACAATTCTTTCGATTTCTTAGCATTTCTTTTTTCTTCCAACTGAATATGTGCAATCATTAATTATCGTACCCATTCGATTCTTAACCCATGAATTCACTTCGATTCAAGATCCGTACCGATTTTTAAGATGACTTCGGTGTCATCTTGAGAAAAAGAAAGCCCATAAACATCCTAAATATCTTCCAAAATGTGAGTAACTTGCTTATCTGGAAAAAAAATCTCCGAAAATATGGAATATGGAAAATTCTCTAAATATATGGGTTGTCAATTATGATGTTTCACTGCCAGAAAGAAATGATGATGCTCTGTTGGGTCCTAGTCGGTACTCGCGTAACATTCTCGACTTGATTGGTTTTGTTTTATTGATTGTTCATATCCTTGTTGATCCTCGTCCACATATAAAGCACCAACTTTTCATTGCTCACAGGTTGAGCGGAACATGATTTTTCCTCTCAATTCCACACCTATGTACCTTGCCTCATTCGTTATTCTAGTTTTTAATATTTGATATTCTTTCTCAAAACTTTACACCAAATTTTACTATGACCGTGGGGCGGTGAAGAAAGAAGATGGAGAAGAAGAAGGGAGGAGGAAAGAACGAAGAAGAAACTAAGAAGAAAAGATGGTCTATCAGTAAGAAGAGATGGGGAGGAGGGAGAGAGATTGATTTCTTCGTCGATGGGATGTGGAGAGAGTGGAAGAAACGCGGAGAAGAAAGATGAACACAACACTAATAATGGAACCTCGTTTTGGGTCCACCTCCTTTAATTTCTTGACTTTCCAGCCATTTTTTCCGTTGACTGACTTGGGCTTTTCTATATAGGACGAGGCGACTCCCAAGTCTCCGAGCAAACAAGGATCGTCCAATCTCTTCTAATCTTTTTATATTGCGACTCCTCCACACCCACCCAGCAATTCTATACCAATTTCTCTTTGCCCAAAGACAAACAGAGGCATGATGAGTGCTCTCGGCTCCGTGAATATCTGTCAAGTGTTGCTAGTCACTCTTGTTCTATTTGTAGCTATGACTAGCAATGTTGAGCCGAGTAATCAACAGTGCACTTCATTTTGCGGCGATATTCAAAATATAAGTTACTCGTTTCGACTGAAGAGCGATCCAAAAGGATGCGGTGTCTCGAAATTTCAGCTGGCTTGTGAAGATAATCGCACTGTTGTATACTTGCTTGATAGCCGATACTATGTGCAATCTGCTGATTATTATAACTATAGCCAAATCAGATTGGTGGATGACGGGCTGCAAAATGATAACTGCTCGTCTCTCCCCTGTTATTCATTGTGTGGGTATAGTTACAATATCACTTCCTATCAAAGCGATTCATACGACGGCTACAATTATGACAGTACGTTGGTTGTTGTGAACTGCTCAAAGCCGGTTAGTTCTCCATCCTACATCGCTACCGATTCATGCATTCAGGGGTCGTACTCTTCCAATACATCATCGAATTGGAACTTGTATGCTTTGGTCAATCCCAGAGCATCGTATGTCCGGGATTTTTGCACCATTCACAGTTGGACTTGGGTACCAGGATGGGTGGTTAAGAGCAGCGCCTACAACTACGAACGAATCCATAACATCATGGCCGATGGATTTGTTCTCTACTTTGATTCTACTTCATCGAAGGGAACTTTCTTTTGCTCTTTTGATGTCTATAACATCTGGACAGGTCAGGCTTGCGGCTTCAAGGGCTACCACTTCGGTAAGCTTCGGTTGTCAATCAAATTTTACGACAATTTTGCTTGATTCTGAACATTCTTTGGCTTGCTACCTTCTCTTCAAAACAGGAAAATAAAAGATATATTTAAAATCCAAGAAAATTATGACAAAATTCACGTGTTAGTATATGTCAACATTTGTGTATTTGAAAGGTTTCGGGAGCTTCGCGTTACATATTAAAATCAAATTGTTGGAGTTGCAAGATGGGCAAAAAATTTTTAAAAAAAAAGTGACAGTAGAAGTCATCCTAAACAGACTCATTTGCACATATAAATGTGCCTAGATTACAATTCCTTTCCACATAAAAGCTAGAACTCCCTATGCGAAAAAAATGGTTTATTGTGCTAGCAGCCACATGACTAGTTTTTTTTTGTTGGCATAGAGTTCAAATTATCTTATTTTCCTGATTAGTTCCTTAATTAGTCACTTATCTAATCATTCGAAGGACACTCGTTAGCAAATTCCTTAAAAGGTTGTATTCATATATCAATAAGAGGAAATAAATTATTGATTAAAAAAGGAAATCACTATTTCTCTATATTCGTTGACCGCTAACAAAGCAAATCGAGTTACTTGTATCATCTATCGTCCATGTGAGACGAAGCGTATTATTCCCATCGATTTGCAGATGCACGCATCCCACTTTCTCAATTTCTTTTGCACAAAATTGAACTTATACGAAGAAGTTTGCTACTACTCTGTGTCCTCGAGAGTTTTGTTTTCCAAACTTCTTTTCCTTCAAGTCCTTATCACGTCATTCATTCCTTCCACAGGTGCCGTGGATTTTGCAATTTCTATATCCGGGGATGTTATGTTTCTACTAGGTAAGCCATAATGATTCGTTTTCACAAAAATTAAAGAAAATATATTCTAACCTATCAAAATTTCTCTCAGTGTATTTTTGTGTAGTGAAATTCATAATCGGGATGCCAGCTGTTGTGATATTTCTAATCTACAAGTGTAGAAGAAGGCACTTAGCAATGGACAAGAACGTCGAAGAATTTTTGCAAGCTCATAACAACTTTTTGCCCATAAGGTACTCTTACTCGAATATTAAGAAGATCACTAGGAATTTTAAGCATAAACTGGGTGAAGGAGGGTATGGTTCTGTGTACAAAGGAACACTCAGAAGCAGCAACGAAGTGGCCATCAAGATTTTGAAGCAGTCCAAGGCGCACGGCCAAGATTTTATCAATGAAGTGGCTACTATTGGTAGAATTCACCATGTTAATGTAGTGCAACTGGTCGGTTTTTGCTTTGAAGGCTCGAAACAAGCTCTCGTGTATGATCTCATGTCAAATGGATCTTTGGATAAGCACATTTTCACTAATGAAGGTGAAAAGTTTCTCGATTATGGGAAAATATATGAGATCGCTCTTGGGGTGGCGAGGGGGATTGAATACTTACATCGTGGGTGTGACATGCAAATACTACACTTTGATATCAAGCCTCACAACATTCTTTTAGACCAAAATTTCACTCCAAAAGTCTCTGACTTTGGACTAGCGAGACTTTATCCTACTAATCACAACATAGTCTCGTTGACTGCTACAAGAGAAACTTTGGGATATATGGCACCTGAGTTGTTCTACAAAAACATTGGCGGTGTATCTTACAAAGCCGATGTCTATAGCTTCGGGATGTTGCTCATGGAAATGGCAGGTAGAAGGAAGAATATAAATGCAAATGCGGAACACTCAAGCCAAATTTATTTTCCCTTATGGGTGTATGACAAAGTCAATGAAGGAGAAACTGTTGAAATAGACGAAGTTGAGGAAGAGGAAAGGATGGTGAGGAAAAGGATGATCATAGTTGCACTTTGGTGTATCCAATTAAACCCTGACCATCGGCCTCCAATGAGCAAAGTCCTAGAGATGCTTGAAGGAGATATTGGTAAACTTCAAATGCCTCCAAAACCGCTTATTTACCCGCCAGATGAGCCAATCAACAATGATAAAGCCGAGATGGAACTAGAAACATTCTCCACTTCATCAAGTACTCAAATAATTTCTACTAGTTTTCCTTTTGGAGATAGCGATATTGTTTAGAGAATAATGCACGGTTTGATTGGAATAGCTTTGTGTATTTTGTTATATGTCCCGATAATCTAGTATTATGTCGGGAGGGACTTGGGCTAATTTAGCTCCACAGGGATTACTTTCGAGATTGTCCTTTTCTAGCTCTAAGGTTAATGTTGTGTTATTGTATTTCATAGGGTTGTACTCTTTTTCATCCTCCTTCTCAGGGGACAAACAAATGGCAAGAAAGTAAGGACAAAAACGGTGGGAAAAGTGACCAACATAGAGAATTTTCCTTCGTCATTACATGATTTAGGGTAATCCCAATTAAAATGCTAATAAAAACTTGTGATCTCGCTACTTGAGGTGCTATTACCGGCCTATGACTTTCTTGCTGATTTCAACTATGGAAATAATTTTCAGAGAAGACATCTATGTGTACGTTTTACAAAGTAGACACCATCTATCTATGTAGAAACAACTTTTATGAAAAATGGAAATGAAGATCTGGGATGAAACAAGTCTGTGTAGTTCATACTTGAAAGACCTCATATTCTGTTTAAGAGTAACATGAAATTACTGACGAGTAACAAGATCGAAAAACTACAATTTCCTCTTAAAAATTATGACTCGACTATGGTGATTCAATTGGCGGGTTTGTAGAACTTCAGAGTACTGTAATGAAACTTCATCAACCTGGCTTGCATACTCAACATCGGCCACGGAGGGAAGGGAGAGGCACCTCCTTCCCCAATTTCTTTTATTATAAGTACTATATAGATATAAGAAAAAATAAATGTCTGCTATATAAAAATTAATCTCGTCGTCTTGAGTTTAATGCTCCAACCTTTTTTTTTTAAAAAAAACTCTATCAAATTCCATGTCAGTTTGCTTTGGGTAAATTGCAATATGTTGTATTCAATGGGCAAATATGTAAAATTACAAAGATGTAATCTGATGACATAGTGTCATCTTACTTTATATGGATTGACAAGTCTGTTTTATTATCTTTTTCTTCGTACTATTTTAATCTAAGAAATTGTGATTTTCAATGAACACTATATATAGGTTTTGGATGCAAAATAGGTACTTTTTTAGGTATATCTTTTCATTTTAGAAACAATTTAAATGGGGATGAAGCCGACATTACTTAATTGAATGTTTTAGTGGAAAAGGTATAGCTTTAAAATATATATTTTTACATAATTATCACAAAGAATCATAAAAAAAAATATGCTCTTGCTCGGATACTTGTTTGGATTCCTATAAAGAATCAAGAACAAATTCTACAAATTTTCGAATTATACTTGTATTTTCTTAAACTCATTGTATAGAAGAAAATTAGCAATTTAGTCTTAAACTTATTGTACGAATGCCAATTCAGTCCTAAACTATTTATTTTTATTAATATAATCTTAAATATTTTTTACGAAATTCGATATGGTCAATCCAACCAATTACAGGCAGAATCCGCAAACGTGGCTCCGGCATGTAGAAGAAATAACGGACAATGACGTACTTTTACAGATTTTACGGAATTTTTTGATTTATTTATTTCCTTTTTACTTGTTTTCCTTTTTTTTTTTCTCTCTTTTCTATATTTTTTCCGCGCCGCTGTTCATCTTCTTCCTCATGCGTCCTTCTTCAGTAAATCTACTTTTGCGTTAAAGAGAACATGCATTTTGCCGTATCAAAATGTCTGGAATGCCAGAGGACCCTCCTTATCACTAAGAAGATCCCTCGACAAACATCTCTGCCCCAAATTCGTGACAAGAACCGCAAGGAACTTCAAACCTAAATCAAGTCAAACTCCGAAGCGGCAACAAAATCCATACAGACAGACGGACCAGATGATTCTTCTCGAATTCAATATCTTCAAGCAGAAGACCTTGACGAAGTAATCGTTCTCCGATCCGCCCCGGTCAATCGCAAAACTGAGCCTCAGCGAATGATGACGAGATACGGTGCGATTCTGGAACACACAAAGCACGCATCGCGGGCACGAATCAGCTCGATAAAACAAAATTCGGTGAGCTGTTACGAAATCAACAGAGCAAGAGTTTGAGAAGCTAACTCGCTTGTCCAAAGGCCAAGAGGGGTAGAGCAGAGAATTAATGGCTAAATCGGATGAGCACCCAAAGAAGAAGATGAACAGTTGCGGGGAAATGGATAGAAAACAAAAAGAAAGAAAGAAAAAAACAAAGAAATTTCAGAAAATTTACTCAAAACAATGCCGTTTCGCTTTACTTTTACTTTTTCCATGCCCGTTTCCATTATCCCACGTAAAATAACCGAAGATGATTGAACCGTTATGTCAATATTTTCAGGCATAAATTGATCAGAAAAATAATATAATAAAATTCAAAAAATTTAAAATTAAATTGATATATATATAATAAGTTTTGAACTGTTTTGATAATTTTTTCATCTAAATAATATAACTTCACTCAAAATTCTCAAGTAAAAATAAAAATAGACTCCATATTTCGCCAAAAGTTTCACTCGCCGTCTATCTAAATCTTGGCTTGGTCATTACTTACTTGAATAAAACAGCCAAAGGTCACATCAATTAAACTACGATCGTTTCCCGGTGAGCCCTACCAACTTTTGTTTTCGGTGACTTTGAAGTCTCCTGAGATTACCTCCAAAGATATTAGTCAACGATAATGTTCAAATCTTTTGCTCTAGCGTCTTCCTGAGAAATTTCTTCAATAATAATAGCATAGGGTGGATAATTCTTTAAATTTCTTAACTTTTATTTTCCTTCAAATTGAATGTGTGCAATCATTAATAATCAAAATCCATTCCATTCTTAATTCACATGAATTCACTTCGATTCAAGATCTGCACATATTCTTAAAATGGCTTTCATGTCATCTTGAAAAAAAGGAAAACCAATTAACATCATGAATATTTCAAAAACATGGAAACCTTACTTATCTAAGAAAACTTCTCCAAAAATATGAAACAATGTCATGTCGATAGCTAATGGTAAGGGTTGTCAATTAAGATGATATCTTGCTAGAAAGAAATGGAGATGCTATGTTGGGTCCTATTCGCTATTACTGTAACATTCTCAACTCCATTGATTTTGTTTTATCGGTTGTTCATATTCTTGTTGATGCTCCACCACATATGAAGACCCAAGTTTCCATTGCTCACAAGCTGAGAGGGACATGATTTTTCCTCTCAATTCCACACCTACGTACCTTGTGTCATTCGTTTTTCTAGTTTTTAATTTTTGATCTTCTTCCTCAAAACTATACATCAATTTTACTATGACCGTGGGGCGGTGAAGAAAGAAGAGGGAGAAGAAGAACGGAGGAGGAAAGAACGAAGAAGAAACTAAGAAGAAAGATGATGCATCAGAAGGAAGTGATGGAGAGAGAGGGATTTCTTTGTCGATGGAAACGCGGAGAGAGAGGAGAAAGAAGGACCAATGTGAGAAGACATCTTTTGAATTCTTGGGTGTAAATTTTTCAGATGCACTTTATATATGTACGTGATTAATGGGGGGTCTCCAATAGGGATGGCCACCGGCCGTGCCCAGGACAAGACTCCACTACTAATGGAACCTCAGTTTGGGTCCCCCTCTTTAATTTCTTGACTTGCATCCATTTATTATGTTGACTGACTTGGGCTTTCCACCGTAGTAACACTCCTATCTAGACCAAAAGCTGCCGGCAAGATCTGTACATAGGTTTGTTGAACAATTAAGGGTGGTCGAGAAAAAGATGTAGAAGCTCGTATTCGCATATATCTATGTCGTTTAAGAACCGGGTGCATCGATGCCACCACTGCTTATTGAGTTCTTCCATCGCTAGCACTGATATCTCTCCCTCTTAACGGCCTTGAAATTTTCCTGTGGACATTCTACCTGATGCATGGGATTCTTCCATGAACCTTGAGTAAAAATTTCAACCAAATAATGATGGATGTGGCTCTGGTTTGGAATCTGAATGGCTCCTACGGCCATTCACACAGAGACTGCTAAAGCGCAAAAGAATAAGTAGTTCCAACTCTCAAAATCATACATATGTTCGGGCTCGAAAAATTTACAACGCAAAGAATCAAGGGTTCCGTCTGCACGATCCGTCCAAGACTCTCATCTACCGAAAGAGTTTCTCAGATCTCGGAAGGAGTTTTGTGTTGGCACTATACTTTCAATCTATAGCTCACATTGCCACAATAGCAGCAGTGGCTTACTGTTTCCCATTATGCATGTTTCCTCAAATGCTCAAGCAAACCTAGACAAAAGGATCAAAGGTAGCTGTCGCGACCTGCCCCTCGAGGGTCCGAGCTCGGATGAGGCGGGTTTAGAGATAAGTGTTCATGAGATGTTTCATATGGCATCTTAAAAAAAATGATTTTTACTGAAGTGTAAATCTCTTGTTTAGCCATATGATCCATTGATCATGAACGTGGATTTTCCCTATATCCATATCTCGCGTGACAGCGGATTGATTTTTATTTTTTAAGGAGTCGCCACTAGCCTAGATCGGGGGTCGGCTAGAAAACCCAATCGAAACGCGGGAATTTCGTTTCGGTTTCTACGAAAACCAGAGATCAAAGGTTCGGGGACTAGCTTACGTTAATATTTCTATTAACGCCCTTTCGGTACCGCTAAACTTAACATGGTTGTTATCTAAATCGTCATGCATTTGTTTTTTACCATTTTCATGCCAAAGTCTTAGTCCACTAGGTGATCATGCATCTTGTTTTTGCATTTTCATTTAAGATTCTAAACCAATCCTATCTTAGTCTAAAAAAAGAAAGAAACAATCAATTATATTGAAAGACCTTACGTAAAGTAAACACTCGAAGTATTGAAAGGACGAGCTAATTCTAAGTGCGAGAAAATAAAAAGTAAGAACCCGCAACTCGTCGGGTGTTTATTACAACACTAATTGAAATCCCGAGACATGGTCGGGGATGAATGAATTAAGTACAAATTGAAACCGGATTGGACATCGGTTTAGAACCATCATCAAATGAATACAAATCGAGACCGGATTCGACATCGGTCAACCACCTTGGCTTTTTCAACTTCGGATTTTTCTTCCTTGGACCGCCTCTCGGGTGTCAATGTTTACATTCATACATTCATTCATAATAAATGACATATGAAAGAAAATGATGCAAACAAATCATTGAACTAAACACGGGCCTCGGGATCAGCCTTTGTTTTTCATGCGATTCGATTCATCACCCATCTAATCATTTAACATTGTTTGATTAATGGTTAATGATAATGAGCTACCATTTGTATTCACAAAACGGTAACTCATATCAATTAACCCCTAAAGTCGGGTTCTAATGATCATGAATGGGCTACCCGTCGAACATGCATCGGGCCTAACATTCATCTAACAAACACATGCTTGATCATAAATGAGCATGCATTCAAGCCCATGGGCCTTATTTCAAAACCAATCAAGCAAGGGGAAGTGGGCTTTATGAGAAAGACCACTTATTCAATTAACATCTAATTCGGATCAATTCTGTTCAAGCATGATTAACTATCCTAATGACGTTCAAATGAAGTGAATCAGGTGTCATTAGAAAGCTTATAACATGAGGAACAAAAGTCATGAAGACCAATTTTTCTAAATCCTTGCCAATTTTCCCGAAAATACTCAACTAAATTTCAGTGACAGGCTGGACACGGTTCAGTTATGAGTTTCAAAATAAAGGCGGCAAAAATAACAAACATTATCAAAACAGCGTGAAAATTTTTGTGCCGTTAGGATTCCCTATGTGAAACAACTTTTGTGTTTTGAGTTTTTGCTAAAAAGCCCTCCAAATTTTTATAAAATTATAATTTCGCGAGGGACTCAATTGCAAATGAAATTTTAGCCCGAGAAGAATTTTCAAGCAAATCAACCCTCCAAAAATTGCAATTAGGTCCTCAAAATGTTCAGTTGACATAATGAGACCCTAATGAACAACTTTGAAGTTTTGATATTTTGCAAAAAAGGACCCTAACTTTATCAAATTCGGAGAAACATCTTTTGAACTTCAAAGGAATGAAAATCAGATCTGGACACAGATTCTGATCAAATTGTGAGAATTCCTTTTGAAAATTCAAATGATCTCCGATTTTGATGAAATTAGTATCAATAGAAAGATCTCGATCTCAGGAAGAACTTTCGTGAAGAAAATTTTTTCATATCTCGAACACACGAATTTATGAACATCGAAGAACACACGAAGGTCAACTGAAACTAGCATGAAATCCGATCCATATGCAGATGACGTTGTCAATCGTACAAGGTTAACATGCTCAAAATTTTATGAAAATTTTATGGTGAACAGATCAAGATGTGTTCTACGATTCTCATGAAGGAAGTTTTTCCAGAAAATGATCATAGAAAATCATAAAATTCATCCAACAGCACATCATCAATCAGGAATGCATCAGAATAGACATGAACAGCAATTTACAGATTCTGATCCTGACTTCTAGAAGTGTTTTGACATAGCAAACGAAGTCCGATTGAGGCATATGATATATCAAATCGAAGCTTAGAACGAGTTCTACGACTCTCTAGTTTATCACTTTATTAGATTTCGACGTTAACTAGCTCAAAACAGCATCTCAAGCTAACAGGTTTCACTGAACACGAATTTACAGAGTTGTGTTTAAACGTTCTTACCTTGTCTCACGATGATCCAACGCTCAAGCGAGCGATCCGGCCTCCGTATTCAGACCTGGAATGCCACGGAGACACCTCGGAAAGCTCGGCCGATCTACGACAATAGATTGCAAGAAATAATGTGAGAATCGACTCGTCTTCAATCAAATGAACGAATCAGTAAAAGTTGAGGAAAATGATGTGATCCGGTGGCTGTTTGATGCAAGGCCGGGCACCACAGCGACTTGGGGATGCCGAGGGAGGTAGTCGGAGGTTTGGAACCGCCGGAGGAGGTCGCCGGAGGACCGGTTCAGCCGGCTGAACCGGCTGGTTCAATCACCGGCAGTTTTGCCGGTGATTCTGCCGAGGAGAGAATGCCGCCGGAAGGAGCTGCTCCGGCCACCGGCGAGGGGGGCTGATGTTGCGATCAACCTCAAGCCGCCGTGGGGGACACCGGAGTGGCGGTGGTTCGCCGGAAAAGGGCCGGCAAAGGGGGCGAGAGGCCGGCGGCCAAGAGAGAGCTCGAGAGAGAGAGTTGATCGTGGGAGAGGGAGAGAGAGAGAGGAGAGAGAGAGGAGAGAGAATTCAGATCTGAAAAAATGAGTATCCCCCTTTGATTTTTGGAGGGAAAAATGCTATATACCTTCCCCAACTTTGAATTTTGGCCCTTAGATCAATCAAATGGCTCAAAATGGATCCTTAATGATTAAGAATATTCCTTAATAGCTAAGGATTGATGACATGGCATCATGGATGGTCATGATCAATTTTAGATGAATGGCCATGATTGATTTGCTAATCCCCTAATTAATTTGTTTAATCCTTGAAGAAGGGTATTTTGGTCATTTCTCTTAGTCATTTTTTTGTAATTCTCAATTAAGGTCAATTTTATCATTTTCGCACTCAAGAGGATGTGACTGACCTTGATTAGCCCGATCGGATTATCGATCATCAAAATTTTCGACCGGAAAATGACTAATTTGATCGGATTAGTTCAATTTGAATTAAACCGATTTGAGTCAATTAGCTCTGAATTTCGGGTAATCGCATGACCGAGCTAGACTAACAAGTTTAATTGAAGTCTAATTAACCAAATTGAGTCCCAATTCATCAAATTGAATATTAGTCTAGAGTGGGTCAAGTTGAATTGCACTAATTAAACCAATCACTCTTAGACTTCCTAATCATTGGATCACTAAATTGATCAAATTGACTCAAATTCATGTGATTCTTCCAAAATTGATTTTGAATTTGGGTTTCATATAAGAAATTAGGCTCATTCATGTCTCAATTGCACACATCATGAAGAATCGATCAAAATCACTAATTAGGGCTAAAATTGGGGGTTTTTGTGTTTGGCTTGGAATCACAAAATTGGTTCAAAAATTGGATATAAAATGACCTCTAGATCAAATGTCATGAAGAAAACTAATCTAAAAAATGACTAGAAATGAAGTAATTTCATTTTTGGCCGATTTGAATCAAATTCCGCAATTTGGGAAAAAGTTGATTCAAAATCGATTTTTGTGAAATTTCTAATGCCAAAGGTAAATTGAAAGTAAAATAAGATGATTTGGGGATTTTTGAATTTTTCAATTTTTTTGGTCAAAGGTTTGACCAAAAGTCAAACCCTAGTTGACTTTTCACTAGAAGTTTGATTTTATGATCAAATCTTTGAATTTTTCTAAAATTTCCACTTCTAAAGTGAAATTGAACTTGAAAGGAATCTTTTCAAATAAAAAGCCCCAATTTGACCTGGGGTTGACTTTTGGTCAAAGGGTTGACCAAAAAGTCAATGCCAAAGTCAACCATTTGACTTTTCGGGTTTTTGTATGAAATGAATATAAAATCATTTATAAAAGCTAATCCAACAGACGGAATTAAAAAACGACACTTTTTGCTCAAGAAACGGGCTCCGTCGCGATCGGAAACCATAATCTCGAATTTTCTATTTTTTATGACGCATCGGCTAAAAATTAGGTGTCAACAGTAGCGTATGGCATTGATGTAGTAATATAACTAATATATAAATTACTTGGATTTCAAGAGTTATTAATGATGAATAAATATATATAAAAAAACAACTTTGCACTCAAGTTTCTTGAGCATTAATTATGTAATTAGAATTGCTTTAGTTAGAGATGTTGAGGATAGCGTTATTTTGCCTTTTTCAATTGAACGCAATCAAATTTATATCGGGCAAATTACCAAAAAAGCTCTAAACTTATTGTACGGATACCAATTTAGTTTTAAAATTTTCTTTTTAAAAGAAGAAAAATGGAAAAAATAAAAAGAAAAAATTGCACAAATTGTTCATGTCAGCGTCAGCCGCACCACGTGAGATAAGCCGACGTCTACGTCAATAATTTTTTGCCAAAATTTGCTGGAAGGATTACATTGACAATTTGTCAAATGGTTTAGGATTGAACGAATTTAAAATTTAGGACTAAATTCGCGACCAAAATTCCCTGCATGATGATTTGTGCGTGTTTTCTATAATGGGCTGCGCCCAAAAACAAAAACTGATCAAATGAAAATAATTAAGTTTTTTTTTTGGGCCAGAAAACCAATAACTTATATTTGTGCAATTTTACAACAAAGGAGTTCTCATAGGGCCGGGAGAGGGTGGTAGATCCAGCTTCGTGGGCCAGCTATTTGCTCCTTGGGCTTTGACCACCCTATCTACAACTCTATTGGGCTCTCTCTTAATATGGGCCAGGGCCCAGTTTAAGATGAGGAAAAGCCCGAAGAAGAGATTGGGCTTCGGTGATAACCGCAGTAATCCCAAGTGATGATATGCCCCGAACTCTTTTTTTGTCTCAATAAAAAGCACAAAATTTAATCGAGTCCCAAATCTGGCCTTCGTGATGTGAAATTTCAAATTATTCGGGCAAGATTCGGGATTTAAGTGAAATTTGGTCTTTTTGTTTTGGAATTAGGCCGATTTTCGGAATCTAGATTGTGTTCACAAACTTCTTCTTTATGATTGAAAGTGCTGCTTTTCTGACAAAAAAAAAAAGAAAGAAAAAAATTTGTGCAATTTTTGCTAAGATCTTCTGCAGTACAAGAAATTAGATTTCGGAATTCTCATTCAGACTAAAACAAAGCCATTGAAATCAACACAAAAAAGAATCGTGTACCACATGAAACTTTGTCCCACAATCAATCATCACATTACCATCATGACCATAAGAGCTAATCCAGCTTCTGCAAACTCAATGAGCATCCATGTCTCCAACATACTAGGAATCTTATATTCATGGCCGAGCAACCTCAAGTCCAATTGAGCTCGGCGGCATGATGCCTCAAACTAGGCGCCAAAAACCGAGCAAATGCGCGACTTGCGATCTTCGCCGCAGCTGAGGGTACTCTTAGCTGCTTCTACTTCACATGCTCTGATGTCGAAGAGCTTCAAGGACTTGAAATTCAGCAAGCATTCGGATTCACTTTTGAATAAAAACAATTTCTCCTTTTCTCACTCTCGTGATTCATGAGCAAAATTGCAACTTGAAGCCACACTGCACCAGAATTCAGATGATGACAGGGGAGCCCCATTCCTACTCTTCGAAATTGCGTCACCAATTCGACCAGAAGGTGGTGCATATTATCGCCCGTGAAGAAAGGCGACCACAGAGGAAAGTTCATTGCAACTTCTGCTCTCTATCTTCCCATTTTCTTAAATTTCCATACCTTGTAAAAAAACAAGAGGACTGCTTGTGGCATAATCAACGCCCCTTGATCAATCTGATGCTGACAAAATCATCGGAGACAACGCAATTGATAGATTAATCACTCAGATTCTAAGTGTGCCGCTGAATGCAATACGTGTAATTGGAGAGTAGGTCAATCCTAGAAAACAGATCCATCAGCATATGGCTGCCTGCTATTCCAAAACACCAAAGCACATAGGAAGGGCCAAAACCTGAAGATTACAAAACCATGTGTGCACGTTCTTTTCCTAGCTAATAAGTCAATACACTAGTAGTGATCAGTCAAAGAATCCCCTCGAACTCATCTTCTCAAACTATCAATTGGATATTATCAATGTGCAATGTCTACAAAGAGGTGATGAAAATCGAGTCTTTCAAATCAGAAACAAATGTACAATTCAAGCAAATAGACAGGAAAAAAGGGGAATTTAATGCGTGAAATTCTCTTCGTCATCTCAACGCTCGCACTGACCTTCGTCGACAAATTCGCTTGAATCTAATGATCTTCGCATTTGCAAAGTGAGAAAGGATATTAAACAGAATAGAAAATCAATCAAATCGAGTGCCGGTTGGCCCGAAACGAAATTTGTGCAAGCCTGGCCCATGACGATCCAAGATCAACATCAACCTTGCCCAAGTCAAATTCAACCCTTTGATATCAAACCTCATGGCGTCACCATCCATCTAGATGAAGAATTATACTCCCAAAATATCCGACTTTGGACTCGTAAAACTTCACTCTCAAATCACGACACTTTCCTTGACTGCAGCTAGAGAAACTTTTCAATGTACGACATTGGAGTCGTTCTACAAGAGCATTGGTGGCGTCTCTGATAAAGTCGACGTACGTCTACAGCATTGCCGCGTTGCTAATGAAAATGGCAGGAAGAATGATATCCTAAATGCAATTTAAGAAAGTTCGAGCCAAATTCGTTTCCACTTGTGGCATACGACGGAGTCAATGACGGGAGAAACTTCGAAATGGGTGAGGAAACAGAAACCTCGAGGAAGATGATGGGAGTTGCAATCTGCAGCATATACGATTAGATCTTGACCAGCGACCTTCAATGAACAAAGCCTTAGAAATGCTTGAAAGAAGATATCGATAAACTACAAATCTGTTCGAAACTACATATCTATTCCCTAGATCTGGTGGTTAACATTCTTGGAATGGAAAGGGAAATGAAACTTTTTTCCTTTTGAAAGCATGCGAAATGTGGATGTCTAATATAATTGTCCGAGGCTAATCCTGAGGACTTTTATACTGATCCGATTAAACGCAAATGGTCTGAGGATAGGACATCCTTGAAGTGCGAGTTTTCGTCGAAAAATGAGTTGTTGGATAAAAATCTCAAGAGCAAATAAAAAGGAGTTGCAAGACGAAAGTTGCAGTTTCGATTTCTCTCGTTGGCTTCAGGAAACCTAGGTTAGTCCGTGATGGGCGCGTCTAGGCTTAGGTGTATTGTCGATTTTGAGCTCCTCCATTAGCACTCAAATGGGCAATTGGTGCTCTATTGACACCTTAACGTTACAGTCGAGGGTGAGGTAGATCCCAAATATCTAAACCTTTTTGTATTTTCGAAAAATCGATCGGGTGTTATTAGTTTAGTTCCACGCATGGAAGTATCAATATTAATAGATAGGTTATAGTCACATCATATACTAACTTTCACAAATTAGTATTAAGATATTAGTGGGTTTTCTCTTCGAATTTATAAAAGATTTTTGATAGTTGGCTCTCCTGTGAAGTAGATATTGACACTTGAACCACGCAATCTATTTTTTGGCATTATAATTAAATTACATGACAGTTATTTTTCAAGTTATTTCACAATAGGTGGTGATCTAGGTCGACAATGCGGCGGCGTGGCTAGGTGTGACGGATGCGCAACTGTTGCTGGTGGTTTGCCTACGATTGTGACTCATGCGGTGAAGAAAGAACATGTTGAAGAAGAAGAAGGGAGAAATTTAAAAAAAGGAAAAATTATCAAAAAAATTTTAAACCTATTGCAATTGTATTAATTCAGTCCTAAATCTTTTAATTTGGCCAATTTAGTTCTATACCTGTTGATAATTTGCCAATTTAGTTCATTCGATCAATTTTAGCAAGAAATCGCTGACGTGGATGTAGGTCATTTTACGCGACAGAGTTGGCACTAACTTGGACAATGTTTATAATTTTTAAAAAATTGTGATTTTTTAATTTTTCCCTTTTTATTTTCTGCATTTTCATTGTGATGACCTTGCTGGATTTGGTAAAGTCATGCCTCGCCCAACCACTGGCAAACAATCACCATTGCAGAAAAGCAACCCAGATACCAAACAAGAAGTTAAATGCAAAAAGGGTAAACTTTGAGTCCGCTCGCACCTGCTGCAAATTGATGCAAAACCCTAGAGCAGCCCCTCTCTTGGGCACAGCTTCAATTCATTCGGTGACGACCTTCTTTCTGTGAAGATTACTCCATTACCACGAAATTGACGACGATCGGAGCACTGGTTGCTTTGATTTCAATGAAGAAGTCAGCCTCACCTAGAATCCCATGAATCTCTCGTCCTCGCCAATGATCGATGAGACTCGACCCTCCCCAGATCTAGCGAAGGTGAGCCTTGCTAGCCCAGCCCTAGTGAGGCCGACCTTGCTAGTAATAATGAAAACACAAAAAAAAAAACAAAATTCATAAAATTTTTAAAATTATAAAAATTGTTCACGTTAGTGTCGGTGGCGCCTCATACGACGGCTAGCGTTTCAGTTAACGATTTTCGGCCAAAATTGACCGGATGAATTGAATTTGCAAATTGTCAAAATATTTAGAACTAAGTTAGCAAAATTGAAAAATTTAAAACTGAATTGATGGAATTATAATAAGTTTACGATTTTTTTAATAATTTTCCAAAAAAAACGAAGAAGTAATTGTTTTTGCTTTGCCCTTGGACTAAGCCTATCTGGGAGAACCCAGCCGTCCAAATCAATATTCAAAGCCAAGGTTTGACCAGTGTAGAAAAGTGGCTGTTGAGTTTTGTAAGAAATCAAGGAAATTCACCGAAATTTGAACTGGTCTCAGGAGTCCTATGGCTTATCTGGAAGACATGAAACAACACTGTATTCCAAGCTCTCCGACCAGAATCGTCTAATATTGTCCAATCTGCCCAAACTCTGCTTGAAAATTATGCAAAATGGAATGATAGGGGAAATTCAACAAGGAATCAATGCGACAACCCCCGAGCTCCCAGCACGACGGATCAAGCATGGAAACCACCGACGAAGGACGCTTTAAAAGTAAATATTGATGGAGCTTACTCTCCCGGCTCAAACGAAGGCGCTGTAGCCTACATTGTGCGCAATACCGCTGGGTCCCTAATTGATGGATTTGCTAGATAGGTAAGGGCTGCATCGGCGTATCAGGCGGAAACTTTAGCTCTTGTCCACGAATTGCGCTTTCTCTCTCATCGAAGAAGTTTTAAGTTGGAACTCAACTTCAACTGCTTGAGTTTAATCTCCTCTTTGAAGTCAGCTAATCATCAAGGGTGGGAAGAGCGAGCACTAATCATCCAAGCTTCTCATCTTTTGTCTTGCTTTTCGGATATTAAAGTTGAGTTTTGTAATAGAGAGCAAAATAGAGCTGTAGATTGGGTTGTCAAGGCCCAATACACGAATTCTCTCCCTTCAAATTGGAGAGCCAATCCTCCCGGAACTTTTTTGGACCAACTATGTTTAGATGCCCCTGCTACGGGCTTTGTTTCTTAAGTTATTAATAATAATACTTTGTGTTTCTAGACCAAAAAAAAAAAAAGAAGAAAATGGTGCATCAGAAGGAAGCAATGGGAGAGAGGGGGAGGGATGGATTTGGCTGTTGATGCGATGCGGACCCCAACAATCAAGTGGAGAGAGGGGAAGAAAAGTGGCAATAAGAGGACAAAGAGAGATCATATGTGAATTAAGATCTTTTGAATTTTCAATGGGTGCAAATGTCATCGATCCGCTGTAACCGCAGGTGATCTTTCAATTTTCTCTACTTCAGCCATTTATTATGATGACTGACTTGGACTTTTCTACGGTGCAGGGCGACTCCAAGTCTCCAATCAAACAAGGATCATCCGTTCCATCTCTTTACAATCTGCTTTAAAGAGACCTTAACATTTTGCCGTATCAAAATGTCTGGAATGCCAGATGACCCTTTTTATCACTAAGAAGACCCCTCGACAAACATCTCTACTCCAAGTTCGTGACCAGAACCGCAAAATCAAGTCAAACTGCAAAGCGGTAACAAAATCTATATAGACAGACGAACCAGATGATTATTCTCGAATTCAATATCTTCAAGCAGTAGACCCTAACAAAGTAATTGCCCGCCGATACGCCCCGGTCAATCGCAAAACTGAGCTTCAGGCTGAGAGGGACATGATTTTTCCTCTCAATTCCACACCTATGTACCTTGCCTCATTCGTTATTCTAGTTTTTAATTTTTGATGTTCTTTCTCAAAACTTTACATCAAATTTTACTTTGACCGTGGGGTGGTGAAGAAAGAAGATGGAGAAGAAGGGAGGAGGAAAGAACGAAGAAGAAACTAAGAAGAAGATGGTGTATCAGAAAGAAGTGACGGGGAGGGAGTGGGAGAGATGGATTTCTTTGTCGACGGGATGTGGACCAACCGATCAAGTGGAGAGAGGGGAAGAAAGATCAACACGACACCAATAATGGAACCTCAGTTTGGGTCCAGCTCCTTTAATTTCTTGACTTTGCATCCGTTTGTTCCGTTGATGCTTTGTGGGGTCCTACTCGCTCCTCCCGTAACATTCTCGACTTGATTGATATTGTTTTATTGATTGTTCATATCCTTGTTGATCCTCGTCCACATATGAAGCACCAACTTTTCATTGCTCACAGGCTGAGTGGGACATGATTTTTCCTCTCAATTCCACACCTATGTACCTTGCCTCATACGTTATTCTAGTTTTTAATTTTTGATATTCTTTCTCAAAAATTTACATCAAATTTTACTGTGACCGTGGGGCGGTGAAGAAAGAAGATGGAGAAGAAGGGAAGAGGAAAGAACGAAGAAGAAACTAAGAAGAAAAGATGGTCTATCAGAAAGAAGAGATGGGGAGGAGGGAGAGAGATGGGTGTCTTCGTCGATTGGATGTGGAGAGAGTGGAAGAAACGCGGAGAAGAAAGACCAACACAACACTAGTAATGGAACCTCGTTTTGGGTCCAACTCCTTTAATTTCTTGACTTTCCAGCCATTTTTTCCGTTGACTGACCTGGGCTTTTCTATATAGGACGAGGCGACTCCAAAGTCTCAAGCAAACAAGGATTGTCCAATCTCTTCTGATCTTTTTGTATATTGCGCCTCCTCCACACCCACCCAGCAATTCTTTACCAATTTCTCTTTGCCCAAAGACAAACAGAGGCATGATGAGTGCTCTCGGCTCCATGAATATCTGTCAAGTGTTGCTACTCACTCTTGTTCTATTTCTAGCTATGACTAGCAGTGTTGAGCCGAGTAATCAACAGTGCACTTCGTTTTGTGGTGATATTCGAAATATAAATTACCCGTTTCGACTGAAGAGCGATCCAAAAGGATGTGGTGACTCGAAATTTGAGCTGGCCTGTGAAGATAATCGCACTGTTGTGTACTTGCTTGATGACCGATACTTTGTGCTGTCTATCGATTATTACTATAACGAAATCAGATTGGTTGACGGTGGGTTGCAAAAGGATAACTGCTCGTCTCTCCCCCTTTATTCATTGTCTAGGGGGTACCATATCACTCACTATCCAAGCGATTCATACGACAGGTCCAGCGCAAGTACATTGGTTATTGTGAACTGCTCAAAGCCAGTTAGTTCTCCAATCTACATCGCTACCGATGTATGCATTAAGGGGTCGTACTCTTCCAACACATCATCGAATTGGAACTTCTATGCTGTGGTCAATGCTAGAGTATCGGATGTTAGGGATTTTTGCACCATTCACAGTTGGACGTGGGCATCATGTTATCTCGGGGATGAAGAGGAGGTCAATACCAGCTCCTGCAACTACGAGCGAATCCATAACATCATAGCCAATGGATTTATTCTCAACTTTTATTCTTATTCATTGATGGACACTTTCTTTTGCTATTTTGATCTCTATCACATAATCTGGACAACTCAGGCTTTTTGCGGCTTCAAGGGCTACCGCTTCGGTAAGTTTTGGTTGGCAATCAAATTTTATGACAATTTTGCATGATTCTGAACATTCTTTCGCTTGCTACCTTCTCTTCAAAACTGGAAAATGAAAAATATATTTAAAATCCAAAAAAGTTATGACAAAATTTACGTGTTAGTATATGTCAACATTTGTGTATTTGAAAGGTTTCGGGAGCTTCGCATTACATATTAAAATCAAATTGTTGGAGTTGCAAGATGGGCAAAAAATTTAAAAAAAAAAGTGACAGTAGAAGTCATCCTAAACAGACTCATTTGCACATATAAATGGGTCTAGCTAGATTACAATTCCTTCCACATAAAAGCTAGAACTCCCTATGCGAAAAAAATGGTTTATTGTGCTAGCAGCCACATGAATAGCTTTTGTTTTTTGTTGGCATAGAGTTCAAATTATCTTATTTTCCTAATTAGTTCCTTAATTAGTCACTTATCTAATAATTTGAAGGACACTTGTTAGCAAATTCCTTAAAAGGTTGTATTCATATATCAATAAGAGGAAATAAATTATTGATTAAAAAAGGAAATCACTATTTCTCTATATTCGTTGGCCGCTAACAAAGCAAATGGAGTTACTTGTATCATCTATCATCTATGTGAGACGAAGCGTATTATTCCCATTGATTTGCAGATGCACGCATCCCACTTTCTCAATTTCTTTTGTACAAAATTGAACTTATACAAAGAAGTTTGCTACTACTCTGTGTCGTCGAGAGTTTTGTTTTCCAAACTTCTTTTCCTTCAAGTCCTTATCACGTCATTCATTCCTTCCACAGGTGTCGGGTATTTTGCAAGCTCTATATTCGGGAATGTCATGTTTCTACTAGGTAAGCCGTAGTGATTTGTTTTCACAAAAATTAAAGAAAATATATTCTAACTTATCAAAATTTTCCTCAGTGTATTTCTGTGTAGCGAAATTCATAATCGGGATGCCAGTTGTTGCGATATTTCTAATCTACAAGTGTAGAAGAAGACACTTAGCAATGGACAAGAATGTCGAAGAATTTTTGCAAGCTCATAACAACTTTTTGCCCATAAGATACTCTTACTCGAATATTAAGAAGATCACCAGGAATTTTAAGCATAAACTGGGTGAAGGGGGCTACGGTTCTGTGTACAAAGGAATGCTAAGAAGCGGCAACGAAGTGGCCATCAAGATTTTGAAGCAGTCCAAGGCCCATGGCCAAGATTTTATCAATGAAGTGGCTACTATTGGTAGGATTCACCATGTTAATGTAGTGCAACTCGTTGGTTTTTGCTTTGAAGGCTCGAAACAAGCTCTCGTGTATGATCTCATGTCAAATGGATCTTTGGATAAGCACATTTTCACTGATGAAGATGATAAATTTCTTGATTACAAAAAAATATATGAGATCGCTCTTGGGGTGGCAAGGGGGATTGAATACTTACATCGTGGGTGTGACATGCAAATACTACACTTTGACATCAAGCCTCACAACATTCTTTTAGACCAAAATTTCACTCCAAAAGTCTCCGACTTTGGACTAGCGAGACTTTATCCTACTGATCATAACATAGTCTCGTTGACTGCTGCAAGAGGAACCTTGGGATATATGGCGCCTGAGTTGTTCTACAAAAACATTGGCGGTGTATCTTACAAAGCGGATGTCTATAGCTTCGGGATGTTGCTCATGGAAATGGCAGGTAGAAGGAAGAATATAAATGCAAATGCAGAACGCTCAAGCCAAATTTATTTTCCCTTGTGGGTGTATGACAAAGTCAATGAAGGAGAACCTGTTGAAATAGAAGAAGTTGAAGAAGAGGAAAGGATGGTGAGGAAAAAGATAATCATAGTTGCACTTTGGTGTATCCAATTAAACCCTGACCATCGGCCTCCAATGAGCAAAGTCCTAGAGATGCTTGAAGGAGATATCGGTAAACTTCAAATGCCTCCAAAACCCCTTATTTACCCGCCAGATGAGCCAGTCAACAATGATAAAGCCGAGATGGAACTAGAAACATTCTCGAGTTCATCAAGCGTTCAAATAATTTCTGCTAGTTTTCCTTTTGGAGATAGCGATATTGTTTAGAGAATCATGCACAGTTTGATTGGAATAGCTTTGTGTATTTTGTTATATGTCCCGATAATCTAGTATTGTGTTGGGAGGGACTTGGGCTAATTTAGCTCCACAGGGATTACTTTCGAGATTGTCCTTTTCTAGCTCTAAGGTTAATGTTGTGTTATTATATTTCATAGGGTTGTACTCTCTTTCATCCTCCTTCTTAGAGGACAAACAAATTGGTAAGAGAGTAAGGACAAAAACGGTGGGAAAAGTGACTAACATAGAGAATTTTCATTCGTCGTTACATGATTTAGGGTAACCCCAATTAAAATGCTGATAATAACTTGTGACGTCGCTACTTGAGGCGCTAGCTATTACCGGCCTATGACTTTCTTGCTGATTTCAACTATGGAAATAATTTTCAGAGAAGACATCTATGTATACGTTTTACAAAGTAGACACCATCTGTCTATGTAGAAACAACTTTTATAAAAAAATGGAAATGAAAGATCTTGGATGAAACAAGTCTGTGTAGTTTATACTTGAAATACCTCATATTTTGTTTAAGAGTAACATGAAATTACTGACAAGCAACAAAGATCGCAAAACTACAATTTCCTTTTAAAAATTATGACTCGACTATAGTGATTCAATTGGCGGGTTTGTAGAACTTCAGAGTACTTTAATGAAACTTCATCAACCTGGCTTATATACTCGACATCGGCCACGGAGGGAAGGGAGAGGCCCCTCCCTTCCCCAATTTCTTTTCTTTTAAGTACTATATAGATATAAGAAAAAATAAATGTCTGCTACATAAAAATTAATCTCGTCTTGAGTTTAATGTTCCAACATTTTTTTTTGTTGAAAAAACTCTATCAAATTCCATGTCAGTTTGCTTTGGGTAAATTGCAATATGTTGTATTTAATGGACAAATATGTAAAATTACAAAGATGTAATATGATGACATAGTGTCAGCTTACTTTATATGTATTGACAATTCTATTTTATTATCTTTTTCTTCGTATTATTTTAATCTAAGAAATTGTGATTTTCAATGAACACTATATATACGATTTGGATGCAAAATAGGTACTTGTTTAGGTATATCTTTTCATTTTAGAAACAATTTAAATAGGGATGAAACCGACATTACTTAATTGAATGTTTTAGTGGAAAAAGTATAGCTTTAAAATATATATTTTTACATAATTATCACAAAGAATCATAAAATAAAGTATTCTCTTGCCCTCATATACATATTTAAATTTTTATAAAGAATCGAGAACAAATTTTACGAAATTTCGGATTATATTTGTATTTTCTTAAACTCATTATATAAAAAAAATTAATAATTCAATCTTAAATTTATTACATAAATGTCAATTTAGTCATAAATTATTTATTTTTATCGACGTAACTTAAACATTTTCGCAAAATCTGATGTAATCATTTCGAACCGATTGCAATTAGAATCCGCAAACGTGGCTGCGGCACGTGGAAGAAATAACGGACAATGACGTCCTTTTGCAGATTTTACGGAATTTTCTGATTTATTTATTTCTTTTTTACTTTTTTTCCTCCTTTTTTTTTTCTCTTTTCTATATTTTTTCTGCGCTACTGTTCATCTTCTTCCTCATGCATTCTTCTTCAGTAAATCTACTTTTGCGTTAAAGAGAACATGCATTTTGCCGTATCAAAATGTCTGGAATGCCAGAGGACCCTCCTTATCACTAAGAAGATCCCTCGACAAACATCTCTACTCCAAATTCGTGACAAGAACCGCAAGGAACTTCAAACCTAAATCAAGTCAAACTCCGAAGCAGCAACAAAATCCATACAGATAGACGGACCAGATGATTCTTGTCGAATTCAATATCTTCAAGCAGAAGACCTTGACGAAGTAATCGTTCTCCGACCCGCCCCGGTCAATCGCAAAACTGAGCGTCAGCGAATGATGACGAGATACGGCGCGATTCTGGAACACACAAAGCACGCATCGCAGGCACGAAGAATCAGCACGATAAGACAAAATTCGGTGAACCGTTACGAAATCAACAGAGCAAGAGCTTGAGAAGCTAACTCGCTTGTCCAAAGGCCAAGAGTGGTAGAGCAGAGAATTAATGGCTAAATCGGATGAACACCCAAAGAAGAAGATGAACAGTTGCGGGGAAATGGATAGAAAATAAAAAGAAAGAAGGAAAAAAAAAGAAATTTCAGAAAATTTACGCAAAACAATGCCGTTTCGCTTAACTTTTTCCGCGTCAGTTGTCTATCATGCCCATGTAAAACAGCCAGAGATGACCAGACTGTTATGTCAATATTTTTAGGCGTAAATTAATTGGAAAAATAATATTTGAATTTCACATAAAAATGTAGAGCTATATTAATAAAATTCAAAAGATTTAAAATTAAATTGATATATGTATAATAAATTTTGAACTGTTTTGACAATTTTTTCATCCAAATAGTATAACTTCACTCAAAATTCTCAAGTAAAAATAAAAAATAGACTCCATATTTCGCCAAAAGTTTCACTAGCCATCTTTCTAAATCTTGGCTCGGTCATTACTTATTTGAATAAAACAGCCAAAGGTCACATCAATTAAACTATGATCGTTTCCCGGTGAGCCCTACCAACTTTTGTTTTTGGTGACTTTGAAGTCTGCTGAGATTACCCCCAAAGATATTGAGTCAATGATAAAGTTCAAATCTTTTGCTCTAACGTCTTCTTGAGAAATTTCTTCAATGGTAATAGCATAGAGTGGATAATTCTTTAAATTTCTTAACTTTTATTTTCCTTCAAGTTGAATGTGTGCAATCATTAATAATCAAAATCCATTCCATTCTTAATTGACATGAATTCACTTCGATTCAATATCTGCACATATTCTTAAGATGGCTTCTGTGTCATCTTGAAAAAAAAAGGAAACCAATTAACATCATAAATATTTCAAAAATATGAAAACCTTACTTATCTAAGAAAACTTCTCCGAAAATATGAAACGATGTCATGTTGATAGCTAATGATAAGGGTTGTCAATTAAGATGATATCTTGCTAGAAAGAAATGGAGATGTTATGTTGGGTCCTATTCACTATTACTATAACATTCTCGACTCCATTGATTTTGTTTTATCGATTGTTCATATTCTTGTTGATGCTCCACCACATATGAAGACCCAAGTTTCCATTGCTTACAAGCTGAGAGGGACATGATTTTTCCTCTCAATTCCACACCTATGTACCTTGCGTCATTCGTTTTTCTAGTTTTTAATTTTTGATATTCTCCCTCAAAACTTTACATCAAATTTTACTATGATCACGGGGCGGTGACGAAAGAAGTGGGAGAAGAAGAAGGTAGGAGGAAAGAACTCAGAAGAAACTCAGAAGAAAGATGGTGTATCAGAAGGAAGTGATGGAGAGGGAGGGAGAGAGAGATGGATTTCTTTGTTGATGGGATGTGGACCCGACGATCACGCGGAGAGTGGAAGAAACACGGAGAGAGAGGAGAAAGAAGGACCAATGTGAGATGACATGATTGACATCTTTTGAATTCTTGGGTGTAAATTTTCCGGATGCACTGTATATGTACGTGATTAATGGGGGGGTCTCCAATAGGGATGGCCACCGGCCGTGCCCAAGACAAGACTCCACTAATAATGGAACCTCAGTTTGGGTTCCCCTCTTTAATTTCTTGACTGGCATCCATTTAGTACGTCGACTGACTTGGGCCTTCCACCGTAGTAACACTCCTATGTAGACCAGACGCTGCCGGCAAGATCTGTACATAGGTTTGTTGAACAATAAAGGGCGGTCGAGAAAAAGATGTAGATGCTCGTATTCGCATATATCTATGTCGTTTATAAATCGGGCGCATCGATGCCACCACTACTTATTGAGTTCTTCCATCACTAGCACTGATATCTCTCCCTCTTAACGGCCCTGAAATTTTCCAGCGGACATTCTACCTGATGCATGGGATTCTTCCATGAGCCTTGAGTAAAAATTTGAACCAAATAATGATGGATGTGACTCTGGTCTGGAATCTGAATGGCTCCTACGGCCATTCACACAGAGACAGTGCTAAAGCGTAAAAGAATAAGCAGTTCAACTCTCAAAATCATGCGTATGTTGGGGCTCTAAAAATCTACAACGCAGAGAATCAAGGGTTCCGTCTTCACGATCCGTCCAAGACTCTAATCTACCGAAAGTGTTTCTCCGATCTCGGAAGGAGTTTCGTGCTGGCACTATACTTCCAATCTATAAGCTCACGTTGCCACAATAGCAGCAGTGGTTCACCGTTTCCACTTTAACCACCCGATCTACAACTTTATTGGGCTCTCTCTCAATATGAGCCAAGGCCCACTTTAAGATGAGGAAAAGCCGGAAGAAGAGATTGGGCTTCGGTGATAACCGCAGTAATCTCCCAAGTGATCTTATGCTGAGCTCAAGAGGCAGCGACATATCAGTTCTTGATTGTGAGAGGGCTAATTCCAAAAGAAAAAAAGTACCCACTTTACCTTGAGTGATAATTATGTCCCGAATCTTTTTTTTTGTCTTAATAAAAAGCGCAAAATTTTACTCGAGTCCCAAATCTAGCCCCCGTGATAAGAAATTTTCAAATTGTTCTGGCCAAATTTGGGATTTAAATGAACGTTGGTCTTTTTTGTTTTGGAATTAGGCCGATTTTCTGGAGCTGGATTGTGTTCACAAACTTCTTTTTTTTATGATTGACAGTGCTGCTTTTCTGACAAAAAAAAAGAAAGAAAAAAATTTGTGCAATTTATGCTAAGATCTTCCGCAGTACAAGAAATTAGATTTCAGAATTCTCGTTCAGACTAAAACAAAGTCATCGAAAACAACACAAACAATAATCGTGTACCACATGAAACTTTGTCCCACAATCAATCATCACATTACCATCATGACCAGAAGCGCTAATCCAGCTTCTGCAAACTCAATGAGCATCCATGTCTCCAACATACTAGGAATCTTAATTCATGGCCGAGCAACCTCATGTCCAGCCAAGCTCGGCGGCACGATGCCTCAAACTAGGAACCAAAAACTGAGCAAATGCGCGACTTGCGATCCCTCCTGCAGCTGAGGGTACTCTTATCTGCTTCTACTTCACACGCTCTGATGTCGAAGAGCTTCAGGGACTTGAAATTCAGCAAGCATCCGGATTTACTTTTGAATAAAAACAATTTCTCCTTTTCTCACTCTCGTGATTCATGAGCAAAATTGCAACTTGAAGCCACACTGCATCAGAATTCAGATGACGACAGGGGAGCCCCTTCCTACTCTTCAAAATCGCGTCACCAATTTGGTCAGAAGGTGGTGCATGTTATCGCCCGTGAAGAAGGGCCACCCCAGAGGAAAGTTCATTGCAACTTCTGCTCTCTATTTTCCCATTTCCTTAAACTTCCATACCTCGTAAAAAAACACGAGGACCATTTGAAGCATAATCAACGCCCCTTGATCAATCTGCTGCTGACAAAATCATCAGAGACAGTGCGATTGATAAGATTAATCACTCAGATCCTAAGTGTGCCGTTGAATGCAATAAGCGTAATGGAGCGGAGAGTAGATTAATCCTAGAAAGCAGATGCATCAGCATATGGCTGCCTGCTATTCCAAAACATCAAAGCACATAGAAGGGGCAAAACCTGAAGATGAAAAAATCATGTGTGGAGGTTCTTTTCCTAGCTAATAAGTCAACACACTAGTAGTGACCAGTCAACGAATCCCCTCGAACTCATCTTCTCACACTATCAATTGGATATTATCAATATGCAATGTCTCTACAAAAATGCGATGAAAATGGAGTCTTTCAAATTAGAAACAAATATACAATTCAAGAAAATAGACAGAAAAAAGGAGAATTTAATGCGTGGAATTCTCTTCGTCAACTCAACACTCGCACCGGCATTTGTAGACAAAATTTTTTTGAATCGAATGATCTTCGCATTTGCAAAGCGAAAAATGGAAATTACAAAGAATGGAAAAATCAATCAGATTGAGAGCCCATTGGCCCAAAACCAAATTGTGCAAGCCTGGGCCACGACGATCCAAGATCAACACCAATATTGCCCAAGTCAAATTCAACCCTTTGATATTAAACCTCACAATATCCTTCTAGACAGAGAATTATACTCCAAAAGAATCCGACTTTGGACTTGCAAAACTTCAACTCTCAAACCACGACACTGTTCAGCGAGAGAAACTTTTCGATGTACGATGTCTGAGTTGTTCTACAACAGCGTTGGTGGCATCTCTCATCCACAGTTTTGCCGCGTTGCTAAAGAAAATGACAGGAAGAATGATAAGCTTAATGCGATATTAGAAGGTTCGAGCCAAATTCGTTTCCCGTTGCGGCATACGACCGAGTCAATGAGGGGAGGAACTTCGCAAGGGGTGAGGAAGATGATGGGAGTTGCAATTTGGAGCATATACGATCGGATGTTGACCATCGAACTTCAATGAGCAAAGCCTTAAAAATGCTTGAAGGGACATTGGCAGTTAATAATCTCTTTGAAACTGTTTATCTATCCCCCACATTGGCAGTTAATAATCTCGGAGTGGAAATAGAAACAAAAATTGATTTTTTTCTTCTCTAACGCATACAAAATGTCGGCGTCTAATATAATTGTCCGAGGACGATTTTTATCTATACTGATCCGATTATACGCAAGTGGTCGGAAGATAGGACATCCTTGAAGCGTGAGACAAAAGTTTTCGAAGAAAAATGAGTTGTTGGATAAAAGTCTTAAGAGAAAATAATGGAAAACAAAATTGTTTGATAATATGCCTCAAAACTAACTATTGGATATGGCTATCAGTTTGGTGGTTGGTCGAGTGGTTTATAATTTGATTTGCGAGACGAAAGTTGTAGGTTCGATTTCTCTTGTCGGCCTCCGGAAACCTAGGTTAGATTGTGATGGATGTGTCTCGGCTTAGTTGCATTGTCGATCTTGAGCTCCCCCATTGGCACTCGACAGGCCCATCAGTTGGTGCACTTATTGACACCTTAACTTGAACATTCTGGCCAAGGGTGAGGTAGTTCCCAACTCTGTCCAAACTCTTTTTGTATTTTTGAAAAGCCTATTGGGTGTTAGTAGTTCAGTTTCACGCATTGGAGTTTCAATATTAATAGATAGGTTATAGTCACAATAGATACTAACTTTCACAAATTATGATTAAGATGCTAATGGGTTTTTGCTTTATGAGTTATTTTCACATTCATAAGAGATTTCTTGGCTGCTAGTTCTTCCCGTAGAGTAGATACCGTCACTCTGATCGAATCATTTAATCTTATTTTGACGCTAAGACTTAAATTACGTAGCCCGTTAGTTTTCAAGTTATTGCACGATTGGTGGCTAGCAAGGTCGGCGATGCAGCAGTGGCAGCATGGCTAGGTGCGACGGATGCGTGGCTGGTGCTGGTGGTTTGCGTATGATCGTGATTCGTGCGGTGAAGAAAGAAGATGCTGAAGAGAAGTAAAAAACGAAGAAGAAAATAAGAAGACGGTGTATCAGAAGGAAGCGATGGGGAGAGAGGGAGAGAGATGGATTTGTTTGTTGGATGCGATGTGGACCCAACAATCAAGTGGAGAGAGTGGAAGAAACGCGGAGATAAAAGGACAGAGAGATCACATGTGAATTAAGATCATTTGAATTTTCAATATTCTCGACTTCATGCGTTTACTACGTTGACTGACTCGGGCTTTTCTACAGTACAAGGCGACTCCAAACTCTCCACTCGAAGAAGGATCATCCAGTCACTTTTCAATCTTCTTGTATAGTGCCTCTCCGCCACACACACCAACCAAAAATTATGAATTTTTTTTCCCTTTTTATTTTCTGCTTTTTCATTGTGACGATCTCGCCATATTGGTAAGGTCGTGCCTCGCCCAGCCACTGGCAAACCATCCCCATTGCAGAAAAGTAACCCAAATACCAAAACAATGAGTTAAATGCGAAAAGGGCAAACTTTGAGTCCGCTTGCACTAGCTCCTGGGCACAACTTCGATTCGATGCGTGACGACCCTCTTGTTGTGAAGATTACTCCTTGACCACGAAATCGACGATGATATGAGCACTGGCTGCTTCGATTTGAATGAAGAAGAACTCAGCCTCAGTTGGAATCTCACGAATCTCTCGTCCTTGCCCATGGCCGATGAGGCTCGACCCTCGCCAGATCCAGTGAAGAGGCCGAACTTGCTGGACATAATGAAAACACAGAAAAAAAGAAAAAAATTCGTAAAATCTTTAAAAATTATAAAAATTATCTACGTTAGCGTTGATGGTGCCTCATAGGACAGCTAGTATTTACGTTAACGATTTTTGGCAAAAATTGATTGAATGGATTGAATTAATAAATTATTAAAAGATTTAGAATTAAATTGGCCAAAAAAATTATGTCAAAAAAAATTAATCAAATTAAAAGGTTTATCACTGAATTGATACAATTATAATAAGTTTAGGATATTTTTGATAATTTAAAAAAAACGAAAAAGTAAAAAAGAAGAAAATGGTGTATCAGGAAGTGATGGGGAGAGCGCGAGACAGATGGATTTGGCTGTTGATGCGATGCGGACCCAAAAATCAAGTGGTCAGAGGGGAAGAAACGTGGCGATAAGAGGACAAAGACAGATCATATGTGAATTAAGATCTTTTGAATTTTCAATGGGCGTAAATATCATAGATCCGCTGTGCGGCTGTAGTCTCTTTTCAATCTTTTTTTATAGCACCTCTCCTCCGCACAGACACCAAGCAATTCTTTACCAATTTCTCTTTGCCCAAAGACAAACGGAAACATGCTTACTGCTCTCGGCTCCACGAATATCTGTGAAGTGTTGCTGCTCGTTCTTGTTCTATTCCAAGCGACGACTAGCAATGCTGGATCAAGTAATCCGCGATGCGTTGCTTCATCCTGTGGCGATATTGGCAATATAAGTCATCCGTTTCGACTGAAGAGTGATCTAAAGGGATGCGGTGACCCAAAGAACGAGCTGATTTGTGAAGATAATCGCACTGTTCTATACTTTCATGGTGGCCGATTCTATGTGCGATCTATCAATTATTCCGCCCATCAATTCAAATTGGTCGATGACGGGCTGCAAAAGGAAAACTGCTCATCTCTACCCCGTCACTTTGAGGCGCTGTATAACTTCGAGCACAGTTCCGATCCAAACAACCCATACTACTTGTTCAGTAGTGGTACATCGGTCATTGTAAATTGCTCAAAGTCGGTTAGTTCTCCATTCTACATCTCTACCGATACATGCGTTGATGGGTCCTATTCTTCCAACACATCATCGTCTTGGAATTTGTATGCTTTGCTCAATCCAAAAGCATCGGATGTTCGGGATTTTTGCACCATTAGCAGGTGGACGTGGGTATCACCTGATTTTGCCCCTTATGAGAAGATTAATATTAGTTCCTACAACTACGAGCGAATCCATAACATCATGGCCAATGGATTTACTCTCGACTTTGGTTCTACTTCATCGAAGGGAACTTTCTTTTGCTATTTTGATATCTATAGCATCTGGACAGGTTTGGCTGCTTGCGAATTCCAGGGCTACCGCTTCGGTAAGCTTCGGTTAGCAATCAAATTTTACGACAATTTTGCATGATTCTGAACATTCTTTCGCTTGCTACCTTCTCTTCAAAACTGGAAAATGAAAGATATATTTAAAATCCAAGAAAATTATGACAAAATTTACGTGTTAGTATGTGTCAACATTTGTGTATTTGAAAGGTTTCGGGAGCTTCGCATTACATATTAAAATCAAATTGTTGGAGTTGCAAGACGGGCAAAAAGTAAAAAAAAAGTGACAGTAGAAGTCATCCTAAACAGACTCATTTGCACATATAAATGTGCCTAGGTTACAATTCCTTTCCACATAAAAGCTAGAACTCCCTATGCGAAGAAAATGGTTTATGGTGCTAGCAGCCACATGACTAGTTTTTTTTTTTGTTGGCATAGAGTTCAAATTATCTTATTTTCCTAATTAGTTCCTTAATTAGTCACTTATCTAATCATTTGAAGGACACTCGTTAGCAAATTCCTTAAAAGGTTGTATTCATATATCAATAAGAGGAAATAAATTATTGATTAAAAAAGGAAATCACTATTTCTCTATATTCGTTGACCGCTAACAAAGCAAATGGAGTTACTTGTATCATCTATTATCCATGTGAGAGGAAGCGTATTATTCCCATTGATTTGCAGATGCACGGATCCCACTTTCTCAATTTCTTTTGCACAAAATTGAACTTATCCAAAGAAGTTTATTACTACTCTGTGTCCTCGAGAGTTTTGTTTTCCAAACTTCTTTTCCTTCAAGTCCTTATCACGTCATTCATTCCGTCCACAGGTGTCAGGGATTTTGCAATTTCTATATCCTGGAATGTTACGTTTCTACTAGGTAAGCCGTAATGATTTGTTTTCACAAAAATTAAAGAAAATATATTCTAACCTATCAAAATTTTCCTCAGTGTATTTCTGTGTAGCGAAATTCGTAATCGGGATGCCAGTTGTTGCGATATTTCTAATCTACAAGTGTAGAAGAAGACACTTAGCAATGGACAAGAATGTGGAAGAATTTTTGCAAGCTCATAACAACTTTTTGCCCATAAGATACTCTTACTCGAATATTAAGAAGATCACCAGGAATTTTAAGCATAAACTAGGTGAAGGGGGCTACGGTTCCGTGTACAAAGGAATGCTTAGAAGCGGCAACGAAGTGGCCATCAAGATTTTGAAGCAGTCCAAGGCCCATGGCCAAGATTTTATCAATGAAGTGGCTACTATTGGCAGGATTCACCATGTTAATGTAGTGCACCTCGTTGGTTTTTGCTTTGAAGGCTCGAAACAAGCTCTCGTGTATGATCTCATGTCAAATGGATCTTTGGATAAGCACATTTTCACTGATGAAGGTGAAAATTTTCTCGATTATGGGAAAATATATGAGATTGCTCTTGGGGTGGCGAGGGGGATTGAATACTTACATCGTGGGTGTGACATGCAAATACTACACTTTGATATCAAGCCTCACAACATTCTTTTAGACCAAAATTTCACTCCAAAAGTCTCTGACTTTGGACTAGCGAGACTTTATCCTACTGATCATAACATAGTCTCGTTGACTGCTGCAAGAGGAACTTTGGGATATATGGCACCTGAGTTGTTCTACAAAAACATTGGCGGTGTATCTTACAAAGCAGATGTCTATAGCTTTGGGATGTTGCTCATGGAAATGGCAGGTAGAAGGAAGAATATAAATGCAAATGCGGCACGCTCAAGCCAAATTTATTTTCCCTTGTGGGTGTATGACAAAGTCAATGAAGGAGAAACTGTTGAAATAGAAGAAGTTGAAAAAGAGGAAAGGATGGTGAGGAAAAAGATGATCATAGTTGCACTTTGGTGTATCCAATTAAACCCTGACCATCGGCCTCCAATGAGCAAAGTCCTAGAGATGCTTGAAGGCGATATTGGTAAACTTCAAATGCCTCCAAAACCGCTTATTTACCCGCCAGATGAGCTAGTCAACAATGATAAAGCCAAGATGGAACTAGAAACATTCTCAACTTCATCAAGTGCTCAAATAATTTCTGCTAGTTTTCCTTTTGGAGATAGCGATATTGTTTAGAGAATCATGCACGATTTGATTGGAATAGCTTTGTGTATTTTGTTATATGTCCCGATAATCTAGTATTATGTTGGGCGGGACCTGGGCTAATTTAGCTCCACAGGGATTACTTTCGAGATTGTCCTGTTCTAGCTCTAAGGTTAATGTTGTGTTATTGTATTTCATAGGGTTGTACTCTCTTTCATCCTCCTTCTCAGAGGACAAACAAATTGGTAAGAAAGTAAGGACAAAAACGGTGGGAAAAGTGACTAACATAGAGAATTCTCCTTCGTCATTACATGATTTAGGGTAATCCCAATTAAAATGCTAATAAAAACTTGTGATCTCGCTACTTGAGGTGCTATTACTGGCCTATGACTTTCTTGCTGATTTCAACTATGGAAATAATTTTCAGAGAAGACATCTATGTATACGTTTTACAAAGTAGACACCATCTATCTATGTAGAAACAACTTTTTACGAAAAATGGAAATGAAGATCTTGGATGAAACAAGTCTATGTAGTTTATACTCGAAAGACCTCATATTCTGTTTAAGATTAACATGAAATTATTGACGAGTAACAAGTTCGCAAAATTACAATTTCCTCATAGAAATTATGACTCGACTACAGTGATTCAATTGGTGGGTTTGTAGAACTTCAGAGTATTTTAATGAAACTTCATCAACCTGACTTATATACTCGACATCGGCCACGGAGGGAAGGGAGAGGCACCCCCTTCCCCAATTTCTTTTCTTATAAGTACTATATCGATATAAGAAAAAATAAATGTCTACTATATAAAAATTAATCTCGTCTTGAGTTTAATGCTCCAACCCTTTTTTTTTTTTTGAAAAAACTCTATCAAATTCCATGTCAGTTTGCTTTGGATAAATTGCAATATGTTGTATTCAATGGGCAAATATGTAAAATTACAAAGATGTAATCTGATGACATAGCGTCATCTTACTTGATATGTATTGACAATTCTATTTTATTATCTTTTTCTTCGTATTATTTTAATCTAAGAAATTGTGATTTTCAATGAACGCTATAAATAGGTTTTGGATGCAAATAGGTACTTGATTAGGTATATCTTTTCATTTTAGAAACAATTTAAATAGGGAGGAAGCGGACATTACTTAATTGAAATGTTTTAGTGGAAAAGTTATAGCCTTAAAATATATATTTTTACATAATTATCACCAAGAATCATAAAAAGAAGTATTCTCTTGCCCGGATACTTGTTCAGATTCCTATAAAGAATCAAGAACAAATTCTACAAAATTTCGAATTATACTTGTACTTTCTTAAACTCATTGTATAGAAGAAAATTAGCAATTTAAGTTTAAACTTATTATACGAATGTCAATTCAATCATAAATTATTTATTTTTATCAATATAATCTTAAATATTTTTGCGAAATTCGATATAGTCATTGCAAGAATCCGCAAACGTGGCTCTGGCATGTAGAAGAAATAACGGACAATGACGTACTTTTACAGATTTTACAAAATTTTCTGATTTATTTATTTCTTTTTTACTTGTTTTCCTTTTTTTTTTTTCTCTTTTCTATATTGTTTCTGCGCTACTGTTCATCTTCTTCCTTACGCGTCCTTCTTCAGTAAATCTACTTTTGCGTCAAAGAGACCATACATTTTGCCTTATCAAAATGTCTGGAATGCCAGAGGACCCTCCTTATCACTCAGAAGATCCCTCGACACACATCTCTACTCCAAATTTGTGACAAGAACCGCAAGGAACTTCAAACCTAAATCAAGTCAAACTCCGAAGCAGCAACAAAATCCATACAGATAGACGGACCAGATGATTCTTCTCGAATTCAATATCTTCAAGCAGAAGACCATGACGAAGTAATCGTTCTCCGACCCGCCCCGATCAATCGCAAAACTAAGCGTCAGCGAATGATGACGAGATACGGTGCGATTCTGGAACACACAAAGCACGCATCGCGGGCACGAATCAGCCCGATAAAACAAAATTCGGTGAGCTATTACGAAATCAACAGAGCAAGAGTTTGAGAAGCTAACTCGCTTGTCCAAAGGCCAAGAGTGTTAGAGCAGAGAATTAATGGCTAAATCGGATGAGCGCCCAAAGAAGAAGATGAACAGTTGCGGGGAAATGGATAGAAAATAAAAATAAAGAAAGAAAGAAAAAAGAAATTTCAGAAACTCAAAAAAATGCCGTTTCGCTTAACTTTTTCCACGCCAGTTCCTATTATGCCACGTGAAACAACCGGAAATGATTGGACTGTTATGTCAATATTTTCAAACATAAATTGATCAGAAAAATGATGTAATAAAATTTTAAAAATTAAAATTAAATTGGTATATATATAATGAATTTTGAACTGTTTTGGTAATTTTTTCATCTAAATAATACAACTTCACTCAAAATTCTCAAGTATAAATAAAAAATAGACTCCATATTTCGCCAAAAGTTTCACTCGCCGTCGATCTAAATCTTGGCTTGGTCATTACTTACTTGAATAAAACAGCCAAAGGTCACATCAATTAAACTATGATCGTTTCCCGGTGAGCCATACCAACTTTTGTTTTTGGTGACTTTGAAGTCGCCTGAGATTACCTCCAAAGATATTAAGTCAATGAAAAAGTTCAAATCTTTTGCTCTAACGTCTTCTTGAGAAATTTCTTCAATGGTAATAGCATAGAGTGGATAATTCTTTAAATTTCTTAACTTTTATTTTCCTTCAAATCGAGTGTGTGCAATCATTAATAATCAAAATCCATTCCATTCTTAATTCACATGAATTCAATTCGATTCAAGATCTGCACATATTCTTAATATGGCTTCCGTGTTGTCTTGAAAAAAAAAGAAAACTAATTAGCATCATAAATATTTCAAAAATATGAAAACCTTACTTATCTAAGAAAACTTCTTCAAAAATATGAAATGATGTCATGTCGATAGCTAATGATAAGGGTTGTCAATTAAGATGATATCTTGCTAGAAAGAAATGAAGATGCTATGTTGGGTCCTATTCGCTATTACCGAAACATTCTCGATCCCATTGATTTTGTTTTATCGGTTGTTCATATTCTTGTTGATGCTCCACCACATATGAAGACCCAAGTATCCATTGCTCACAAGCTGAGAGGGACATTATTTTTCCTCTCAATTCCACACCTACGTACCTTGCATCATTCGTTTTTCTAGTTTTTAATTTTTGATATTCTTCCTTAAAACTTTACATCAAATTTTACTATGATCGCGGGGCAGTGAAAGAAAGAAGAGGGAGAAGAAGAAGAAGGGAGGAGGAAAGAACGAAGAAGAAACTAAGAAGAAAGATGGTGTATCAGAAGGAAGTGATGGAGAGAGAGAGAGAGAGAGAGAGAGAGAGAGAGAGAGAGATTTCTTTGTCGATGGGATGTGGACCCGACGATCACGTGGAGAGCGTGGCAGAAACGCGGAGAGAGAGGAGAAAGAAGGACCAATGTGAGATTTCTTGGGTGTAAATTTTCCAGATGCACTGTACATGTACGTGATTAATGGGGGGGTCTCCGATAGGGATGGCACTGGCTGTGCCCAAGACAAGACTCCACTAATAATGGAACCTCAGTTTGGGTCCCCCTCTTTAATTTCTTGACTGGCATCCATTTAGTACGTTGAGTGACTTGGGCTTTCCACCGTAGTAACACTCCTATGTAGACCAGAAGCTACCGGCAAGATCTGTACATAGGTTTGTGGAACAATAAAGGATGGTCTAGAAAAGGATGTAGATGCTCGTATTTGCAAATATCTATGTCGTTTATGAATCGGGTGCATCGATGCCACCACTACTTATTGAGTTCTTCCATCACTAGCACTGATATCTCTCCCTCTTAACGGCCCTGAAATTTTCCTGCGGATATTCTACCTGATGCATGGGATTCTTCCATGACCCTTGAGTAAAAATTTGAACCAAATAACGATGGATGTGGCTCTGGTTTGGAATCCGAGTGGCGCCTATGGCCATTCATACGGAGACAGTGCTAAAGCGCAAAAGAATAAGCAGTTCCAACTCTCAAAATCATACATATGTTCGGGCTAAAAAAATCTACAACACAGAGAATCAAGGGTTCTGTCTTCACGATCCGTCCAAGACTCTCATCTACCGAAAGAGTTTCTCAGATCTCGGAAGGAGTTTCGTGCCGGCACTATTCTTCCAATCTATAGCTCACATTGCCACAATAGCAGCAGTGGTTCACCGTTTCCCATTATGCATGTTTCCTCAAATGCTCAAGCAAACCTAGACAAATGATCAAATGTAGCGTATGGCATTGATGTAGCAATATAACTAATATATCAATTACCTGGATTTCGAGAGTTATTAATGATGAATAAATATCTATAAAAAACAACTTCGCACTCAAGTTTCTCGAGCTTTAATTATGTAATTAGAATTGCTTTAGTTAGATATATTGGGGATAGCATTATTTTGCCTTTTTCAATTGAACGCAATCAAATTTATATCGGGAAAATTATCAAAAAAAACTCTAAATTTATTGTACGGATGTCAATTTAGTCTTAAACCTTTTTAATTTGATCAATTTAGTCCTAAATTATGTAACGATTTGCCAATATAGTCATTTCGGCCAAAATTGGCCACAAATATTGACGTGGACGCCGGGTGTGGTTGACATTAACAAATTTTGCATTTTTATAAAATTTTCTCTTAAAAAGAAGAAAAAAAGAAGAAAAAAGGAAAAAAAAAGAAAAAAAAATTGCACAATTTGTTCACGTCAGCGTCGAACATGCCATGTGGGATGGTTGGCATCTATGTCAAAATTTGCTTGAAGGATTATATTGACAATTTATCAAATGGTTTAAGATCGAACGAATTTAAAGTTTAAGACTAAATTCGCAGGTAAATTCCCTGCATGATGATTTGTGCATGTTTTCTATAATGGGCTGCGCCCAAAAACAAAAACTGATCAAATGAAAATAATTAAGTTTTTTTTTGAGCCAGAAAACCAATAACTTATATTTGTGCAATCAATAATCATCAAAATCCATTCCATTCTTAATTCACATGAATTCACATGAATTCAAGATCTGCACATATTCTTAAGATGGCTTCCGTGTCATCTTGAAAAAAAAAAGAAAACCCATTAACATCATAAATATTTCAAAAATATGAAAACCTTACTTATCTAAGAAAACTCCTCAAAAAATATGAAACGATATTATGTCGACAACTAATGATAAGAGTTGTCAATTAAGATGATGTCTTGCCAGAAAGAAATAGAGATGCTATGTTGGGTCCTATTCGCTACTACTGTAACATTCTCAACTCCATTGACTTTGTTTTATCGGTTGTTCACATTCTTATTGATGTTCCACCACATATGAAGACTCAACTTTCCATTGCTCGCAAGCTGAGAGGGACATGATTTTTCCTCTCAATTCCACACCAATGTACCTTGCGTCATTCGTTTTTCTAGTTTTTAATTCTTGATACTCTTCCTAAAAATTTACACCAAATTTTACTACGATCGCGGGGCGGTGAAGAAAGCAGAGGGAGAAGAAGAAGAAGAGAGGAGGAAAGAACGAAGGAGAAACTAAGAAGAAAGATAATGTATCATAAGGAAGTGTCGGAGAGAGAGAGACAGAGAAAGAGAGATGGATTTCTTTGTTAGTGGGATGTGGACCCGACGATCACGTGGAGAGAGAGGAGAAAGAAGGATCGATGTGAGAAGACATCATTTGAATTCTGGGGTGTAAATTTTCCAGATGCACTATATATGTAATGATTAATAGGGGGTCTCCAATAGGGATGGTCACCGGCCGTGCACAAGACAAGACTCCACTAATAATGGAACCTCAGTTTGGGTCCCCCTCTTTAATTTCTTGACTTGCATCTGTTTATTACGTTGACTGACTTGGGGTTTCCACTATCGTAACACTCCTGTGTAGACCAGAAGCTACCGGCAAGATATGTACATAGGTTTGTGGAACAATAAAGGATGGTCGAGAAAAGGATGTAGATGCTCGTATTCGCAAATATCTATGTCGTTTATGAATAAGGTGCATCGATGCCACCACTACTTATTGAGTTCTTCCATCACTAGCATTGATATCTCTCCCTCTTAACGGCCCTGAAATTTTCCTGCGGACATTCGACCTGATGCATGGGATTCTTCCATGACCCTGGAGTAAAAATTTGAACCAAATAATGATGGATGTGGCTCTGGTTTGGAATCTGAATGGCTCCTACGGCCATTCACACGGAGACCGTGCTAAAGCACAAAAGAATAAGCAATTCCAACTCTCAAAATCATACATATGTTCGGGCTCAAAAAATCTACAACGCAAAGAATCAAGGGTTCTATCTTCACGATCAGTCCAAGACTCTCATCTACCGAAAGAGTTTCTCAAATCTCGGAAGGGGTTTCGTGCCGGCACTATTCTTTCAATCTATAGCTCACATTGCCACAATAGCAGCAGTAGTTCACCGTTTCCCATTATGCATGTTTCCTCAAATGCTCAAGCAAACCTAGACAAAGGATCAAAGGTAGCGTATGGCATTGATGTATTAATATAACTAATATATCAATTACCCGGATTTTGAGAGTTATTAATGATGAATAAATATCTATAAAAAACAACTTGGCACTCAAGTTTCTTGAGCTTTAATTATGTAATTAGAATTGCTTTAGTTAGATATACTGGGATAGTGTTATTTTGCCTTTTTCAATTGAACGCAATCAAATTTATATCGGGAAAATTATCAAAAAAGCTCTAAATTTATTGTACGGATGTCAATTTAGTCTTAAACCTTTTTAATTTGGCTAATTTAGTCCTAAACTATTTAACTATTTGCCAATATAGTCATTTCGGCCAAAATTGGCCACAAATATTGATGTGGACGTCGGGTGTGGTTGACATTAACAAATTTCGCATTTTTATAAAATTTTCTTTTAAAAAGAAGAAAAAACGAAAAAAACGAAAAAAAATTGCACAAATTGTTCACGTCAGCGTCGGACATGCCACGTGGGTTGGTCGGCATGTATGTCAAAATTTGCTTGAAGGATTACATTGACAAATTATCAAATGGTTTAGGATCGAACGAATTTATGATTAAGATGCCAATGGGTTTTCTCTTTATGAGTTATCTTCGCGTTCATAAAAGATTTTTTGGTCGCTAGTTCTTCCCGCAGAGTAGATACCGTCACTCTGATCGAATAATGTAATCCTATTTTGACGTTAAGACTTAAATTACATAGGCCGTTAGCCCGTTAGTTTTCAAGTTATTGCATGATTGGTGGCTGGCAAGGTCGGCGGTGAGGCGGTGGTGGAGTGGCTAGGTACGACGGATGCGCTGCTGGTGCTGGCGGTTTGCCTATGATCGTGATTCGTGCGGTGAAGAAAGAAGATGTTGAAGAGAAGTGAAAAACGAAGAAGAAAATAAGAAGACAGCGTATCAGAAGGAAGCGATAAGGAGAGAGGGAGAGAGATGGATTTGTTTGTTGGATGCGATGTGGACCCAACAATCAAGTGGAGAGAGTGGAAGAAACGCGGAGATAAGAGGACAAAGAGAGATCACATGTGAATTAAGATCATTTGAATTTTCAGTGGGTATAAATGTCATAGATCCGCTGTATCTGTAGGTGATCTTTCAATATTCTCGACTCATGCATTTACTACGTCGACTGACTTGGGCTTTTCTACAGTACAAGGGGACTCCAAAGTCTCCGATGAAAGAAGGGTCATCCAGTCTCTTTTCGATCTTTTTATATAGCACCTCTCCTCCACACACAGACACCAACCAATTCTTTACCAATTTCTCTTTGCCCAACGACAAACGGAAACATGCTTACTGCTCTCAGCTCCACGAATGTCTGTCAAGTGTTGCTGCTCGTTCTCGTTCTATTCCAAGCGACGACTAGCAATGCTGGATCGAGTAATCCGCAATGCGTTGCTTCATCTTGTGGCGATATTCGCAATATAAGTTATCCGTTTCGACTGAAGAGTGACCTAAAGGGATGCGGTGACCCAAAAAACGAGCTGACTTGTGAAGATAATCGCACTATTTTATACTTTCATGGTGACCGATTCTATGTGCAATCTATCGATTATTCCGCCCAACAATTTAAATTGGTCGATAACGGGCTGCAAAAGGATAACTGCTTATCTCTACCCTGTCACTCTGAGGTGCTATATAACTTCAAGAACAGGTCTGATCCAAACAACCCATACTACGTGATCGGTAGTGGTACATCGGTCATTGTAAACTGCTCAAAGTCGGTTAGTTCTCCATTCTACGTCTCTACCGATTCATGCATTCATGAGACCTATTCTTCCAACATATCATCGTCTTGGAATTTGTATGCTTTGCTCAATCCAAAAGCATCATATGTTCGGGATTTTTGCACCATTAGCAGATGGACGTGGGTATCACCTGATTTTGACCCTTATGAGCAGATTAATATTAGTTCCTCCAACTACGAGCTAATCCATAACATCATGGCCGATGGATTTGTTCTTGACTTCAATTATTATTCATGGAAGACAGCTTTCTTTTGCTCATTTGATTTCTACAGCATCTACATGGGTCGGGTTTGCGGATCCTTCTATGCTACTTTCTCTTCAAAACTGGAAAATGAAAAGGAATATTTAAAATTAAAGAAAATTATGCAAAACATGCATATTAATATATGTCAACATTTGTGTATTTGAAAGGTTTCGGGAGCTTTGAGTTACATGTTAAAATCATATTGTGGGAGTTGAAAGATTCCAAAAAAACAGAAAAGAAAAAAAGAAGTGACGGTGGAAGTCACCCCACACGCATCCATCATCAGTTCCACATAAAGGTTAGAACTCCCGATGTGAAATAAAAAAAAATTGAGAGAGAAGAAAGTCACATGACTTATTTTTCGTTGGTATAGAGCTCAGATTTTCTTATTTTCTTAATGAGCTCCTTAATTAGTTATTCAACTAATAATTCAAGGGACGCTCATTACCAACTTTTAAAAAAATTGTATTTGATTGTTAAGAAAGCCAAAGGAGATTCTGGCATCGTCTATCATTTATGTGAAATGAAGCTTATCAGTTCCATTTATTTGCAAATGCACGCATCCCTCTTCTCTTATTCTTTCGGATACAATTCAACTTGTACAAAGTAGCTTGCTATTGCTACTACTCTAGTTTCCAAGTGAGTTTTGTTTTCCATACTTCTTTTCCTTCTATTCCTTTTCACATCATCTGTTCTTCCACAGGTATCCTAGATGATATTGCCATTTGGACAACTGCTGATTTTATAGTACTACTAGGTGAGCCGCAATGAAATTCGTAATCGGGATGCAATTTTCTAACCTATCAAAATTTTAAAAAATACATATTCTAACCTATCAAAATTTTCCTCAGTGCAATTTTGTGTAGTGAAATTCGTAATCGGGATGCTAGTTGTTGCGATATTTCTAATCTACAGGTGCAGAAGAAGGCACTTAGCAATGGACAAGAATGTTGAAGAATTTTTGCAAGCTCATAACAACTTTTTGCCCATAAGATACTCCTATTCGAATATTAAGAAGATCACTAGGAATTTTAAGCACAAATTGGGTGAAGGAGGTTATGGTTCTGTGTACAAAGGAACGCTCAGAAGCGGTAATGAAGTAGCCATCAAGATTTTAAAGCAATCCAAGGCCCATGGCCAAGATTTTATCAGTGAAGTGGCTACTATTGGAAGAATTCACCATATTAATGTAGTGCAACTTGTCGGTTTTTGCTTTGAAGGCTCGAAACAAGCTCTTGTGTATGATCTCATGTCAAATGGTTCTTTGGATAAGCACATTTTCACTGATGAAGGTGTCAAGTTCTTGATTATAGGAAAATATATGAGATCGCTCTCGGGGTGGCGAGGGGGATTGAATACTTACATCGTGGGTGTGACATGCAAATACTGCACTTTGATATCAAGCCTCACAACATTCTTTTAGACAAGAATTTCATTCCGAAAGTTTCTGACTTTGGACTCGCGAGATTTTATCCTATTGATCATAGCATAGTCTCAATGACTGCTGCAAGAGGAACCTTAGGATATATGGCACCAGAGTTGTTCTATAGAGACATTGGTGATGTATCTTATAAAGCGGATGTCTATAACTTCGGGATGTTGCTCATGGAAATGGCAGATAGAAGGAAGAATATAAATGCAAATGCGGTACGCTCAAGCCAAATTTATTTTCCCTTGTGGGTGTATGATCAAGTCCATGAAGGAGAAAGTGTTGAAATGGAAGATGCTGTAGAAGAGGAAAGGAAGGTGATCAAAAAGATGATAATAGTTGCACTTTGGTGTATACAATTAAACCCCGACCATCGGCCTCCAATGAGCAAAATCCTAGAAATGCTTGATGGAGATATTGGTAAACTTCAAATACCTCCAAAACCGCTTATTTACCCACCAGATGAGCCAGTTAACAATGACAAAGCCGAGATGGAACTAGAAACATTCTCAACTTCATCATGCACTCAAATAATTTCTGCTAGTTTTCCTTTTGGAGATAGCGATAATGTTTAGAGAATCAAGCATAATTTGATTGGAAAAGCTTTGTGTATTTGTTATATGTCCCCACAATCTAATATTATGTTGGGAGGGACTTGGGTTAGTTTAGCTCGATAGTGATTACTTTCGAGATTGTCTTTTTCTAGCTCTTAGATTAATGTTATGTTATTGTATTTCATAAGGTTGTACTCTCTTGCCTCCTCCTTCTCAGAGGACAAGCAAATCGGTAAGAGGGCAAGGATAAAAGTAATGGGTAAGGTGACCAACATTGAGGATTTAGGGTAATTCCAGTCAAAATGCTAATTATAACATGCGAACTTGCTGCTTGAGATGCGACTACCGGCCTATAATTTTCTTGCTGATTTCGACTATGGAAATAATTTTTAGAGAAGACATCTATCTATACATTTTACAAAGTAGACACCATCCAACTATGCAGAAACAGATTTTATTATTGAAAATGGAAATGAAGATCTTGGATGAAACAAGTCTATGTAGTTTACATTTGAAAGACCTCATATTCTGTTTAAAATTAGCATGAAATTGCCAACAAGTAACAAGATCGAAAAACTACCACTTCCTCTTAAAAATTATCACTTGATTACGGCGATTCATTTGGCGGGTTTGTTAGAACTTCAGAGTACTTTAATGAAACTTCATCAACCTGGCTTTTATACTCAATATCAGCCATAGAGGGTAGGGGGAGGCGCCCCCCGCTCCCCAATTTCTGTTCTTATATGTACCATGTAGATATAAAAAGAAATAAATGTCTGCTGTATAAAAATTAATCCCATCTTGAGTTTCATGCTCGAACCTTTTTTGGAAAAAACTCCATCAGAGTCCATGTCAGTTTGCTTTAGGTACATTGCAATATGTTGTACTCACTGGGAAGATGTGTGCAATTTCAAAGATGTAATCTGATGACATATTTTGCTTTCTTTCTTTCTTTTTTTTCCTATATTTCCTTTATTTTTCTGTGCTACTGTTCATCTTCTTCCTCATCCTTGTGTGTTCTTCTGCATTACGTCTTATGTTGCGTCAAAGAGACCATACATTTTGCCGTATCAAATGTCTGGAATGCCAGAGAACCCTTCTTATCACTAAGAAGACCCCTCGACAAACATCTCTACTCCAAATTGGTGATCAGAACCGCAAGGAACTTCAAACCTAAATCAAGTCAATCTCCGAAGCAGCAACAAAATCTATACAGACGACCAACCAGATGATTATTCTCGAATTCAATATCTTCAAGCAGAAGACCTTGACGACGTAATTGTTCTCCGAACCGCCCCGATCAATTGTAAAACTGAGCGTCAGCGAACGATGACGAGATATGGTGCGATTCTAGATCACGCAAAGCACCCATCGCAGGCACAAATCAGCATGATAAAACAAAATCCGGTGGACTGTTACAAAATCAATAGACTAAGAGTTTGAGAAGCTAACTCGCTTGGCCGATAGCCAAAAGAGGTAGAGCAGAGAATTAATGGCAAAATCAGATGAACACACAAAGAAGCAGATGAACAGTAGCGGAAAATGGGAAGAAAAAAAAACGAGAAAATTCAGAAAATTTACTCAAAATAATGTCGTTTTGCCTAACCTCTTCCACATCAGACGTCTATCATGTCATGTAGGATGGCTGAAGATGACTAAACCGTCATCTTAACATTTTCAGGTGCAAATTAGTTGGAATGATTACATTGGGAATTTCACATAAAAGTTAGGACTACTTTGACTAAATTCAAATGGTTTAGAACTGAATTGGTACGCGTATAATAGGTTTACGATTGCTTTGATAATTTTTCCATCTATATAAAGCATAACTTTACTCAAAATTCTTGAATAAAAAGAAAAAAAATAGACTTCATATTTTGCCGGGATAATGACACAAACAGTCCCTAAACTTTGGCTTAATATGCAATTTGATCTCTGAACTTTTAATTTATTCAATATGGTCTCTAAACTTTAGCCTAATATTCAATGTGGTCAATGAACTTTTTTACATGTTCAATTTAGTGCCTGAACTATATGAAAATGTTCAATGTAGTCCCTGAACTTGAATTAATTAAAGGACTACATTGAACATTTTTATATAGTTCTAGGACTAAATTGAACATGTGCCAAAAGTTTAGGAATCAAATTCAACAAATTAAAAATTCAAGGACCAGAATGAACACTAGGTTAAAATTCAGGAACTATATTGAACGAATTAAAAGTTTAGGTATCAAATTATACATTGGGCCAAAGTTCAGAGGCTGTTCGTGTCATTTTCCCTATTTTGCCGAAAGTTTCACTTATCCTCGATCCAAATCTTGGCTCTTCTGTCCTTGCTTACATCAATAAAACAGCCAAAGGTCGCATCAATTAAGCTATGATCCTTTCACGGTGAGCCCTACCAACTTTTGTTTTTGGTGACTATGAAGTCTCCTAAGTGTTGACACCTAAATTTTGCCTAGCCATTTAGGGTTTAATTGCATAGAAAATCAGGGATTAATTTTTAACCTCTAAGCAAAAATATTTTCATTTAAACTAATTGGCATATAGACATTAGGCACATTTACATTAATAGGGCTTATTAGGACATATTCGTATATAAAAAAAATTTCCGGGCCAGGTCAGTAGGCCCATTTTGTTTCTTTTCTTTCATGGGGCCCATCTCTTCTTTCTTTCCTTTGTTGCATGTTCCGCGCGGGCCGGCCCTTTACCCGTCGGCCTGACCCGCACGCCTTTTCTTCTCCCCCCAGTCAACGTTTTTGAAGCGTACGAGGGAGACGAACAGTAGCAGGACACAGAAGCAGAATGCAGAAGCCAGAGCAGGGGGCAGAGGCATAGAGGGGGCAGAGTTCCAAGGGAGAGAGTTCCGAGAGAGAAGGCAAAAGAGGAGCCTTTCACCAATGACAGCTCTCCCTCTGCATGCGCACAGAAGAGAAGCAAAAGGAAGTAAAAGACAAAAGGAGAGCTCTTCGTGGGCTGATATGAAGGGATTCTTCTCTCTCTCTCTCAATCTCCATCCTCACTTTCGCAAAAGAAGCAAAAATAAGAAAGGACAAAAGAAAGGAGAGTTTTAGGGCGTATCGCCAAAGAAGAAAGGGGGACGTCCAATGCAGAGAAAGCCAAAAGAAACCCAAAAATGGACTGTCACACTCTCTCTCTTTTTAGGTTGGTGCGGTACATGTCACTAAAACAGAAAATTGGGTCTGCATACATTGGGAAGATAGACCGAGGAGAGCGAGGGAGCGAGAGCGAGAGACATCCGAGAGAGTGTTCCGGGGAGCTTGAGGGAAATCGGGAGAACAGAGAGAGATCCACAGAGAGGAGACCGAGAGCTTCCGAGAGAGAGAAAGTTAAAGCGGAATCGGAGAGGCTCGAGCCTTGTTCGCTCGTCGGAGGACCGTTTGAGCCATCGCCGAGCTCCCCCAGCCATCGTGCCTTGCTCCGGTCAACCGCGAACCAGGGGCTGAAGAGAAGCAAGAATGGAGAGCGAGAGGAGGAGACCGAGTGAGAGTTGAGAGGAACCAGAGAGGTCCGAGTCTCACCCGCTCACCGGAGCGCCGCCCGAGCAGCCGCCGAACTGCCCATCCATCGCGCCCTACTCCAGCCAGGTGTGAACAGGTGAGACCCTCGAACTTCCCCTGTTTCTCCCTTGCCTCTCGGGTGCCGGGCGCAGCGAGTCCATTTCGTGATCGCCCAGCCCCGTCGACGGAAGCTAACACTTGTTTGACACTGCATGAGCCCGACTTGAGCGTTGTATGTCGAAAAATGGCCATCAATCTTGTTAAAGTCGGCTCTGTAGCTCCCTTTTCTAAGCGCCTAGCACCTGTTTGTTAAAATGCCTCCATGAAGCCCCCTCAAACTTGAAATGCCAAGTCTGTGTGAATGATTGTGTAACATTCTATTGCAAACTGTGACCACTTTGATTGTCTAAAGCTTCACCCATCACGTTTGAGCCAAGGAACACCTTGAATCTCGGCCTAAAGCCTTCGCTTGAACTTGTATACCACGCGTTCGATAAAATGTCAAAGTGTGGTCTGAAACTGAGAAAACATGAAATCAGTCCGTAGAACCTTCGATTTGCGTTCTGTTTGTCTTAAGACTAACGTTGGGTGACTGACTTTGCAACTTCGTGTGATTTTGTGGCATGAAAATCGTTTCCCCGACGTCGGCCATGGACGAGCGCATGAGTTGGAGTTGCTGTTCGTTCCCGGCGACGCCTTGGTTTGGAGTCCCACCGTGTTAGTTTTGTACGCTTTACTTTGTGCGTGTACGCTTGTGTGTTCAGACTTAGCGTCTATTGTTGGGGTCGAATGTTGGATTGTCGGAAAGTGCGGAGATATGCTTGTTTTCAGCCACCGGTGTTGTCGCCGGAGTGTCGGCCGGCGATGACAACGTAAGGCCGCCGCCGGTCGTCGGCGCTGGCGTCCCGAGCCGACGGCCGGCGGTGGGCGTCCCCTAGCGTAGTCACGGTGGAAGTTCGCGTGCGGGGGAAGCTCTCGGAAGAGGTCCCAGCAAAGGAAGAAGTTCACGTGCATGGGCAAAAAGGCATGCAGGGATGAAGAAGAGTAATAAAAAAATATAAAAAAGAAAAAGAAACAAAAAAAAATCAGAAAAGAAAAAGAAAAAATGGATCCTAGGCAGGTAAGAGAGAGTCGGGTCAGGTGTCGGGCGGATCGGGTCGGGGGACCCGGTCCGGAGTTCTTATTTTATTATTAAAAATATTAAAATATTCAAAAACTCAAAAAAATATATTAAAACATTAAAAAATTCAGAAAATATTAAAAAATTGAGAAAAATTTGGAAAAATCCCAAAAAAATCCAGAAAATTAGGAAATTTTTAGAAATCAGTTTTGGGCTTAATTTCACTAGATTTTAGGTTAAAAAAAACTCAAAAAAAAGAAGAGAAAAACTCTAAAAAAAATTCTCAAAAATCGGACAAGCCATTAAGGCAATACCTTGGGGCTTTTGATTGCCTTTTCCTTTCTAGAGACGATGATAGGTCGCTGGTTGTTTATTTTGGTTGTACACTTTAAATACATTAGTTGTTATTTTCCATTTTTAGCATGGTTAGGACGAGCTTTAGGCTTTTCGATAGGCTGCCCGGTACGTTAGTTTGCGAACGTTCAAGTTTAGGTACCGAAAGGGCACTAGTTAGATCGCTAGTGTAATCAAGTCCCCGAATTTTGGAATCTCTGGTTTTCGCACGCATCGAGACGACGCTCCCGCGTCTCGATTAGGGTTTCTAGCCGACCGTTGATCATGGCTAGTGGCGACTCCATTTAAATGCGTAAATTAGAAAATTCTCGTTGCACGAGGTATGAGGCTTGGGAGTGCCTTAATCTTTGGATTAATGAACCATTTGGTTTGTCTTTCGAACGAATCAATCGTTGTTCATATCCATCGATAATTACCTATTGGCCTGACCGGATCGGTTCGGGTAGGTCGCGACAGCTTGGCGACTCCGCTGGGGAGTTGAGGACTTAGGCCTAGTATAGCTTGATTGCTTGTTAACTAATATGGTCTTGTGGCAGGGTATCGTGAAGGCTAAGGTAAGTTCGCTAATGTTGTGTAAAATGTTCTTGCAGTTGGGAGTTATAAGGTGATGAATGATTGTTAACCCCTTGTTTTGCAGGTTTGGGGGTTTGGGGATGAATATTTATTCTTTCGAATTCTTAAAGCATTGTTTGCATATAAATTGTTGTGCATGCTTTAAATGTTTTAGCACTACACTGTTGCACGCACAACCATGCTGCCGAACCTGGGCCACGATAGGATACTTTAGGATGGTGTTAAGAAAGATACAACCTCGAACGCGAGACTGCGATGTAAAGGTTGCCTTTCTTCTCTCCGAAAAATTCTTTCTTGGTGTCGTAAGCGTTTATCCTTGTCCGCGAGACCGCGTGACCATAGGATATCTCTTTCGACTGAGCCGAAGTTAAAAGGGCCTGACACCAACGCGAGACTGCGACGGTTAGATCACCCTCTTAGCTTCACTTTGTTAAGCCGTCTAGAGTAGGAACCAGCCACACGTTACATTCGCATGTTTGTGTGATTAAAAGTTTGTCATCCACTGTCATCCACTGTAAGTATGATTTCTCTCGTTGTTAGCTTACTTTAAATTGAAATTTTCATTTTTGAAATTCGCAGAAATCAATCAAGTGTCCTAGGTGATCTAAGCTTATAATTGAAAATTTCAAGCAATCACTCGACTGTAAGCCTTGAGCATAAATCTCAGAACACCTTTGATTTAGCCCCACCAAAATAAATGGTTTTGTCTAAACTTTCAGTTGTAGGCATAAAATCGCATTTTTTGTACAGAAATTCTTTCAAATCAAGATTGCATCTTGGGGCATAAAATTGAAATCACATTTTCAATAAAATTCTTTTTTGTTCACATTTCGGAATCAAAATTCAAATCACTTTTTGTGCATTAATTTTTTAAAATAGGAATCACCTCATTTTTGTAAAAGTAAAATCACAAATCAGTCTTTCAAAATTGATGCCGCATTTTGCGATGAAACTTTCGGGATAAAAAAGGCATTCGATTGATAGCTGCGATTTGATATTTTAATGATGCCTCCTCTTACAATGAACTCTTGATGAAATACCAAATGCCCATAAGTAGGGACCATGGGGGTATGTATTGTCACCTTGCTTTCATCATAAGAGGCGGCATCAATGAAAGATCACTTTTTCATTCACATACTAACGTTGTCTTCCTTTCGCAGGTTATGCGTAATAGTCATCCCTTGGAACTCTCTTGCTTAATCACGCAAGGAACCGGAGTTTAGAGTTAGAACGTGAATTGCTTATTTACACTCATCTATTCAAAAGTTTCTCGAACTTCATCCCTCTATTATCATTTGGAACTGCGTTTTTCATTTTGGGTTTCAATGTGAACCCAATCGATGTTTGTGAAAATCATGCGACTCACGTCTTTGAGTAATGAGATTCTAATTTGTAGCATTGTTCTTAGAAAGTACTTGGAATATTTCAAATTGAACCCCTGAGTTAAGCTTTTATGCTTTACCTTCAAGATGTTTTGAAAAAAAGAGTTTCAAGAAAGTTTTGCATAAGATTTTATCACTCTGCTTGATCATTTCTCAGGTTGGTCTGCAAAAAGATACTTTGAGAGGATAAGGTTGTAATCGTTCCAATAAGAATTTCTTGTGCGGCAACTGACTTGTCTATTCATTTTTGTCAAACAGGTTAAATGAATGATTGGTTCGACATTTTCCTCCTCTAAACACTAAAGTTAGGCACTTGGAACTCAAACGCAACGTGCCATAATCACCAATTGAAGTGCGTCACGGGAAGCACAAGTGCTCGTGATTTTTGCTATATTCGGCGGCCGGACTCCAAACAAAAGCCCCCAGGCAAGCATGATGAAATGGAGTCTATTGGCTCAACACGAAATCAAGAAATGTGCTGGACCACAACGACAAAACTTCCGACTAAGAAAATACAATGAGGCGAAACCATCCACGTGAAATAATGTGTTTGACCATGGTGACAACTTCTTCCAAGAAAGCATGATGAGGCAACACACATTGAAGGGGGTGATAAACAGGGCAGGTCACTCAAAGGGCAATAATCCTCACCCATGATGCATGATAAAAAGGAGTCATTCGATTCAACACAAAAAGGGTGTATCATTCCTAAATTAGTCCAATTCAATTTTGGGATTGAACTAACATGTCTCCTCTCTTATAGACAAAGGCACACATTGACCGCGGAGGCGACACCTCCTACCAAGGAATCATGCAATAGATGGGGCAAAGCATCTAAGGGACAATGCCCTTAAATATCGAAATAATGCTAAAAAATCAAGGCGAAGAAAGTGGATGAAGGGAGTTGCCAAACATACAAGGAAATGAATTTTAATGAAAGGAGTTATCAAACACCCAAGAAGGCAAATTCAAATGAAGGGTAAATGGTATTGTTTCTAATTATCCATTTTAATACCATTTTGCCCTGATTCTTTTTTCCTTTGATAGGAAGCATCAAAGACTCGAAGGACAAATGCAAGTGAAGGGTAATGATGTGTCGTTTCCAATCTTTCGATATATAAAGATTTTTGCACTAACACTTTCTTTCTAATTCTTTACAGGATTGCCAAGTGCCATGCTATAGGTAAGTACCCTTCTTTCAAAATTCAAATAAAAACCGAATGAAAATTTTCTTCATGAAAAATGAGGGAGTTTATGATGTATTTGAGAAATAGTACAAAAATAGAATTGTGAAAGCAAACTTTCCACAAAAATTTTGAATATTGTCTTTATCCAAAAATTGCCTTGGTGTTTGACGGATCATTCATTTTGAATCAAAATTCCCTATGGAGATTAATCAATCCGTGATGATCTCGACAAAATGAAAGGGAGATGTTAATTATGCCAAGTGAGAAGTACTTAGAATGAGGAAAGGCAAGCCATTCCCAAACACGTCCCGCAAACACTTTGAGAGTTGAGTAGAAGAGAAAATCAGTGTTGTTTAAGGACAAGAGATTCATTCGCGAGTAGTATACAGACCAAAATGAAAAGAGGCATTTCTTTCATATATCCTACACACTACAGGTGACCATAGTCAAGCCCCTTTGAGCCTTTACATGTGGAGAATTTCTACAAAATACCCCTGTCAAGAACCATCCCACAACGGGACAAATTTGGAGGTTTTGATTGACATTCTTTGGAGGAAAAGATGAGAAAGACTTCATTGCCCTTACTTGTATTAATCTTTTTGTGATAACTTCAGGTGAGTCCTTACGGAAGCTTGAAACGTTCCAAAATGAAGAAGATCATTCGTTTCTCTATCTAAACACTCATACCATTTGCTTAGCTAAGTTGAGCTTGAATATTCATTTCTAAAGCCCGAGTGGTGATTGTCTTCCCGCCTAGGGGAAAGGCACATGATTTACTATGGCGATTGGTGCTTATGTCACAACAAATAAAAAAATCTTGAAAGTCCTAAGAGCTCAAAAGACTCAAATGAGCAAAAGTCAAATGAAAATTAGGGGGCATGAAAAAGTAGTGTGCCTGGTAAAAGCAAGGCCAATGCCCATTATAAAAAAAAGAGAGCCAAAAAAGGTTGCGTCAAGAGAAAGATTCTCATGGAAAAAAAAAGGAATGTCAGAAGCAAAATGCTTGCAAAGAAAAAATCATTGCAAATGCAAAAGTCATTAGAGAAAAGAGCAAAACTCTTACATTAAAATGATTAGTCAATGGACTTTCGAGACAAGTTGAATTTCAAAAGTTGAGTGCCTTCAAAAAGATTGGATGATATGGTAATGATGCTATGATAATCACCAACTCCTAAATCCCATTTGAGAATTTCTGAGCCTTTCGAGACTCTCACCGCACCAATATTACAACCATTCCCCAAAGTCTCTTCTGATTGGGATGATTTAAGTAAAAATAAGGACTTTACAGAGAAGCTGTCGCTTGAAGAAGTGGAGGCAATGTTGTCTTATCTCATCTTAAGATTTCTTGACTTATAAACCTGGCGAAGATGCCGTTCCATAATTATTTCATTGGTCGGCCGATAGTGCTAATCCGTTGTTAAAACCAGGACCAAACCTACATTATAGTCCTTAAAAGACCTCTCCGATTGGTCAATGTGTACTCATTGCGAATGATCCTCGAAGCCTCTGGCACTGATAGTGTAAGGTATACAGAGAGAACATGCCTATCTCCCACATCAATGGATGGGAGCAAACAGCCTTCTTTGAGAGCTTGTGAGAAGTCCTTTTTGACTAAGCAACTCTTGTTTGGCATATCTAACGAACCCCTTGCATGAGCCAGGGTCGTTCTGACAAAGGTTTATCTCTTGAGAGAATTTGATGATCAATGGCATTTCCCAAGCCCAGTGGCAATTTTGTGATATTGAATTATGCTAAATGTTTTCTAAACAATTGAAACTGGTTTGATTTGCCCATGTAATTAATGCTTTGTCGGTGATGCTATTCTTTTGATAGTGTCCTTCATGACGTCTGAATGATATCAATCTCACCTGATATGCTTTCCCTACTAGGGCATTTGTTATGACATGTTCCATTAGATGTGCAGTGGCCATTTCGGAACCTTCTTGATTGATAGGCTTACAACCTTGGAATTGCACGGTAAGGTTTTACAGCCCAGAGCACCCTTATCGACCTGGCGAGCTTTCGCAGCTCGGAGCACCTTATCGACCTGGCGAGCTTTCGCAGCCCAGAGTCTTCCTCTTTCCTTGCCCGGCGAGCTTTCGCAGCCCGGAGCACCTTATCGACCTGGCGAGCTTTCGCAGCCCAGAGTCTTCCTCTTTCCTTGCCCGGCGAGCTTTCGCAGCCCGGAGCACCTTATCGACCTGGCGAGATTTCGCAGCCCAGAGTCTTCCTCTTTCCTTGCCCGGCGAGCTTTCGCAGCCCGGGGCACCCTTATTGACCTGGCGAGCTTTCGCAGCCCAAAGTCTTTTTCCTTGCCCGGTGAGCTTCTGCAGCCCGGAGCACCCCTTTGACCTGGCGAGATTTCGCAACCCAGAGTATGTCTTTTTCCTTGCCCGGTGAACTTTCGTAGCCCAAAGTACCACATCGACTGGGCGAGCTTTCGCAGCCCAGAGTCTTCCTCTTTCCTTGCCCGGCGAGCTTTCGCAGCCTAGAGTCTTCCTCTTTCCTTGCTCGGCGAGCTTTTGCAGCCCGGAGCACCTTATCGACCGGCGAGCTTTCGCAGCCCAGAGTCTTCCTCTTTCCTTGCCCGGCGAGCTTTCGTAGCCCGGAGCACCTTATCGACCTGGCGAGCTTTTGCAGCCCAGAGTCTTCCTCTTTCGTAGCCAGGCGAGCTTTCGCAGCCCGGAGCACCTTATCGACCTGGCGAGCTTTCACAGCCCAGAGTCTTCCTCTTTCCTTGCCCGGCGAGCTTTCGCAGCCCGGAGCACCTTATCGACCTGGCGAGCTTTCGCAGCCCAAAAAAAGGCATGGGCAAAAAGGCATGGGCATGGGCAAAAAGGCATGTAGGGATGAAGAAGAGTAACAAAAAAATATAAAAAAGAAAAAGAAACAAAAAAAAATCAGAAAAGAAAAAGAAAAAATGGATCCTAGGCAGGTAAGAGAGAGTCGGGTCAGGTGTCGGGCGGATCGGGTCGGGGGACCCGGTCCGGAGTTCTTATTTTATTATTAAAAATATTAAAATATTCAAAAACTCAAAAAAATATATTAAAACATTAAAAAATTCAGAAAATTCAAAAATATTAAAAAATTGAGAAAAATTTGGAAAAATCCCAAAAAAATCCAGAAAATTAGGAAATGTTTAGAAATCAGTTTTGGGCTTAATTTCACTAGATTTTAGGTTAAAAAAACTCAAAAAAAAGAAGAGAAAAACTCTAAAAAAAAATTCTCAAAAATCGGACAAGCCATTAGGGCTATACCTTGGGGCTTTTGATTGCCTTTTCCTTTCTAGAGACGATGATAGGTCGCTGGTTGTTTATTTTGGTTGTACACTTTAAATACATTAGTTGTTATTTTCCATTTTTAGCATGGTTAGGACGAGCTTTAGGCTTTTCGATAGGCTGCCCGGTACATTAGTTTGCGAACGTTCAAGTTTAGGTACCGAAAGGGCACTAGTTAGAATGCTAGTGTAATCAAGTCTCCGAATTTTGGAATCTCTGATTTTCGCACGCATCGAGATAACGCTCCCGCGTCTCGATTAGGGTTTCTAGCCGACCGTTGATCATGGCTAGTGGCAACTCCATTTAAATGCGTAAATTAGAAAATTCTCATCGCACGAGGTATGAGGCTTGGGAGTGCCTTAATCTTTGGATTAATGAACCATTTGGTTTGTCTTTCGAACGAATCAATCGTTGTTCATATCCATCGATAATTACCTATTGGCCTGACCGGATCGGTTCGGGTAGGTCGCGACACTAAGATTCTCTCCAAAGATATGAAGTCAATGATAAAGTTCAAATCTTTCAATTTAACAACTTCTTGAGAATTTTTTTAAATAAAAATAGTACAGAGTGTATGATTCTTTCGATTTCTTAACATTTCTTCTTCCTTCAAATTGATGTGTGCAATCACTAATTATATCCATTCGATTATTAATTCACATGAATTCATCTTAATTCAAGATCCGATTTTTAAGATGGCTTCCATGTCATCTTGAAAAATAGAAAACCCATTAACATCATAAATATCTCCAGAAATATGGAAACCTTATTTAAGTAAGAAAAATCCTCCATAGATATATGGGTTGTCATTGACAATGTTTTCTTGCCAAAAAGAAATGGTGATGATGTTGGGTCCTACTTGCTCCTCCTGTTACACTCTCGACTTGATTGATTTTTGTTTTATCGGTTATTCATATCCTTGTTGATCCTCCATCACATATGAAGTCCCAAGTTTCCATTGCTCACAGGATGAGTGGGACATGAGCCTTCCTGTCAATTCCACACCTATATACCTTGCGTCATTCGTTATTCTAGTTTTTAATTTTTGATATTCTTCCTCAAAACATTACGTCAAATTTTACTATGATCGTGGGGCGGTGAAGAAAGAAGATGGAGAAGAAGAAGGGAGGAGGAAAGAACGAAGAAGAAACTAAGAAGAAGATGGTGTATCAGAAAGAAGTGACGGAGTGGGGGGGAAAGAGATGGATTTCTTTGTTGAGAGGATGTGGACCCGACGATAAAGTGGAGATAGGGGAAGAAAAGATCAACACAGCACTAATGGAACCTCAGTTTGGGTCCAGCTCCTTTAATTTCTTGACTTGCATCCGTTTGTTCCGTTGACTGACTTGGGTTTTTTCTATATAGGACGAGGCGACTCCCAGTCTCCAAGCAAACAAGGATCGTCCAATCTCTTCTTATCTTTTTATATTGCGCCTCCTCCACACCCACCCAGCAATTCTTTACCAATTTCTCTTTGCCCAAAGACAGACAGAGGCATGATGAATGCTCTCGGCTCCATCAATATCTGTCAAGTGTTGTTGCTCACTCTTGTTCTGTTTCTAGCGATGACTAGCAATGTCGAGCCGAGTAATCGACGGAGTGCTTCATCCTGTGGTGACATTCACAATATAACCGATCCGTTTCGACTTAAAAGTAACCCGCAAGGATGGGGTATCTCGGTATACGACTTGGCTTGTGAAGATAATCGCACTGTTGTATACTTGCTTGATGGCCGATACTATGTGCAGTCTATCAATTATACCACTAGACAAATCAGATTGGTTGACGACGGGCTGCAAAAGGATAACTGCTCATCTCTCCCTCATCATTCATTGTTGGGGAATTGGGACATGTACACTTACTTTTTGAGCAATTCTGATTCTTACTACGTGGACAGCCAAAGTAACAACCAAAGTACGTTGGTTATTGTGAACTGCTCAAAGCCGATAAGTTCTTCATTCTACATCTCTACCAGTCCATGCATTGTGGGGTCTTACTCTTCCAACACATCATTGTATTGGAACTTGTATGCTTTGCCCAATCCAATAGCATCGGATGTTAGGGATTTTTGCACCATTCACGGGTGGACGTGGGTATCATATTATTTTGGGGTTGAAGAGCAGATTAATAGTACCTCCTACAACTACGAGAGTATCCATAACATCATGGCCGATGGATTTGTTCTCGATTTTTATTTAACTACATGGAAGTCAGGTTTCTTTTGCTCCTTTGATTTCTACAGCATCTACAGACGTCAGGTTTGCAACTCCCACTTCTTCGACTACGAGGGCGGTAAGCATCGGTTGGCAAAGAAATTTTATCGCAATATTGCATGATTCTGTACATTCTTTCAATTGCTACTTTCTCATCAAAACTGGAAAATTAAAGGAATATCTGAAATCCAAGAAAATTATGCAAAATACACATGTTAGTGCTCGCCAATACTTGTGTATTTGAAAGGTTTCTGGATCTTCGTGTACATGTTACAGATTCCAAAAAAAAAATGCACAAAGTGACAGTAAAAGTTACCCCCCATAGATCCAATTTCAGTTGAACATATACATCTGCCTAGATTATAATTTTTTTCTGTGGAAGGCTCAGAACTCCCAATGTAAATGTAAAAAAAAAAGGAGCAGCCACATAACTATTTTTTGTTGGTATAGAGTTCAGATTTTTCTTATATTCTTAATTAGTTCCTTAATTAGTCACTCAACTAATAATTCAAGAGACACTCATTAGCAAATTCCTTAATTGTATTCATGTATAGATAGGAGGAACACTTTAATCAAATATGGAAATCACCGTTTCTCTATATTTTGTTGACCACTAACAAAGCAAAAGGAGTTTCTCGTATAGTCTATTATTTCCATTTATTTACAAATGCACGCATCCACCTTCTCATATTCTTTTGGACACAATTCAATTTATACAAAGTAGCTTGCTATTGCTACGACTCTGTTTCCTCGTGAGTTTTGTTTTCCAAACTTCTTTTCCTTCGATTCCTTTTCACATCAGTCGTTCCTTCCACAGGATTCCTAGATGATCTCGCCTTTCTGACAACTATAGAGTTTGGAGTGCTACTAGGTGAGCCGCTATGGTTGTTCTTAAAGTAATTAAAAAAAAAACTTATTCTAACCTATCGAAATTTTCCTCAGTGCAATTTTGCGTAGTGAAATTCGTAATCGGGATGCCAGTTGTTGCGATATTTCTTATCTACAAGTGCAGAAGAAGGCACTTAGCAATGGACAAGAATGTCGAAGAATTTTTGCAAGCTCATAATAACTTTTTGCCCATAAGATACTCCTATTCGAATATTAAGAAGATCACCAGGAATTTTAGGCACAAATTGGGTGAAGGAGGTTATGGTTATGTGTACAAAGGAATGCTCAGAAGCGGCAATGAAGTAGCCGTCAAGATTTTAAAGCAATCCAAGGCCCATGGCCAAGATTTTATCAGTGAAGTTGCTACTATTGGAAGAATTCACCATGTTAATGTAGTGCAACTCGTCGGTTTTTGCTTTGAAGGCTCGAAACAAGCTCTCGTGTATGATCTCATGTCAAATGGGTCTTTGGATAAGCACATTTTCACTGATGAAGGTGTTAAGTTTCTCGGTTATAGGGGAATATATGAGATCGCTTTTGGGGTGGCGAGGGGGATTGAATACTTACATCGTGGGTGTGACATGCAAATATTACACTTTGATATCAAGCCTCACAACATTCTTTTAGACCAGCATTTCACTCCGAAAGTTTCTGACTTTGGACTAGCGAGACTTTATCCTACTGATCATAGCATAGTCTCAATGACTGCAGCAAGAGGAACCTTGGGATATATGGCGCCTGAGTTGTTCTACAAAAATATTGGCGGTGTATCTTATAAAGCGGATGTCTATAGCTTTGGGATGTTGCTCATGGAAATGGCAGGTAGAAGGAAGAATATAAATGCAAATGCTGAACACTCAAGCCAAATTTATTTCCCCTTGTGGGTGTATGACCAAGTCAATGAAGGAGAAAGTGTTGAATTGGAAGAAGTTGTAGAAGAGGAAAGGAAGGTGACGAAAAAGATGATAATAGTTGCACTTTGGTGTATACAATTAAACCCTGACCATCGGCCTCCAATGAGCAAAGTCCTAGAAATGCTTGAAGGAGATATTGGTAAACTTCAAATGCCTCCAAAACCGCTTATTTAGCCGCCAGATGAGCCATGCAACAATGACAAATCCGAGATGGAACTAGAAACATTCTCAACTTCATCAAATGGTCAGATAAGTTATGCTAATTTTCCTTTCGGAGGTAGCGATGATGTTTAGAGACTCGTACATAGTTTGATTGGAAAAGCATCGTGTATTTGTTATATGTCCCCACAATTTAGTATTATGTTGGAAGGGACTTAGGCTAGTTTAGCTCGACAGTGATTACTTTCAAATTTTTCCTTTTCTAGCTCTTAGGTTAATGTTGTGTTATTGTATTTCATATGGTTTTACTCTTATAAATTACTCTCTTGCATCCTCCTTCAGAAGGATAAACAAATTGGTAAGAAAGCAAGGACAATCGGGGATGGCAACGGACTTTGAGAATGTTCCTCCCTCGTTACATGATTTAGAGTAATGCCAATTGAAGGCTAATGTTAACAAGCGTTCTTGCTACTTAACGTGTTACTACCGGCATATGATTTCTCGATATCTAGAACTGCTAATTTTGGCTTATGAACTCTTTTTTAGAGAAAATAATCATGTACACATTTTACAAAGTATACATCATATGTTTACGCGAGAAACAACTTTCATCGAAATGGAAAAGAAGGTCTTACATGAAACAGTTCTGCGAAGTTTATGTTCGAAAGAACTTATATTCCGTTTTTAAAAAACATGAAATTTACTGACAAGTAATTCTGTGAAGTGTTCCCCAAATTCTATGAAGTTTTCTTTGTTTCTTTTGATATTAGGCCATGCTTTATTAGTTTAATTTGATGAACTTTTTCATCTCCCATTCTGATTAACAAAAACTTCATTTGACTTAAAATTTAGCGGGGATTACTTTTTACTTCACTATAATCTGATATATCACATAACTAAACACATCTTGATCACTAAGAAAACCGTGTCTATATGTAGTCCATATAACAACTTTTCTTAAGCTTGGACCCTTGATAGTTGATGAAACTTATGTGTAGGTTCATATGACACATTTTTCTTAAGCTTGGACCCTTGATGTGCAATGCATAACTTCTGAATGCGGCCCCGATTGAACCGATCGCATGATGCAGGTTTCGGAGCCGGTTTTCAGGGCTTTGTAAAACCCTATTGAACTTGAGACGGGACGGAATCTATTTGGATGGGTATTCCGAAACTCAGAACCCGATTCGCGTACTGATCATCAATTTGTTTTTTTGTTTTCTCAATGTTTTTTGCTCGGTCACGTCTTCGCTTTACCTTGCATATAATTGGGAGTGTCCTCTTCGCCCCAGTGTGAATCACTCTTTTTCCTCGATTGACTCTCAGATCGCAGAGCAGTTTTTAGTTGTGGTTATGGCATTTAGAAGTCAGTCGGCATTTGGCTCGCCGGAATTCAAATTTCTTTATTCACCAATTGCAACAATTTTTTGTTTTCTTGCGATTGAATTACTTTGACCGAAAATTAATCCACTTCTGAGAAAATATTGATGGGAGTATCATACGATATTCATGGTGACGTTAGTTCTAATCCAAAAGATCAAAGAAAAAGGAACAATTACGGAGCAAGTCCTCAAACTTGTCGCCATAATGAACTTGAGTTTTACAACTTCCATTTCGTGCAGTTTACTTAAAACTTGCAGCTTTGTTGCACTTGAGTCCTTCTTCTCAGACAGTAAGTTTTAAGAGAAGGAAATACCACGTGGTCCTGTTTTTTTTGTTATTCAAGTCCTACGCGATTGTTACTTGAAAAAAACACCTCGTAAAGTCACGAAGTGATCATACTTTTTTTCTGTCATTTCTTAGCCCGATTGCCAACTCGGATCAATTAAAATTTTAAGTTTGTCAGTGAGCCACGAGAAGAACATATCCTTACAAGGGCCGCTCGAGAATTTATCCGAAGATGATGGAACGATATGCTTGGCGAAACAATAAAAAATGGTTATAAACTGAACTTCTGAGTGGTTTTGTTTATGATATTTTATATTTAACATAAATCTTATGGCGAGCTCATGTGAATTATTGCTTATTAATATTAAAAAAAAACATGGCCTTTATTTATTAGATGGGAAGAGCTTTGAGGAAAAACTTGTCAGTTCACGAGAACCGCGTACGCGATGGGTTCTGTCCTCATCGTTTTTCAATATCCTCTGCACTTCTCCATTTGCGTGGCCACGTGGTCCAATTACGGAAGAGAAGTAGCAAAGCATCCTCGGAGTCTACAGTGGTGGTGGTCATGGTCAATAGGGTGAGGGTTAAAGAAGTCAATTTGCCTCGTCAGAGAAACGCAGTCCACCCCGAGAGTTCGATAGCCGAACCACATCTGCTTCATCCGCTGTGGCAAGAGGAAAACCACATGTTAATATTATGAAAAATTTTAAGCTGATATATACGTGTTAATTTTATTTTAAATTAATTTTTTAATTATAAAAAATCTCAAATTATTATATTTGTAATAAAATTACTCCAAACTAAGTTTTAAACTATCAAAAATCTCAAATTAATATATTTGTGATAAATTTACTTTCTGTTAGTTTCCGTTAAATTAACTTAATACAAGAAAAAAAAATCACAAACTAGTATGCCTGGGATAAAAGGAGGGTAAAACATAAAATTGGTACATTCGTTAACTGCCGTGTATCACTTAACAAAGCAATTTGATAGTAAAATTTAACAGAAATAAATCAATGGTAAATTTGTCATAACTGTACCAGTTTGGAATTTTTTATGGTCAAAAAAATAATTTGGAGCAAATTTATCATAAATGTACCAATTTGGAATACCCAAAAGTAACAGCTGAAACATGTCTCCAAAATATCTTCTGTAATAATGCTGTGCCATTAAACACAAATCATAAAATGTTAAGTTTATACTAGACATTCCTTTTTTTTTTGTGTGGAGATAGAGCTCTTTTACTCAGTTTGGGACTTCACCTGTTCAAAATATCGTCAGGATTAGGGGGGAAAAGAGAGCAAATGTTATTTATTCCCAGTATCTGCACACATTCCCCTTTGTTTCAATACGATTCTAATGATGAGGAGATTAGTACTTCTGAAGTGTTCACTTAAGAGGGTGTGACTGGCGCTGGTTTCCTTGTCACGCATTGGCTTTGGAAATATTGCGAAAATCAAGCGATCGAACGATAAAATAGACAGAACAAGAAAATAAATCGGACATCAGTCGTAGTGACCTATATTCACGGAGAGAGTAATATGAACTTCCACCATATAACGGAAATTACAACCACACTCGAGTCACTCAAATAGTCTAAGTGTTTCTTAGGTTCCAATTACACTCAATAACTCACGCAGTGTCTAGCCCTACAATTTCTCACGAAATAATTTATTAATCTCACACAAGAATTGTACACAAATCTTATCACAAGATTTACTCTGCTTGAACACTAAATTATTGATGTGATTGCACGAACGAAACCAATGCCAAGCGCTCGCGTGAAAAAACGGCACTTCCAAGACCTCACGTACAGAGGCGTTGCTTCAAGGTTTCGTAGACTGCACGAAGACCACGCTGCCTTTCATCAACACCGGCATATCAGGACTCCTCTATCCAAATATTTGTAGGCGTATAAAGGGGAGCCCCTTCTTCTTTGCCGACTTCATCAAGGAAAGATAATCCTCATCTTTTCATTTGTTTCTTTTCTCTGACCTATCAGCAAATCCACGGAAGCCCTCTTTCCACGGTCAAAGTCCAACAAATGCTTTTGGGCTTATTCATGGAAATAAGAAAGCCAGAGCCCACGCGAAAATTGATTTCCGTATATTCCCAACAGAGCCCAAGTTGGACTTTCCTGTTTCACGCTCCGGACTCCCAACGCATGTTGATAAAATTGATGTCCGTGTATTTCCTCCTCTCAGTAGATTTCCTTTTTATTTTATTTTATTAATTTTCAAAATTCAAGTTTTCGCTTCGAGCTTAAATTCGAAATATAATTTTAACAGGAAAAGAACAATTTGCCATTCTAAGGCAATAGGACAGAAAAAGTCCAGAGGCTACAGAACAATTCATGTCCCGCCGCCCGGTGTTGTCCACTCCTCTCTTTGTTGCTGTCTTGTCGGAACAAAGGATGTCTACCAATTATTGGCATCATCATGTGCTTCACGGAATTGCATGTTCTTCGCTAGTGCAAGTAAGTTCTTGAAATTGAAAAACTGAATGGAGCAACAATTTTGTTGCTTGTTAGATAAATCCACTGATTTGTTTTTTTTTTTTGGATAGAAATAAATATTGAGAATGGAAAAAATTAGGGCTTGGCGGTTCCCGGTCTAGTCCGGTCCAATCCAAGAACCGAGAACCAGACCGGGAGGACTGGGGGGATCATCTAATCTTGAGACCATGGATCGGACCGGACCATCGGTCTGGTCCAGTTCCAATGGGACCAATTGGTAAAGGCAAGAGGGAACCGAGAAGCATTTTCGGGACCAATATATGAAAGCATTTTTGGATTGGTCCTATTGGAACCGAATAAAAATGAACTATCAAATGCTTCTTTTGTTATTTTATATATTTAAAAAGTAAATAAATATATATATGAAAAAATTAGAAAAATATATATTTATCGATCCAGTCCGGTCGGTCTGGTTCCCACCCTAGAGCTGAGAACCAGACCGCCTGGAAACCGGTTTTACTTTTAGGAACTGGGAGCCAGACCGATATTCCCAAGAATCGAACCAAACCGATCGGTCCGGTCCGGTCTGATCCCGGTTTGGGCAGTCCATCTTGTTCATCCCTAGAAAAAACTCCCTTTTTCTGCACTAATTTCTTATATGTTTTTGACACTCGAATATATTAAAATCACGATGCAATAATCTACAGATGGTATGGGTAGGTATTTTTGGTTTTGCATTGTTCATATACTTCAAGATTTAAGAGCCTAAAAAGTGCAATTATCAATCAAGCAACATTCTTTTCAAGATTCTGAACCTGAAAGATTTGTTGGGTCCGACATGGCTTCGTGAAGCAGAGCTCGCTTGATTGTAACCAAAGAAAAGGTTGACTCCGGATTGACTTGAGTTGCCCACTAAACTGCATTGATTATTTACTCGGTATTCGGATCGAACTGCCGAGATTCAATGGGTTGTCCATCGTGTTACGGGCACGTTGCTCTTAGTGATAAACGCCCTTAAGTTGTGATGAACATCATTCTATTGTTGGTAAATCATATTGTAAAGCCAACAAGAAGAACAATCACATTTGAAATGGATTTCCAACTCGGGGCACCATATGCCTCAAAGCACCAAAGAGATGCTCAAGACTCAAAAAGGGTAATATGCCCTCACTCTAACTATCTCTGAAGCGATAGTCAGTATATTAGTACAGTTTCAAGTGGTAAATATTAAGAAATTTCTCAGAATATATTGATTAGGATTTTAAATATCTTTTGAGAATAAGAAAATAGCTATTCGATTAAGATAATATTTACATACCGGAAGGAACATAAATAAGTCCTATTTTCTGTTTAATTTATATGTATTTTGTGCAAAAAGATAGTTTCTACTTTCAGCATTCTTAACGAGTGTGGTGGAGATTAAGCGCTAATGTGATTCTATCAATGTTGCACGCTTTTCTTAGTCAAAAAACAACAGCCTTGTAAGACACCACAAATGTCTTGCGACTAATTCAATTTGGACGCGAGATGTTTCTCGTTGGCTTCTGAAAAAGCCAAGCCTAATGATTCTTCATGTTCTCTTACTTTAAAACTCTCTTTTGCGTAAAGTTCAACAAAGTAAAGAGGCTACCCCACAACTAGTCTCCTTACTGCTTCCAAGAAGCAAGTCGACAGATTTATATTTTCCTCCAAAGCAAGCCTCCCCTTATCACATTTCTAAATGGTAGGTTACAAATTATGAACATCACCCGCACGTAAGTGATATCCATATTCCAAATCCACCAATTAAAAAGATAGTAAGAGGAACATATAGCCCTTGTAATTACTCGTAAAATACCAAAAACTTACTTGATTGTGTTGGAGACGGATGCGGAAAAACAAAAGACAGAACACGGGGATTTACGTGATTCGATCACGAAGTGATCTACGTCCACGGGCGAGGCAAGACAGATTCCATTATAATCAAAAGAGAGTACAAATTTCAGAAGTCGAAATAACGACAAAACCTCACGGCTCACCAAAACTCTCTGAAAGCAAAACTCTCTGTACAACAATGAGAAAACCTAGCCACAGTACAAATAGGGCTCCCGAAATTTTTCTCGGGGGCGTAGCCCCCGAACCCACCGCGCATTGGTTCGCTTCCTCCAGCTTGGGCGGTCCGTTATGGAGATTTGTTCGCTTGCTGCGGGTTGGGCCTATCGGCCCAACCCTTCGCGTCGCGAACTAAATCTCAATTTTCTTTCCACTTTCGGGTCGGACAAAAATATGTCGGGTCGGGTCATAAACCGGACCGAGTACATAAATTCAAGACATATTTAACAAATCTCCACCTTGGCTTGAATTTCTCAAAACAAAATAGTCAAAGAAGCCGAACACATTCTCTTGGCATCCCTAAGCCTACGTGAGCTAACTCGGTGTAGGAAACAAGGGATGCAACAAAAGAGCATATCCACTTCAAAACACACAAATGTAGAACTGTCATTTACCTCTCCACCAAAGCCCCAGAAGGGGCAAACTCAACCAAGCATGCCAATCAAGTTCAAGCAATGCTTAAACTTGTTGGCGGGGACTGGCTTGGTCAACATATCAGCAGGATTGTCAGCTGTACCAATTTTCTTTATTGTCATGTTTCTCTCTGCAACTGCCTCGCGAATAAAGTGATACCTGACATCGATGTGCTTAGTCCTCTCATGATATGCTTGATTTCTAATCAAGTATATAGTACTCTGATTGTCACAAAAGACAACTGAATTGTCTTCCTGCTATAGCCCAAGTTCCTGAACAAGATTCCTTAACCAAATAGCTTCTTTCACTGCTTCTGCTGCTGCCATATACTCTGCCTCTGTAGTAGACAAAGCAACTGTCGACTGTAAGGTTGACCTCCAGCTAATAGCCGAACTAGATAGCGTGAAAAGATAGCCAGTCAATGATCTCCTCTTATCGAGGTCACCTGCGAAATCGGAATACACAAATCCCACAACTGAGATACCGTTGGAACTGTTTCTATCAAATACTAGACCCAACTCTGCGGAGCCTCTAAGATACCTAAGTATCCATTTCACTGCCTGCCAATGAACCTTTCCAGGATGCGCCATATATCTACTAACCACACTAACTGCCTGCACAATGTCTGGACGAGTACATACCATAGCATACATAATGCTACCAACTGCACTGGAGTATGGGACACGAGACATCGCAGCCTCCTCAACCTCTGATTGAGGTGAATATTGAGCTGAAAGTCTAAAATGAGATGCCAACGGTGTACTCACGGGCTTAGCGTTTTTCATGCCAAACCTCTCAAGTACCTTCTCAATATAATTCCTCTGCGAGAGATATAATTTTCCTACTTTCCTGTCCCTCTGAATCTCTATTCCTAAGATCTTCTTGGCAGGACCCAGATCTTTCATCTCGAACTCCTCATTGAGCCGTTTCTTCAAGGTCAACACATCTGACATGTTCTTTGCAGCAATGAGCATGTCATCCACGTATAAGAGAAGATAAACAAAAGATCCATCTGAACCCTTCTTGAAGTAGACACAACTATCATAGTTGCTCCTCTGATAACCGCTCCCTATCATAAAGCTGTCGAATCTCTTATACCATTGTCTTGGTGACTGCTTCAGACCATATAAGGATTTCTTCAATTTACAAACATGATCTTCCTTGCCTTCTACATAATAGCCCTCGGGTTGGGCCATATAAATAGTTTCTTCAAGCTCGTCATGCAGAAAAGCAGTCTTCACGTCAAGTTGCTCAAGCTCTAAGTCAAATTGAGCAACTATAGCCAGCAACACACGAATGGAAGTGTGTTTTACCACAGGAGAGAAAACTTCAGCATAATCTATTCCCTCCTTTTGGTTGTAGCCTTTAGCTACGAGCCGAGCCTTGAATCTTGCATTTTCAACACCTGGAATTCCTTCCTTTTTCTTGAAGACCCATTTACACCCGATGGCTCTTTTTCCTTTAGGCAACTGCACCAAGTCCCAAGTCTGGTTCTTGTGAAGTGATTCAAGTTCCTCAACCATAGCAACAGCCCATTTCTCTGATTCTGTACAAGTAATGGCTTCTGTATAGGTAGAAGGTTCCTGAATACCCATATCTTCTGCTGTCGTGAGAGCATAAGCCACCAGATCAGAGAACCCATATTTCTGAGGAGGCCGGGTCTGTCTTCTTTCTCTGCCAGTAGCAATAGAGTATGGCTGCTCCACCTCATCTACGGCTTCCTCATCTGAACTTGAATCAACAGGAATATTTTGCTCGTTCAAAACATTCTGAGAGGTCTTTTCTGGAAGCTCCACCTGAACCTCCACCTCATTCATATCACTCTCATGTTTACCTGCAGACTCATCAGCAACTTTCCTTTGATCAAGCATATGCATTTCATTAAAAGTAACATCCCTACTAATAATGAACTTAGGTGAGTTAGGTTCCTAGCACCATAAACGATAACCTTTCACCCCATCAGCATACCCAACAAAAATGCATTTCTTTGCTCTAGGTTCTAGCTTACCATCCTTAACATGATAATAAGCAGGACATCCAAAAACCTTTAGATTAGAGTAATCACAAGGCTTACCTGACCACATCTCAAAAGGAGTCTTGCATTCAATTGCTGTCGAAGGAGAGCGATTAACTAGATAACAAGCCGTGTTAACAGCTTCAGCCCAGAAATCCTTTTCCATGCCAGCATTAGAGAGCATGCATCTTGCTCTCTCCAATAGAGTTCTGTTCATACGTTCTGCCACTCCATTCTGTTGTGGAGTGTGCCTGACTGTACGGTGTCGAACAATACCTGCATCTGCACAGAATTCATTAAAATCGCCACCACAGAACTCAAGACCATTATCGGTCCTAAGATGTTTGATCTTCTTCCCTGTCAGATTCTCAACAAGAGCTTTCCACTTCTTGAAGGTTTCAAACACATCACTTTTTCTTTTCAGAAAATAAACCCAAACCTTCCTGGAATAATCGTCAATAAACGTTACAAAGTAAAAAGCACCACCCTTAGATGGAACCTGTGCTGGTCCCCATAAATCGGAATGGATATAGTCAAGTGTGCTCTTTGTCGAATGAGTCCCTGTGCTGAATTTGACCCTGCATTGCTTGCCAATAACACAGTGCTCACAGAAATCTAGCGAGGTCGTCTGCTCCCCACAAAGTAAACCACGTTTACTCAAAACTGACATGTCACGCTCACTCATGTGGCCCAAACGCATGTGCCACAATTTCGTTTTATCATTATCAGAAACTAAATTGCTTGTGCCAATTGAAGGACCCATAACTGTGCTACCCTGCAAATGATACAAGTGATTAACCTTGCTTCCTTTCATCACAACCAGATTGCCTTTTGTAACTTTAAGAACTCCACCTCCACCTGAGTACACACACCCAATGGAATCCAAACTGCTCAACGAGATAAGGTTTCTCTTCAAGTCTGGTATATGTCTTACTTCGGTCAAAGTTCTTACTGCTTTGTCGTGGCACTTAATTCGAACAGTACCAATACCCACGACTTTGCATACAGCATCATTCCCCATCAAGACTGATCCACCATTCAATGACTCGTATGTGGTGAACCATTCCCTATTTGGGCACATGTGATATGATGCTCCCGAATCCATAATCCAAACATCATTGGACAAATTAACAGCAGAACATGCCGTAAGAACACTGTCTGACACATTACCCTCATTGTCGTTTGCAACATTCGCCGAATCTTGTTTTTGAATATGCTGCTTATCCTTTTTCTTGAGCGAAGGACAATCTGACTTGTAATGTCCCTTCCTATGGCAGTAGTAGCACTCAACATTCGTCTTATCTCCTGGTGGCTTAGATTTTGAGCGACCAGCAGATTTCCCTCGGAAAGCTTTATCCCTGCTCTTGGTCCTGCCTCTCACAAACAAACCATCTGCTTTATTTTCGCTGGTATTCCCATTCAATTTTGTTCTCAGTTCTGCAGAATTCAGAGATGCTTTGACATCCTCCAAAGTTATGGATTCACGTCCATAGAGCATCGAGTTCACAAAATTCTCGTATGAGGCATGCAGTGAACATAACACGATCAAAGCTTGATCTTCATCCTCGAGTTTAATATCTAAATTTTTCATATCCAGAATAATTTTATTAAACTCATCCAAATGTTCCTGAACAGGCGTACCTTCGCGCATCTTTAGGGTATAAAGACGCTGCTTCAGATAAAGTCTCGACGTTAGGGATTTCTTCATGTAGAGACTTTCCAGTTTCTTCCAGAGACCGGCCGCTGTTTCTTCATCCGTGACTTCTCGCAAAACCTTGTCATCTAGAGACAACTGGATCGCGCTATGCGCCTTCTCGTCCATCTCTTCAATTTCAGCCGAGGTCATATCTTCTGGATAATTTCCGTCCAGAGCCCTAACCGTACCCTCTCGCCTCAATAAAGCCTTCATCTTTATTCTCCATAATCCGAAGTTGTTCTGTCCGTCAAAAGATGAGATCTGAAACTTCAAAGACGCCATCTCAAAGAACCCTAGAATCGAACTAGGCTCTGATACCACTTGTTGGAGACGGATGCGGAAAAACAAAAGACAGAACACGGGGATTTACGTGGTTCGATCACGAAGTGATCTACGTCCACGGGCGAGGCAAGACAGATTCCACTATAATCAAAAGAGAGTACAAATTTCAGAAGTCGAAATAACGACAAAACCTCACGGCTCACCAAAACTCTCTGAAAGCAAAACTCTCTGTACAACAATGAGAAAACCTAGCCACAGTACAAATAGGGCTCCCGAAATTTTTCTCGGGGGCGTAGCCCCCGAACCCCCCGCGCATTGGTTCGCTTCCTCCAGCTTGGGCGGTCCGCTATGGAGATTTGTTCGCTTGCTGCGGGTTGGGCCTATCGGCCCAACCCTTCGCGTCGCGAACTAAATCTCAATTTTCTTTCCACTTTCGGGTCTCACAAAAATATGTCAGGTCGGATCATAAACCGGACCGAGTACATAAATTCAAGACATATTTAACAGATTGTGTGATCGAATTGAAAAAAAATATATTATATAATCTATAGGCTGTATGGATTAAAACCATCTTGATCAATGACGATGCGGACCTCATGATGAAATCAGTTGATATGGTATTAATTCACTTGCCGTATGGTCCAAGCAATTATTTCTCCCTTGGGCCACAGACGTCCCATGACATCGGAAGCTCGGCTTTCTTGACTTTGGACGGCTCTGCGTCATTGCTTCTCGAAAGACGACTCCAACGCAGATACTTCATTTTCGCACCCTAAAGCCGATTCCTAGAGAGAACAAATTTGCCAGAACAGTCAAATTCAGAAACCGCAGAGAAGTTTCCTTCCTAATTAATGGGAAAGCTATCTACAGATTAATCCTCCACCACCGGGTCCTGTTTGCTGGACCGCGTGGACAACAATCTATTCATAATTTCCACCGATGGAACCCTTTGCTTGGTCCCACACAAGTGTTTTTCTTGACTTGACTTTATGTGACGGGTTGACTTGGACGTTTTAACGGTGGATGACCTCAACAAAATTAATATTACAAAAAAATCTCAAATTAACACATTTATAATAAATTTATTTTAAATTAATTTTTTGACAACTAAAAATTTCAAATTAGTACACTTATGATAATTTTACCTTAAACTAATTTTCGACTACCAAAAACTCCAAACTGATATATTTGTGATAAATTTACACTCTATTAAATTAGATTAATACTACAAAAATAATAAACTAATACACCTGTGAAAAACGGAGAGTAAAACCTCAAACCAATACACCCGTCAGTTGCCACATATCATCCAACTCAGAAATTTGATTGTAAAATTTAACGGAAATTAACAGAGGATAAAATTGTTACAAGCGTACAAGTTTAGATTTTTTGTGGTTAAAAAATTAGTTTGGGATAAATTTATTATAGGTGTACCAATTTAAAATTTTTCGTGGTATTAACCATCTATTCTATTAAATAAACTACCCCTTATTGAGACTCCACCACAATTACCAAGCTACAACTTCCATTCTTGCATCAAACAGTGGAGAGATAATCAATTCTCTCAGCCCCATATTGATGTACGGTGTAATTCTGCTCATATTGCATGTTTTACTACTAATCTCCAAACACCTGAAGGGCTATTGGAGTTGCTTTTGTCTTTAATAATTTTTAAAGCATTTGTCCCTTTTGATTCTAGCTAAGAAACTTATCCCCGTATTGTGTCCCAACAGTCAGTAGGGTGGCAAAACATTTAATAAAGAAAATGTAAAGGCTCTATATGATTTAGAAAATCATTAGGACCCACTGTCACTTCAAATTCTCATGCATTATATCACATAGGATACATCTCTTATATTTTTTTTCATGAATTAATTTGATCGTGTAAACAATTGAATTATGTTTGAAGTTCGCAATTTAATTTAACAAGTACAGAGTACATATCAAGTGATTTAAGTGCCGACGACTGAACAGAGAAGGTTCAAAGAACATGGAGAAGTAGTAGTTTCGAGGCAAGTTTAGTTTTTATTTTTGATCTTTTACCTCAAAACTACACGTCCATTTTTCCTTTGATCGTGACCTGGGTGGGGAAGAAAGAAGGTGGAAAGGAGAAGAGAGGAGGAACAAAAGACTAAGGAGAAATTAAGAAGATAGATTTGTGTGTCAGAAGCTAAGTGATTGGGCGGGCTAGAGAGAGAGAGAGAGAGAGAGAGAGAGAGAGAGATGGATTTGTTTGTCGATGGGATGTGGTGGTGACCTAACAATCACGCGGAAACAGTAGAAGAACAAATGTGAAAGAAAAATGCTAAGACCTATATGATTTAGAAAGTCATTAGGACCCACTATTGCTTCAAATTCTCATGCATTATATCACTACCACATGAGATACGTTTCTTATATATATATATTTGTTTATTTCCTGAAATAATGAGATCATGTAAACAATTGAATTACGTCTGAAGTTTGTGACTTTATTTAGCAAGTATGGAGTACATATAAAGTGAAGTGCCGACGGATGAACTGAAAAGATTCAAAGAAGATGGAGAAGAAGTAGTTTTGAGGCAAGCTAGTTTTTGTTTTATATCTACTTCCTCAAAACTATGCATCAATTTGCCTATGAACGTGGCTCTGTGCCTTTGCTTGACTCGGGCTTCTCACAAGACGACTCCAACACATATACTTGACTTTTACATACTAAATCTCATTCCTAGAGAGAATCAAGCTGTCAAAAATGTCAAATTTAGAAACCGCAAAGAAGTTTCCTTCCTAATCGATGTGAAAGCTATCCATAAATTAATCCACCACCGTGTTATGTTAGCTTTATTGTGTGAACAACAGTCTCTGCATAATTTCCACTTATGGAACCTTTGATTGGTCCACACAATTTACTTTTCCTGACTTGACTTTGTGTTACTTGTTGACTTGGAAATTTCGATCACAGATGACCGCCGACTGATCTTTTGGATCATATATAATCCCCCTTTTATTGAGCCTCCACCACAATTACCAAGCTAAAACTTCAATTCTTGAATCAAACAGTGGAGAGATGATTGATTGTCTCCGCTCAATAATGATGTACCATGCATTTCTTCTCGTATTGCATGTTTTACTACTGGGGACGAGTTGCAGTGCAAAGAAGAATCACTTGTGTGCTCCTTCATCTTGCGGGGAAGTCCGTAACATAAGCTTTCCCTTTCAATTGAAAGGTGATCCAAAAGGCTGCGGCCTCTCTACGTATGAGCTAGCTTGTGAAAATAATCGAACTATTCTATATCTGTTTGCCGGCCGATATTATGTGAAGTCAATCTATTACGATTACTATCATGGCGCAAATTTGTTCGGTGGCCGCATAACGATGGTTGACGATGGTCTGCAAAAGGGTAATTGCTCGTCCCTCCCTCGTTACTCTCTGGCAAGGTCCAACTTCAGTTCAAATGATCTACACTATCCTTTTGGGGGAAAACAAGTGGTCTTCGTGAAGTGCTTAGTGCCTGTTGCTTCTACTTCATATGTTGATACCAAATCGTGTATCGAGGGAGCATACTCTGCTGGCACACCTCCCAATCTTTCCCAAATGAAGGTATACTCGTACGCTTTTCTTGGGTTTGATCAATTAAGAGCATCGGACATCAAGGATTCTTGCACTATAACCATGCTGGCATTTGTATCAAACTCTATCTGGGGGTGGGATAGGGATCACTATCATCGTGTGATCTTATCATACAAGGACCTCCACAGCACGATGGCCGATGGATTCAATCTCTCCTATTATGAGCCACCTTATGGAAGATATAGTTTTTGCTTCTTAGGTTTCAGATACCGAAAGAAGGGGTGCGATCACTATTACTCCGGTGAGCGACCTTCCCTGAAGCTTTTCTATTTTAATTTATTCTTCTTCATCCTCATCCTTTTTTTTTAAATGCTAGCTTTTACTCAGGGATCTTATCAAAATTTACTTATTGAGGGATGTGGCACGTGTCAATTGGATTTCATAAAAAATAGGATCCACGTATTGACTCAGTTTCTTTAAATACCCAATAAAAAAATTGCCACATTACTTAAGTATAAAAGTTCAGTAAGATTTCTTAGAGATTCAGCGTGTATTGCTCTTCTTTATTTTACAACCATCGAGCTTTTCGGGATTGGACGCTATCCCTTTATATTTGTTTGGGGTAAAAGATATTTTGTTACATAGTAGCTCGTGTCGCTTGCATGGCTGTTACTATAATGCTAGTGAATAAATTGTGTACATATTAGATGATGTTTGTAAATTAGAGCTACGTGCGAGTGGTTTGTGAACTTACAAATCATTTAGTACATCTAGGGAACAAAACTGAAAAATTGTGTTTCTTCGAGAGAAAAGATAGCATGGATTCCACGGTGAATAGATTAAAGTTGGATTTAAGCGCTATCTAGGAAAGAAAACTCATACACTCTTCGTTTATTCTAGACTTCTCCACTTGACACTTTGGATGAATAAAAGTGTGTCTTTGCACTTTGCAGTGATTGCATGACTTTATCTTTGATTCGGATTATAGCTTAACGTGAATTATAACTACTAAAAAGTTAGATTTAATTCTTCATTGATTCGTCGTCAATTCTGATTAATCATTTCCAGTCATCTTGAACGAATTCTCTTGCTTTCTACAGCTAATTCTACACGGAGTATTATGGTTAATGTTGCGCTAAATGCAGCTACAAATCTCGCCTTTGGCTTGGGTATGACTCGTCCTTTTTCTCCTCACATTTATGAAGATCTCAAACAGCACTCTCAAGACAAATAAAAAATTTTGGATGTGCCAAAAATTATTACACTACGCTAATATATGCACAAATTTCTCTGTAGGCCACGTCGTCGCAGCAAAATTCATACTCGGAGCTGCATGTACATTGATATTTTTAATCTATAAGTGGAAGAGAAGGCACTTGGCAATGGATGAAAACATTGAAGAATTCCTACAATCTCACAACAACTTTTTGCCCATAAGGTACTCTTACTCGGATATAAAGAAAATCACAAGAAATTTCAAGCACAAATTGGGTGAAGGAGGATATGGTTCTGTGTACAAAGGAATACTTAGAAGTGGTAATGAAGTTGCTGTCAAGATTTTGAACAAACCAAAATCGAATGGCCAAGATTTTATAAGCGAAGTGGCTACCATTGGAAGAATCCACCATGTTAATGTGGTGCAACTTGCCGGTTTTTGCTTCGATTGCTCCAAACAAGCTCTTGTCTATGATTTTATGCCGAATGGATCTTTGGATAAGCACATTTTCTATAAGGATGGTGATGATTCTCTTGATTATAAGAAAATATATGAGATCTCTCTCGGCATAGCCAGAGGGATAGAGTATTTACATCGGGGATGTGACATGCAAATTCTACACTTTGACATTAAGCCTCACAACATTCTCCTAGACCAGAGTTTCACTCCGAAAGTTTCTGACTTTGGACTTGCAAGACTTTATCCCACCGATCACAGCATAGTATCGTTGACTGCAGCAAGAGGAACTTTGGGATATATGGCACCCGAGCTATTTTATAAGGACATTGGTGGCGTTTCTTATAAAGCTGATGTTTATAGTTTTGGGATGTTGTTGATGGAAATGGCTGGTAGAAGGAGAAACCTACATGCACATGCAGAGCGTTCAAGTCAAATTTACTTCCCTTTATGGGTTTATGATCAATTTGGCAAAGAAAATGGGGAAGAAATGGTAGATGTCATAGAAGAGGAACGAGAAACAACGAGGAAGATGATAATCGTTGCACTATGGTGTATACAATTGAGCCCTAATGATAGGCCATCGATGAACAAAGTCCTAGATATGCTTGAAGGAGATATGGATAAGCTACAACTACCTCCAAAACCGCTTTTGTATCCGATGGAGATGCCAGTTGATGATGGGATAGAACTTGAAACAGTCTCATCTTCGTTAGGGGCTCCCATTATTTCTGACAGTTACCAGTTTGAGCATGATACTGAATTTGTGAAATCATGTATTGTGTGATTGTTCCCCTCTTGTAGAAATAAAATGCAAAATAAAGATAATACTATCGGCATATATCATCATTCACTATGTAATCCATGAAGCTTTTGCATGATTTTCATGTAGCACGAATGTATTCTTGTAGACTTCTCATGGCCTTATTTTTTAAATGACAATTTCTCATGCATATCAATTTCCGACTGATAATGGAATTACGAAATCGTCTATTGTTTGATTTTCTTTTCATGTACGAATGACACGCAAAATAAACGTAGTTCCATCATAAGCATAATTGATCATGTAAAATTTGTGAACCTAGATGACTTCATTGTTTGTTAATTCCTGTTTTTGTAGAAGAATTGCTTCATGGCTTTGTATTTACATTTCTTATTTCCTGAGTTCGCTTGATATATGACACAGAGCAATGAGTCTCTCTCTCTCTTCTCTCCACCTTCCAATATCAAGCTCTCTCCTTCCCGCCAGAGACTCTCACCCTCGCCCCTCGACCGCCGCCTGATCACCCGAGAAAATATTAGGTAGGACTCGTATTCCACCGTGGCAAAAAACGAGTGTCTTAACGTGCGACACGTGTCTCCGGGCCCCACCCGATCAGATAACCTCCGACACGTTGGAATCACTCCCGCGGGAGAGAAAATTTTTGAACAAAAGGCCTCGTCCTCTCTCTCCATTTTCTCTCTCTCTCTTTCGCGCTCCCCAGATTTCCAATTCTCTTCTCCCTCACGCCGCGCCGACGCCGACGCCGACGAGCGACGCCCTAGCCTCCGCCTCCGCCGCCGACGACGCCTCCGACGAGCGAGGTCCGCCGCTGCCCACGAGCGACGCCCGTCGCCTCCCACGAGCGAGGTCCGCTGCCTCCGACGAGCGAGGTCCGTCTCCTCGCCCTAGCCTCCGCCCTATCTCCGACGACGCCGACGACGCCTCCGACGAGCTCCGCCCTAGCTCCGACGACGCCGACGCTGACGACGCGCCGACGAGCGAGGTCCGCCGCTGCCCACGAGCGACGCCCGTCGCCTCGGACGAGCGAGGCCCGCTGCCTCCGACGAGCGAGGTCCGTCTCCTCGCGCCGACGCCGACGCCGACGCCGCCTCCGACGAGCGACGCCGACGCCTCCGACGGCCGAGTGTTCTTTTGCTTCCCATCGCATCGCTTGATAAGCTATCGCCTGATCTGAGAGCTGAGATCTTATCAGCGAGTGTATTCACGGTCCGTAAGGCATGACATTCTTCGCTTTTGTTGTTTTTTCCCCTTTCTCTCGATCTCTCTTGCTCTTTCTCTGCTTGGGTCTCTTTTGACTTCCTGTTTTGGTCCCTGAAATTTGGTGATGAGTTGTTAGATTCTTGAAATCGATTGCGGTGGGATGTCATTTGCTGCTTATGATTCGTGACTGGGACGAGGTCTGCAGTTGATAAAGATCTCTTTTTTTTGATAAATTCGAGGAGGGGTTTTTGTTCTGTGTGAACGTTGACCGAGTGCATGCTTGTGGTGATGATTGGAATGGTCTTTCGAGGGAGTGGTAAAACAAAATCGAACTTGACTCTAATTTTGTTATCTGGAGGAGGGATTTCTACTTCCTTGTGTTTTTCTTTTGATTCTTGGCTTTTCTCGATCACTATTTTAAGGAGGGCACAGTTCGGCTGTGCTTCAATTGCCCCAGAGGATGCTCTATTGGATCTCTCTTTCGAAAGAGAGGAAGGAAGCAATGTGGGTGTGGAGTGGCTGTCAATTTCTTTATGGTGTTGTAGCTTTAGAGCTCTGTTGATTTTGAGTGATCTAATTACATGGGTGCCTGGAAAGCTAGTTGATTTTCTTCTGTGAACTGCCATGATTGTCTGTCTGATATGTCCATAAATATAATTGGCCAATGTGGGTTATCGAATTTCTTTTTGGAGTAGAACTACTTGTTTAATTAAAGTTATGGCTTCTAATTCATAATGTGCAATAGCTCGCTTTCTTCACATTTTTCGGTTAAATGCAGTCCACATTTTTTGCTGTGATGTTCTCTCGCCAATGCCATTTGAAGCTTGAGAGTCGAAGGATGATGCCTGGTCTCTTTTGTTCCTTTCCTTGAACTTGAAGATAGTCTGTGCGTGTTGGGCGTCCTTCTCTGGTCATTTGTCTGATATTTTGTTGCTTTTGAGATGATTGATCGTGATGTGGGATGATCTAGCGGAGTAGTATCGTTGTTGCCTACTCATTGCCTTGAAAAGATAGATGAAAGAGTCAAATGCCGGTGGGGTTTGCTTCGACTTCTTTGGTGCGTCAGTGGGAAATTCGTGGATCTTCTGTGTGTTCAGTTGAAAATCATCTCTCTATTTGACCATCTTGAGAAGAGTGTAGTCAGTCTTGCGAATGTCAAAATTCTTGGGGAATTGTGCTCCATGTAATCTTATCTCTTTGCAGTTGAACTATATTCGCAATGTTGTTTCTCGAATGGCTGGCCGAAGAACAGATGAAGTTCAGGTTGCAGTATCTCCTTATAAAATTTGCCCCCTGGGAGCTCATATAGATCACCAGGTCAGTTTTGTCTTATTTTTGTCATATTGTTGTCTAGGTAGTGTTTGCACGAGACCTTCTATTTGGGTATTGGTTTTCGATTTGCATCAACAGATATACAACTTAGTCAAAATTTCTTGTCCTTTTTTTGAGTAACATCTGTATTTTCTATCTATTGTGAATATGAACAAGCCTGTTGCCTCTTATGTTCAATAAAATTTTACGATGCAATATACTTATTATACTAACAAGGGTATACTTTAACATTGTCAATTGATGAAGAATGCAATCTTGCTAACGTTACCTTTAACTAGTCCGTTGTTGAATGATAGAGACAGATGGATATTAATTTTGGCTGGAATATTGTTTACGAAATTAATATTGGTTACATTTCCTTTTCTCTTTCTTAGTGGTGCTGGCATGTCGGTTTTTCAAGAGGGTGAGGTGTCATTGTGGGAAATGGGCCTTTGTTCACTTTGTTAAAGAGAATGGTATCACTAACGGTTTTCTTTTTGTGAAGATACTCATCAGCTTCCTGTAAATGTTGTATGGCCCAAAAAAATTGCTTTCAAATCGCAATTTTTGTTGCATTCTTGGTAGATAAAGCCCACTATGTTTTGGCCTTTATAACATATTTGCCCTAGAAAGGCATTGTGGGAACAATCACATGTTCTATTGCTTTCTGTATGCATCCTTAGATTTCCTTCGCTTGTCTAGAGGCCTTCTTCCTATTCTAATATGGTTTACAAATGTCATGACTTCTTTTGGGTTTTTGTTGTAACCTTGCTTTTATTGTGTCTAAATATTTTATCACATAGGTTATCCGTGAGAATCAGGTGGTGGTCGTTGTTGTGGGAGAGACTAGTTCAGGAAAAACAACTCAACTAACACAGGTGTTCTTCACGATCAATGTCATTAATTTTCCTGAAAATCTGTTGTTAGTTATCTATGGGCAAAGGGAATAAATTATGACCTCATTCTTTTTATATACTACTCATGACAGTATCTGCATGAAGATGGCTACACTGTGAATGGCATAGTTGGTTGTACCCAACCAAGGCGTGTTGCAGCGATGAGTGTCGCAAAGAGAGTGAGTGAAGAGATGGAAACTGACTTAGGTGAAAAAGTGGGGTATGCCATTCGTTTTGAGGATGTGACTGGACCAAACACGGTAATTAAGGTGAGACTGTTTTCGATTGTCAAGAGCAAATTCTTTAGAATGCTATTTTTTTATTGCTGACTTTTCTGAAGTAGTGTTGTCGTTTTTAGTCTAGGACATATCTCAAATTTTTTATTACTTCCACAATGCAGCGAGACTAAAGGGCGTCAGTGAATACGTGAATTGTCAGACTGGGATGCCTTGCCATTTGCACCCGAGCAGCGCTCTCTATGGCATGGGACACGCGCCCGAGTATGTTGTCTACCACGAGCTGATTCTGACAGTGAAAGAGTACATGCAATGTGCCACCGCTGTGGAGCCGCAGTGGTTGGTTGAACTGGGTCCCGTGTTTTTCTCCATTAAGGACTCCGAAAAGTCTCTGCTGGAGCATAAGAAGAAGCAGGAGGAAGAGAAGACAGCCATGGAGGAAGAAATGGAGAACCTGAGGAGATCGCAGGCGGATGCAAAGATAGAGATTATGGCGAAAGAGAGGGAGAAGAGTGCAAAGCAACAACAGCAATGTGCCTTATTATATCACAAAGGCTCCACCTGCAATACGTGAAGATGACATGAGAAATGTTAAGTATTTACTTGAGCATTTGAAGGATAAATTCAAGAACACTGATGTGAATGGATTGAGGCATAATGTGTACCATTTAAATGTTTTGCTACTTTTTATTTGTCTATTATTTGTTATTTTATTTGGACTACTTCTCTAGAGAAAGTAGATAGTTCAAACATTGTGTTGTGCTGGCTCTAATGGACACAATTGCATTATCTTTTTGTGTTCTTTCTTCCTCTCTACACGGTGATTACACGGTGATTGGAGGTGCAAGCACCCTTCACAGGATTGTTGGATATGTAACTATCCGAGACATGAGTTGACATCGCAGTGATAAGGACCGATACATAATTAGAACTGCTAATAATTCAGTAACTTTTTCCAAAACCTGTTCAAGCGCAAAGTTACTGGATAAGAAAATTGCTCAAGAACTTGAATGAACCACCCTTTTCCCAATCAACAATGGACATGTTGTCCAAATGAACCTTTGTCAAAGATTATAGACCCTACTTTCGATTGTTACCCAAAAACCTGTCATGACCTGCAGTTGTTTCAAAGTTGTAGAAAAGTCCAGTCTGAACGAGATATAAGACGTTGGAAGCAAAGAGTGAGAGCGAGAGGAAAACAAAAGCATGGAACACATTGCACCCGAAATCAGAAAATTACACGAAGTGATGGAAGAGAAAGCACAATAAATGGTCAAAAAGCACATCAAGTCCCTACAAAGTTGAGAAACTAACGAGCCCAGAATCACAAGATATATTGTATTTTGCTCATTCACTTTTGACATCCTACAAGCTCCATTGATTACATAACTGGACAATTATAAAGTATTCCAAGAACCAATCTGTTACAACCAAACTAATTGAAAAAAAGGATGAACAAAAAAGACGACGCATTTCGTCAGAGTTCAAAAGGTAGTGAGGGCAGGTTGTGGTGGCGTTTGCTGCAAAGATAATGGCATGTTCACAGGATTAGCTTGAATCAATTGGCCGAGTAAATAAAAGATTAAGAAAAGTTAGCTGTTTAATATATCTATATTAGGAGAGAAAATATTAGGTTCAAGTACAAAGGTACCCAAGTCCTCATTACCCTTTGACGATCTTGGTGATGGCTGCCCCATCATTCCTTCAGAGTTTACAATATTTAGACAACCACCAAGAGTGGGCTATAGCTATGCATTTCTCTGCTGCAAAAGTTGTAATTATTGCATCTGAAGCTGTTGTTGCTCCCTACCCTTTGATTGCTGTACATGAATTTCACAAACTGAACAGTCATTCAAACTCAATTTCTGCATGTTCAGGGAATACCGTCTCATGGATGAGCGGAAAATGGTGCAGGAACTGTGGACCAAAGAAAAACCTCAATGTAAGCTGCAGCAGCATCAGAATGCTTTGCATTTGTCCTTGCAATGAAAATGTCCCAGAAGACAGACCACCACTCAAAGAGAAATAATCCTCCTGGTGCATCAATAGCTACACATTTAAAAAGCTAAGTAATTAGCACAAAGTAGACCATGATTTTGAGAGATCATATATCACCATCTTCACAAAGTAAAATACACAAGTTAGACTTCAAAGAAAAAAGAATTTCCTACCGGGGTCTGTGGCAACTTTCCCTTCTGCCATAAAACCTTTAGCAGAAGCATGCAATTTTCTCTTCAACATATATTCGTTGTCTAAGTTTGGGTCCTGATTCCAATATTATCCCCATGCCTCATTACCCAATACCAGCACTAAAAGAATACCTTTGGCTAAAAACATACATAACCTAGACTCTTATAGCAGACATTTGTGACTCCACATTACCAGTCCGATTTGGAAAGAGAAATAAAGGCTGATCAAGAGCAGCTACATGTTTATTTAGAACTACGAACAGGCACAGGTCTCCTTGTTAGCCTAAAGCTAACACTGACCAATCTTCATATTAGTACATAGAATTTTAAATATAGAATTATCTGATCAGACCAACAAGATCAAACAAACCCAGAAAATAACCAAAAAAGTGGATGTTCCTGAATATACAGCCAGAAATCTGGAGCTGCAACAATGGCGGCAGATTATTTCTAGACTAGGCATAGAGCTCCATCACAAAGGAACGAATTTTAAATCCATTCTGTAAGCATTTACTTTCATCAGAAAGAATGACATTCCATTAAGCTGGTAAGTGGATAACAGCTTGGAAGTACATGAAGACCAACCCTTTCATTATGAAGTCGTCGATTTCCATATGCAGCACCTACTGAGTCTCTGTTAGATGAAGTTAATGAGACCAAAAGTGTTCTTCCAAAAAGTCATAGACTACATTACAAGAATCTAGCTAGGTGGGATGAAAAGGTACATATCGGATCTCAAATGTCAAGGAACAATTTGCAAAAGAAATATGCTCCTAGAAATATTGGGTTCAACATTTGATGTCCACGTGGACGAGCAAAACGACGTCGCTCAGTCCACATGGACAAGAAGGGCGACGTCGTTCCATTTAGGACAGCAAACGACGTCGCTCAGTTCAAAGGTCTTAGCATCACGTCGTTCGTCACACCTGCTCTGTCTCCCTCGCCCAGTCGCCGTCGTCCGTCGCTCGTCGCTCGTGCCGCCCTAATTTCGTCGCCGTCGCCGTCACCGTCACCGTCGCCATTGCCGTCTCTTGCCTTCCCCTCGCGGTCGGTCGGCGTCGCTTCCTCATCTCGTGGACTGAGCATCACTCGTCCCGTCGGCGTCGGTCTCGTCTCCGTGGCAAATTACGAAGGTCGGTCTTCAAATAAGGGCTATTAATTTCTATTTTGCTGAAATGATCGACACATTGTGCTTCATTGTCCTATGTTTCACTCAATTAATCGGTAGATTAAGGCTGCCTTCCGAAAATTAGGGTTTGAAGTAGGAAATTAGGGCTCGAACTTGGGAAATTGGGGCTCAAACTTGAAATTAGGTCTTGAACTTCTGAAATTAAAGCTTGAACTTCATAAATTATGGCTAGTTGTTCGGGTATTAGTGCTTGAAGTGGATTCGATTGTGTTGGTGCCGAGCTGAGTATATGCGATAGACTGTGGTCCATGTAGGGACCTCTGTCATTGTCACCCATGTGGTCTGATGGTGGCTTTTTCAATCTTGTCGACCATGTGGGGGACTTTCATGTGAAGGTGTGCTCTTTTTTCTTATGTGGTGTGGTCCCGAAAGCTAAAACATTGAATTTTTTTGGCTTTTTTCCGTCAATGCAGGGTCGATATGGGGGATAAAGACACAATTATCGGCATCATTGTTCGCTATGGAGGAGAATTTGTCATCGGTACTGACGAGTGGGAATACTTTGGGGGACTTGAAGGTACTGTTTATTTCGATAGAAGCAAGCCAGCATATATTAATCTCATGAGGGATATAGTTCAACAATTAAGATGTAAAATAGGAAGTTTGCATTATTGTGTTCCTGGAATCAGCTTGAAGGACGGTATTAGAAACTTTGATGATGATAATGGTGTTAAGGATATCATCTACTATTATCTTCATGGAAAAGAAGCTGTTGTGTATGTTGAGTCCTATAGTGATGGTGAATCTGATGAAGGGGCTGAGGGAGGAGACGTAGGGGATGGTGCTGCTTTACCTAGTACTCAGGTTGGTGCTAGCTCTATGATAGATGAAGTTGGACATGAGAGGGATGAGAGGGAGGCAAGCCATGCAGCAAGTGAAGAGTTCATTGGATTTGAGTTCACTGGATTATCGTGGGAAGTTGCTGTATCTAGTGAATCAGATGATGAGGGTCTGACAAATGTAAATTTACCAAGTGAAGATGACGACGAGGAACTTGCACAGTCAAGGCAACGGCAAAGGGAATTTGGGAAAAAATCAAGAGCTGCACTTGGAGGATTGCATGAAGCTAAACTAGGACATAGCATTGATGGAGCTCCAGCTGAAGGTAATGACACCGATTATAAAGAAAGTGGCTCCGATGAACAGAATGATAATTCTAACAATCAGCATGAAGATGATGATCCCGTTGTGCGCAAAAGGAAACGTAAGTATCCATTATACGATCCTGGCTCTTCTTCTTCTGTGTTGGCTGTAGGTCTGAAATTTTCTGATGCCAAACAATTCAAAGAAGCGATTATCAAGTATTCAATAGCAAAAACAGAGGACTCTTCAGTTCACTCGAAATACGCAAGACTATGTTAGAGCAAAGTGTTCTCAACCTAGTTGTTCGTGGAAGATATATGGCGCACGTTCAAAGAGGGACGGGTCATTCCAAATTAGGTCATTACAGGAGGAACATACTTGTTCCATCATGTTTGACAACAAAAGGGTAACAAGTGCTTGGTTGTCGAAGCACTTCTTCGATACCATCAAAGCGATGCCTGATGTGAAGAGTCCTCAGCTGAAGCAGTTGGTGAGGGAGCACGTAGGGATTAACGTGTCACTCAATTAGTGTAAAAGAGCCAAGTATAAGGTGATGAAAAAAATTCTAGAGAGGTACAAGGAAGAATATGGTCAAATTTGGGAATATGCTGGAGAATGTAGGCTGCAAAACCTGGGTAGTCGAGTTTATGTTGAGGTTGTGGAGCGGCCACTGCCTAACCATGGGACTAACTTTGACCGAATGTATATTTGCTTTGATGCATGCAAGCGGGGATTTGTTGCTGGTTGTAGACGAGTCATAGGGTTAGATGGATGTTTCTTGAAGGGTGTGTGCAAGGGAGAATTGTTGGCTTCCATTGGGAGGGATGGCAATAATCAGATGTTTCCAATTGCTTGGGCTGTTGTGAAGGTAGAGAGCAAGGACACTTGGTCGTGGTTCCTAAAAAATTTGATGGCGGACCTTGAGATCACTAATGGAGGAGGTTGGGCATTCATGAGCGACCAACAAAAGGTAATGCTAGTGCAACTGCACAAACAATATTTATGACATTTTATCTTGCACATGCTTTTATTAATGCCTTGATGTATGAATTCTTGTAGGGACTTCTTCCTGCTATAGCTGAGTTGATGCCATTTGCTGAGCATAGGATGTGTGCGAGGCACATATATGCAAACTGGGCAAAGATCTACAAAGGGGAGAAACTACAGAAGCAATTTTGGATGATAGCTAAGAGCACAAACATGGCTGATTTTAGAATTCACAAACAGCAGCTGCTTGACTTGACGAAGGATGGTTATGAAGCACTTTTTCAAACTGAACCCAGGCATTGGTGCAAGGCCTTCTTTAGTGAAGAATTCAAGAGTGATATCATTGATAACAATCTCAGTGAAGCCTTCAATGGTAGAATTTTAGAGGCAAGGTGCAAACCAATCATCAACATGCTTGAGGATATTCGAGTGATAGTCATGACAAGGTTGCAAAAATAGAGAGATCAGGTTGCGAAGTGGACTGGACAGTGTGGTCCTAGGATTACTAAAAGATTGGATGACAACTTGGCGAGTAGTAGGTTCTGTCATCCTATCTGGAATGGAGATAATGGCTATGAGGTCATGGAAAAGACAGACAAGTATGTTGTCCAATTGGACAAACTAAAGTGCTCATGTCGAGCTTGGCAACTTTCTGGAATTCCCTGCACACATGCCATTTGTGCCATCCAAGCGAAGTACCAAAATCCCCAGGATTACCTGCATGGTTGCTACCACAAAAGCACATATCTTGTTGCGTACCAGCACATGATGCAGCCTATTAGAAGTACAAAATTCTGGGAGCCGACAAATCATGAAGCCCCTCATCCTTTGCCACTTAAGAAACAAATGGGAAGGCCTAAAAGTAGACGAAGAAAGCAGGAGGGAGAGCCCAGAAGTAAGAAGATGAGCAGGTCAGGTGTAGAGATAAGATGCTCATATTGTCGTGAGGTAGGTCACAACAAAAGTGGTTGTCATTTGAAGAAGCAACATCAGTTGCTTGAACAGCCAAGTGGAGGGACTCAAATTGGATCAAGTGCAGCACCAGCACAAGAACCAGCTGAAGGGGCTGCTGAAAGGCCTGTTGGAGGGCCAGCTGATAGGCATGCTGATTGTCTAGCTGAAGGGCCTGCTGAAGGCCAAGTTCAAGAACCAGCTGAAGAGCCAACCGAAGGCCCAGGTTCAATGACAACCTCCTCCTTGACTATTACACAGGCTAGGAGAAAATATCCAGTAAGCTATATGTATTTGTATTAATCTTTAGTGAGCAAACTTTGGCTTTAGTTGACATTATTTTGTCCTTATCAGTTGAGAAGAAAACCAACTGAACAAGCAGCTCAGGTTCCTCAAAGTGAGGCACCATATCAAACAAGAGGGGCCCTCGGTAGAAGATTAAGGCAATATGGTTATGGAATTTATACGGACTTTAATACTGGAATGACTATTTTGCATGTAAGTTTTGTATATCTCATGCATTTCATTTTTTAGTTTTTCACTTTTATGACAATATTGCTTCTTCTCATCCATGATTATGTTGTAGCCTGGGAGGAGTTCAGAGGTTCTCATATCTCAAGTTGGCCCAAGCCAAGAGTCAAGACCTGCATCAAAAAGAATCCAACCAACGTCGCAAGCAGCTGGTCCGAAGAGAAGAAGGGTGGCTGTAGAGAAGAGCATTTGTAAACTGCCACCAACAAAAAACTCAACACTCGTTTCTGATCGACCAGCACATGCTGACAGCTCCAAAACAGCCACCAACACAAGTAAGAAGAAGATAGTTGCTGTGCCTAAGAAGAAATCTCGAGCAAGAAGGCCAGTAGAACAACCTGTTGGTCCAGCAGTTGAAAAAGATGCAGCTGGAGCAGTTCAAGAAGAAGCAGCTCTAGCTGTTGAAGAAGATGCAGCTCAAGCAGTTCAAGAAGAAGCAGCTTCAGTTATTGAAGAAGATGTTGGTCCAGCAGTTCAAGAAGAAGTAGCTCCAGTTATTGAAGAACCTGCATCTTCAGAAGAACAACCTGCAGTTCGACCAGTTCGAAAGAGTCAAAGAATTATGAATCAATTCAAGAAGTCGTCGAAAGGAAAAGGAAATGGTGGACTTATCACTATTGACTAATGTGAGGGTGTTGAGGTGATTGTTAGTTTTTGTGAAATTAGGGAGGTTTACCATATTGGCTAATAGGAGATTGATTTTTTGTGGTCTTGGAATATTATTGACTAATGAGATGTTGTGTGTAATGACTAAATTCGATGTTTACCGTGGTTAAGGTGGATGTGATTTTCATATTTTTGCACACGTATTTGTTCTGTTTTAGTATAGTACTGGTGTAGCCGGGTGCTTGCAAGTTGCATCAGTAAGTTAATATTCAAAGAAACTTACTGATGCAGTTGGTGGGGAGGGTGGAAATTGGTGCTGCTAGTGCTGGTTTTTTGTGGTATATTCAGGTGCAATATGGTGCTTGCACCAGCTGCTGATTTTGTGTTGTTTGGGAGTATAGTATAATGTTTGCACTAGTTACTGAGTTTGTACTATTTGGGAGTATAGTACGGTAGTTGCTGATTTTGTCATATTTGGGAGTGCAGTATAGTGCTTGCATCAGCAAGCCAGTATGTGTTGGTGCAAGCATTGAAGAACCTGTTTTTGAATATGGTTTGGGGGTTGTTTGGTGCTGATTATTGAATATGGTTTGGGGGCTATTTGAACCAATTTATGAGTATGGTTTGGGGCGATTTGGTGCAGGTGAGCAGTGCTGGTACAGTTACTGCTTTGATTATGGAATGATCTGGTGTAAATATTGGTTTGTTGGAACTAAAGTCTCCATTTTTCGAAGAAACACACGACATGGCACTTAAGTGATCAACTTTCGGCCACAATTGGCACTTAAGTGCTCACTTTTGAACCACGACTGGAACTTAAGTGATCACTTTTGAACCACGACTAGAACTTAAGTGATCACTTTTGAACCACGACTGGCACTTAAGTGATCACGATTAGAAACATTTGGCACTAAAATGTCAACTGCTGAACTTGTTACGACTTCATAATTTTCTGGTACGCAGAGTTGCAGCACTTGCAGCATCTCATTTTTCAATAGTGAGCCTTACTCCACAATATGCAACTATTTAACCAGATAAAAAAAATACAACAAATGAGCAAGTGCAACAAATGAGCAAACATATGCTGCAAATGAGCAAAAATATGCAGCAAAATATGCTGCCAATGAGGAAGTGCAGCAAATGAGCAAAAATATGCTACAAATGATGACACTTGCAGCAAATGATAGCAAATAAGCGAAAATATACAGTAAACTTTTCTGCAAATGAGAAAGTGTAGCAAATGACAGCAAATGAGCAAAAATATACAGCAAATGAGCCCTCATTTGCAGCAAAATATGCTGCAAATGAGGAAGTGCAGCAAATGAGCAACAATATGCAGCAAATGAGCAAAAATATGCTGCAAATGATGACACTTGCAGCAAATGATAGCAAATGAGCGAAAATATACAGTAAAAATTTCTGCAAATGACAGCAAATGAGCGAAAATATGCAGCAAATGAGCAAAAATATGCTGCAAATGAGCAACAATATGCAGCAAATGAGCAACAATATGCAGCAAAATATGCTGCAAATGAGGATTTGCAGCAAAAGACAGCAAATGAGCAAAAATATGCAACAAAATATGCTGCCAATGAGGCAAAACTGCATCAAAATATGCAGCAACAAAATACTAAGCAACTCTACATTGAGAACCAATAAATTCCAACCTTCCATTTGTCATAGATTGCAGCAAACCTTTTGTTACCTACATAAATTGCAGCAAACTAATAACACAACCGTAGCTACAAATTGCCAAATACAAGTACAAAGTACAAGCCTATCTTAAATTATGGTAGACTAAGAAACTTTTGCTCATCACTGACATTACATTTGACCATAAAATAAGCTATAAAAAATATCAATAACACAATGAACAATCGATAACACTTTCTTTCGATTTTCATCCTTCGAACTTCCTTCTTCAAATGGTTGGCCAGAGATGCCAAAGCCTTCATTTCAGCTTGCAATGAGTCGACATCATCCAACTCGTCCAATTTGTCCATTAATGTAGGTGGAGGTTGATGTCGACCTTCAAGTAGCTTCACTATCACCTCTGTTGCTCGATCTGAAAATTTCGCATCAACCCACTTGAAGAATTTGCACTTCGAGCCTTCTCTATACCTAGCGCATCCATGGAATCTTCTCCCGGGGTTCGATTGAGTCCAAGATGTTCTTCTTGGACTCGGTAATCCACAATAGCAGAAGAACCGACCTTCTTCTTCACTTCGTTCAAACGAATTTGAGCCGCTAGTGAAGCTCCTACCATCCATTTGCAACCTTCAGCTGTCAATTTCGGGGAATCGCTGGAAATAATATGGCCGGTTAGGGTTTGCAATTGGGGATATGTCCAATTAGCCGATTTAGGGTTCCTATATTGGGGGGAGAAAGGTTGAACGACGTCGTTTTCGCTATAAGGGCTGACTGGACTCTCCGGCCAGCTTCGGCCAGCCATCTCAACATCAAATATTAATAAAAAATAGCCACGTCAGATTTCCGGCGTGCCATGTCAGCATTGGCACTCAAGTGATCGTTTTTTAAAAAAGTTGGCACCAAAGTGATCCGAAAAAAAGTTATGGCACCAAAGTGAGCGCCGTACACAAGTTATGGCACTTACGGTGTACTTTTGCCTTTTTATAAATCTAAAATTGGTTCCCAGAGAGAATCAATTTGCCAAAAAAAAAGGTCAAATCTAGAATCTGCAGAGAAGTTTCTTTCCTAATTAATGTGAAAGCTTTCCACAAAATAATTCGCCACCGTGTTATGTTAGCTTGACTGCATTACAATAAAATAATATTATAAAACTTTAGCCGGTCCACATATTTTACTTCTTCGCTTGAATTGGTCTTGTTTTATTGGTTGATTTGAACATTTTCGTGACCAACAACTCCCAACTCTCTTCCCAATCATATTATGCATTCCTTCATCGAGCGTCCATCACATTACTAATTAGCTAAAACTTTCATAGGATCAGATCAAACAGTGGAGAAATCATTAATTCTCGCAGCTCCACTCTATGTACTGTGTTTTACTTCACGTATTGTATGTTTTACCATCAGGGACAAGTTGTGGTGCGAAGAAGAACCACTTGTGTGTTGGTTCATTTTGCAGCGAGATCTATGACATAAGTTATCCATTTCGATTGAAAGGCAATCCAAAAGGCTGTGAAGAGAGGTTCGAGCTAGCATGTGAAGATCACCGCGCGGTGTTATCTTTTCGCTCTAGCCGATATCACGTGAAATCGATAGATTCCATTATGGAAATTTGGAAGTGATCGATGTTGGTGAAGAAAGAAGACGGAGAAGAAGGGAGGAGTTCAAAAACGAAGAAATCAGAAGGAAGTGATGGGGAGACGGAGAGAAATGGGTTTGCTTGTTAATTGGATGTGGACCCAAACAATCACGCGGAGAGGGAGGAAGCAAAGTGCAGATAGTGGAAAAAGAAAGATCAGATGTGGAAAAAGATCTTCTGAATTTTTTAGGGGAGAAAATTTCCTAGATGCACTGAATTTTTAGAGAATGTACAAGAACATTATTTGTTACTAAGTCGCGAGATTTGACAAAATCAATTATGACAATCGGCAGTATGCTGAGAATGGTTGTACATGGAGTTTAAAAGGAAGATGAGCTCGATGTCGAGTACTTTTGTCTCTTTCAATATCTGGTCTACACTAATTCCGAAAAGATCGAGTAAAAGTAAATCCCGATTTTCATTGATGTTTTGTATCGACCGACTTTATGTTGCATTGTCTTTACTAAATCAGAATGAAAATTTCTACATATTATTAATGCACTTGTTTCTTGTTTCCAAAGGATTGTCTACTATCAATGGAACATAGAGAAACAGAATAATGATCTAAACAATAATACTAGTATTCCCATTCACATTTTCCATTGAAATTGCAACGCACCTGTTGCAAATACTAGTAATTAGGAGTATGGATCTTCAAGGACACGCAAAAGTTAAAGAGTTTCCAATTAACGTACAGCCAATATAGTTAAAAAAAACGACTAGTGATCTTCCTATTTGGATTTTTCATTGCTTAGGAAACCGATAATACTGCAACAACAATTGTGCAAATTTTGCTTTACATCAGTTGCGCGTTTTATCAAATTGCCTTTTGACAAAAACATTTGGAAGCTTCGACGCAATGAAACCTCCACTCTCCATCTCTCTCTCTCTCTCTCTCTCTCTCTCTCTCTCTCTCTCTCTCTCTCTCTCTCTCTCTCTCTCTCTCTCTCTCTCTCTCTCTCTCTCTCTTTCTCTCTCTTCCCCTCTATCATGTTGTCCACTCCTCTCTTTGTGGTGGTCTTGTTGAATCAAAGGTTGTCTACAATTATTGGCGTCATCGTGTGCTTCACGGAATTGCATGTTCTTTGGTAGTGCAAGCAAGTTCTTGAAGTTGAAAAACTAAATGGAGCAACAATTTGGTTGCTCGTTAGATAAATCCAGTGATATGTTTATTTGGGTAGAAATAAATGTTGAGATAGGAAAAAATTCTACTTCTTATATGTAATGATTACACTTATATGTTTTGACACTCGAACAGATTGAGATCACGATGAAATAATCTGTGGATGGTAAGAGCAGGTACTTTTGGTTTTACACCATTTATAGACTCAAGATTTAAGATCCTAAACAGTCCAATTATGAATCGAGCAATATTTTTTTCAAGATTCTGAACCTAAGTATTTGTTGGGTCTGACATGGTTTTGTGAAACAAAGCTTGCTTGATTGTAACCATTGAAATGGTCTCCAGATTGACTTGAGTTGCCCACCGAACCGCATTGATTATTTACCCGGTATTCGGATCGAATGGCCAAGATTCAGTGCATTGTCCACCTTGTCACAGGCACGATGCTCCTAGCGATAAACACGCATAAGTCGTGATGAACATATTTCTATTGTTGACAAATCATTACAAAGCCAACAAGAAGAAAAATCACATTTGAAACGGATTTACCACTTGGAGAACCATGCCTCAAAGCACCAAACACATGCTCAAGACTCAAAAAGGGTAATATGGCCATGCTCTAACTATCTTTGAAGCGAATAGTCAACGTGTTAGTACAGTTTCAAGTGGTAAAAGTTAAAAAGTTTATCATAATGTATTGATTAGGATTTTAAATATTTTTCAAGAATGAGAATAGCCTTTCGATTAAGGTAATACTTACGTGCTAGTAGCAACATATATAAGTCCTATTTTCTGTTCAATTTACATGTATTTTGTGCAAAACGTTAGTTGTCATTTTCAGCATTCTTAATGAGTGTCACGGAGATTACACGCTAACGTGATTCTATCAAGGGAAAATTTCGTTTTGGTACCCAAAGTGGGGCCTTTTTCTTAATTTGGTACCCAAAGTGGACATTGTCTCAAATTGGTACTCAAAGTGCCCATTCAGTCTCAATTTGGTACCCAAAGTGCCTATTCGGTCTCAATTTGGTACCTGGGTTCGCCGGCCGGCAAGAAATTTACTGTTCCGGCTACCGGAACAGTGTTTTTTTAAACTTTTTTTTCCTTTTTCTGTTTTTTTTCTTTTTTCCTGTTTCTGTTTTTTTTCTTTTCCTTTTCTTTTTTTTTTCTCTCTTCCCTCCGCCGGCCACCGTGGCCGGCGGAGGTCGCCGGCGTCAGGCGAGGGCCGCCCTCGCCTGGCGTCGAGCGAGGGTCGACCCTCGCCGGATCTGGCGAGGGTCGCCCTCGCCGGCGTCGGGCGAGGGTCGCCCTCGCCTGACGCCGGCGAGGGCCGACCTCGCCCGACGCCGGCGAGGGCCGGCCCTCGCCAGATCCGGCGAGGGCGACCCTCGCTCGACGCCGGCGAGGGCGGCCCTCGCCCGATGCAGGCGAGGGCGACCCTCGCCCGACGCCGGCGAGGGCGACCCTCGCCAGATCCGGCGAGGGTCGGCCCTCGCTCGCCCAAGCGAGGGCCGGCCCTCGCCCGATGCAGGCTAGGCGACCCTCGCTCAGATCCGGCGAGGGTCGGCCCTCGCTCGCCCAGGCGAGGGCCGACCCTCGCCCGATGCAGGCGAGGGCGACCCTCGCCAGATCCGGCGAGGGTCGGCCCTCGCTCGCCCGGGCGAGGGCGGCCCTCGCCCGACGCCGGCGAGGGCGACCCTCGCCAGATCCAGCGAGGGTCGGCCCTCGCTTGCCCAGGCGAGGGCGGCCCTCGCCCGACGCCGGCGACCTCCGCCGGCCACCGTGGCCGGCGGAGGGAAGAGAGAAAAAAAAAAGAAAAGGAAAAGAAAAAAAACAGAAACATGAAAAAAGAAAAAAATAGAAAAAGGAAAAAAGAGAAAAAAGTTTAAAAAAACACTGTTCCGGTAGCCGGAACAGTAAATTTCTTGCCGGCCGGTAAGCATTTGACCGGCCGATGAACCCAGGTACCAAATTGAGACCGAATAGGCATTTTGGGTACCAAATTGAGACCGAATAGACACTTTGGGTACCAATTTGAGACAATGTCCACTTTGGGTACCAAATTGAGAAAAAAGCCCCATTTTAGGTACCAAAACGAAATTTTCCCTTCTATCAATGTTAGACCCTATTTTCAGTTCAAAAACAACGGCTGCGTAAGACGCGATAAGAGTCTTGCAACTAATTCAATTTGAACATGGGAAGTTTCTCGTTGTCTTCCAAAAAGCAAGTCTACTGATTCTTCATGTTTTCTTATTTTTAAATTCTGTTTTGCGCAAAATTCAATAAAGTAAAGAGGCCGCCCGACAGCATGTCTCCTTAGTTACCAACTTAGTCAAAAAAATCAACCTCACACCGCTAATCTATTTTCATATTTCTTGCATATCTTTATTTATTTTCTAAAAGAATTGGTCAAAGTTAATTAGCACCGTAGATCAAAAGAGAGATTTCACTAATGTGAAGCCATCGCACCAATGTTGCATGCTAATCTCCAATCCACATGAAAGGCTATCGATGTTGCTTTTGTCTTCATTAACTTTCACAGTATTTGTCCCTTCTGATTCTCTCCAAGAAACTTCTCCCCGGTATCGTGGCCCGTGAATCATTGGGGTGACAAAACTTTTAATAAATAAAATGTAAATACTATATGATTTAGAAAGTCATTAGGATCCACTGTTGCTTGAAATTCTCGTGCACTATATCACATGGGATACATCTCTTATATATGTTTTTTTATTTATTTCATGAAATAATTCGACCATATAAACAATTGAAGTATGCTTGAAGTTCGTGACTCGATTTAGCAAGTAGGAAGTGCATATGAAGTGATTTAGTGCCGAAGGCCGAACAGAGAAGGATCAAAAGAAGATGGAGAAGTAGTTTTGAGGCAAGCTAGTTTGTATTTTTGATCTTTTGTCTCAAAACTATACATGAATTTTTACTTTGATCGTGACCCGGGCGACGAAGAAAGACGATGGAAAGAAGGAGAGTGGAGGAAAAAAACCCAAGGAGAAACTAACAAGATAGATTTGTGTATCAGAAGCGAAAAGTGAATGGGCGGGGAGAGAGGGAAGACCCAAAAATGAATGGGCGGGGATTTCTATGTTGATGGGATGTGGTGAAGACCCAAAAATCACGCGGAGACAGTGGAAGAAAGAATGATCAAATGTGAAAGGAGATTCTTTGAATTCTTTATGGGTGTTGTTAGTAACAAACGTGGAAAAATAAATATAGAACACAACGATTTACATGATTCGATCACAAGGTGATCTACGTACACGGGCAAGGCGAGGCGAGGCGAGGCAAGACAATATTCTACTATAATCAAAGATAGTATAATTTTCAAAAGTCGAAAAACGACTTAATAAAACCTCACAGCTCATAAATTTCTCTCAAAACGAAAATCTCTCCTAATCAATGAAAAAACTTAGTCGCAGTATAAATAAGGCTCTCCAAACAATTTTCTCAGGGGTGTAGCTCCCGAAACCCTCAAGATATTTGTTTGCTTGCTCCTGCTTGGGCGGACCGCCATAGAAATTTGTTCGCTCGCTCCGGATTGGGTCGATAGGCCCAATCCTCCGCATCATGAACTAAATCTCAATTTTTTCTTTATTTTTGGGTCGTACAAAAAATATATTGGGTCGAGTAATGAATCAGATCGAGTACATAAAATTCAAGACATATTTAACAACGGGCGTAAATTTTCTAGATGCCACCGAGTCTATGTACGTGATTAAAGAGGGTCAAATGATGGAACGAATCTCAGTTTGGGTCCACCTCTATAATTTCTTGACTTTGCATCCATTTGTTGCGTTGACTGACTTGGGCTTCTCTATAAGAACTAGGCGACTTCCAAATCTCCAATCAAACAAGTATCGTCCCATCTCTTCTCAATCTTTTTCATATTGCGCCTCTCCTCCATGCACGCCAAGCAACTCTTTACCAATTTCTATTTGCCCAAAGACAAGCAGAGGCGCGATTAATGGCTCTCAGCTCCATGAATACCTGTCAAGGGTTGCTACTTATTCTTGTTCTATTTCTGGAGATGACTAACAATGCCAAGCCGAGTAAGCAGCAATGCGTTGCTTCATCCTGTGGTGACATTCGCAATATAAGCCACCCGTTTCGATTAAAGAGTGATCTAAAAGGATGCGATAACTCCCTTTTAGAGCTAGCTTGTGAAGATAACCACACTGTTTGGTACTTCTCTGATAGCCGATTTTATGTGCAGTCTATCAATTATTCCACTAGACAATTTAGATTGGTCGACGATAGGTTGCAAAAGGATAATTGCTCGTCTCTCCCTCATAATTCAGTGCTGGGGTATAAGAACAATAGCACTACCTTTAACGAAAGTACATTGGTCGTTGTGAACTGCTCAAAGCCAGTTAGTTCTCCGTTTTACATCGCTACCAATCCATGCATTGAGGGGTCATACTCTTCCAACATGTCATTGAATTGGAACTTGCATGCTTTGCTCAATCCAAAAGCATCGGATGTTAGGGATTTTTGCAACATTAGCAGGTGGACATGGACATATTATTTTGGGGTTGGAGAACACATTAACAGTAGCTCCTACAACTACAAGCTAATCCATAGCATCATGGCCGATGGATTTTTTCTCCCCTTCGTATTAATCATGTCTTATTTTTTTTCTCTTTGGGCAAAGAGAAATTAGTAAAGAATTGCTGAGTATGTGTGGAGGGTGCACAATATAAAAAGATTTAAAAAAGATTGGATGATCCTTGTTTGATTGTCAGTCAACGTAACAAATGCACGCAAAGTCAAGAAATTGAAGAGGCGGACCCAAACTGAAGTTTCATTATCAGCGGAGTTGTGTCCAATCCTAATTGAGAAAACTCAAAAAGATCTTTTTTTCTCGTTTGATCTTTCTTCATCCTCTGTTTTTCGAGCAGCATTAATCAGGTCTTCTGTTTTTCGATGAGCATTACCTAGACCCTAAGAAGATCCTCAGTAAGGCAGAGTATGCATGGAATGAGTTCATAAGACTAAAAAAGAAGCTTGAAGGGAAGAGAAATAAGTAGAGAAAAGAACAATGGTTCTGGAGGAGACCTAGGAGAAACCGGTCGGCGATCGAAATGAAAAGAAAGACTTGACCTGGGAATTGGATGTTTCCACCTAGCCCCCACCGCCCCCATCCTCATTATCTCTTTTGTTGAATGATGTTGCTGTTGTAGTTGTTTTTTTCTTATGGAATGAAATACTCTCTGGTCAAAAAAGAAAAAAATCTAGGTGTGACGATTCTTGCTAATTGATTTATGTTTCTGCCTATCCGGAGCAAAACAAGGAGTGCTAAAATTTCTCTATGAGTTTTTTGAGTGAGAGATTATGAGATAAAACTGTGTGTTTTGCTTACGAACGAAAAACACTTGAGTGACTTAATATTTTTAAACTATGTATTTTTCAGATCTATAGTGGATATTTTTGGCAGCCAGCTATTATGGTAGAGTTGGTATTGACACTCAAACTGAAGCGTGTAAATCTCCGATTTCTTTTATTGTTTGTCGTTGATTCTATGATAATATATACTTGTTGCATTACACAGCAGCGTGGCTTGGCACGACGGATGCACCCGGCTTGGTGAGCTTGGGTATGGCCTCTCCAGTCAAACAAGGATCATCCCATCTTTTTTGGATCTTTCTATGGTTGAGCTTGGGTATGGCCTCTCCATCTACAATCAATTCTTTCAGCGTTTTGCACTCATACGACTACGAAGGTCTTTGGCCGGGTTCTGGTCGGATTCAGCTGAGTAAATGGGTCCCTCTTCAATCTCTAGCCTAGGATTTAAATTAAAAGGACTTGGGCCTCTCAATTTAGAAATGCAATTTATTGATGAATTTGTTTGAACTTATTGTCGAGTCGTACTATTCATTATTTATTTTATAAATCATTAAACAAAGCTTTGTAAAAAATTTTAAATTTGAAATCCACTTAGTTAAGATCCATGTTTGAGTGGTGTTAAAACAGTCCCACCTGAAAAAAGTGGTGTGGTGTAGAGCAATTAATATATTTTAATTGCCTCATAACACATTGCCTTAAGCTTTTGAGTGAATGTGAGTTCAACTTGATGGATATATTGACATACTCGAACTTGGCTCCTTGCGAAGGTTTCGGGCCTTTACTGCGCACTCCCCAATGAATGGTATCAAAGCCAATGATTGATTAGTGCTCCATCCCCAATCTGTTCGGTGTAGAAGCATACTAGAATTAAGTTTTTGTGTGAAAGTCGGTTTAACTGAATATGTTGAAGGGCTTGGACTTGGCTCCCTCTCGGCAATCTCCTCAGGTGAAGGTGTTGGCTTTTGCTACACGCTCCGGACACTCATAAACCTGTTTCCCTTCCTTTTGCATGCTTGATTTGTTTATTTACGCCTTTCTTAATATGCTTGGTGTTTGGAGAATGTATTCTCTGGCTTTGCTCTATGTAAATTTTAACTAATCCGGTAAAGTCACGTTTTAACGAAATCACTTTCTTGCTTTCTATACGAGTTTCTACGGGATGGGTTCCAAAACATGCGACAACACAAACAATTGAGATTGTCGCCCATGCTCACCGAACTATACTATTATTCACTGGACGCTATGATCTTCAAATCACTTTTGATTAATCACTTTAATCGTAATCTAACCAATTTCCTTGAAAAATGTTGGTAGGACCTCCACTATACACATGGTGTGGCTTCAAGCCTGCTTACACGTAATGTCGTGCCAAGTTAAGATTGCAATAGGTCAAATTCTGTTTGAAGGACATTTATATGCTACTTGCTAGTAAACCAAAGTGCAATATATTCGTAAATGGATAGCAGATTATATGCAGTTCTTCAATGCAATTACAGTCATGTCTAACATCGGATTGAATGGATAGCAAATTGTACGTAATACTTTTATCGCAATATGAGCGACACAAACATATATTTTATATACATGCTAATCTATGTGGAATACTCTCTGCAGCTCGTAGCAGCTCAACAACATTCATACTCGGATAATTTTAATCTATAAGTGCATGAGAATACACCTAGCAATGGACGACAACGTTGAAGAATTTCTATAAGCTCATAATAATTTTTCACCTATAAAATACTCTTACTCGGATATTCAAATAATGACAAAAAATTCAAGCACAAGCTAGGTGAAGGAGGATATGACTCCGTATGTAGAGAAATACTTAGAAATGGCAATGAAATTGTTATTAAGACTTTGAATAAACCAAAATTTCATAGCCAAGATTTCATGAGTGAAGTGGCCAGGAAGGATCCACAAGTTAATGTGATGCCTCTTGTGGATTTTTGCTTCCTTCCTAAACAATGTGAAAGCTATCCATAAATTAATTCACCACCGTATTATGCAAGTTAGGCTGCGTGTATAACAATCTCTGCATAATTTCCACTGATGGAACCTTTGATAGGTCCACACAAGTTACTTTTCTTGACTTGACTTTGTGTTACTTGTCGACTTGGAAATTTCAATGACAGATGATCCCCCAACTGACCTTTTCGATCATGCATAGTCCCTCGCCTTATTGAGCCTCCACCTCAATTACCAAGCTAAAACCTCCATTCTCGCATTCATCGCTTAGTGGAGAGATGATTAATTCTCTCGGTTCCATATTTATGTTCCGCGTGTTTTTGCTCATGTTACATGTTCTACTACTAGGGACAAGCTGTGGTGCGAAGAAGAACCACTTATGCGCCGCTTCATCTTGCGGCGAAGTCCGTAACATAAGCTATCCCTTTCGATTGAAAGAGGATCCAAAAAGCTGCGGCCACTCTAAATATGAGTTAGCTTGCGAAAATAACCGCACTATTCTATATCTAGATGCTGGTAGATATTATGTGAAGTGGATCCATTATGATCTCTATCGTGACAAAGATAACTTCGGAGGTAACATAAGGATGGTTGACGAGGGTCTGCAAAAAGGTAATTGCTCATCCCTCCCTCAGTACTCTTTGGCGGATTCCAACTTAAGTGGAGATGGTCGCTACTTTTTTTTATTTCGGAAGCCCAGTAGCCTTCGTGAGGTGCTCCCTGCCTGTTGCTTCTACTTGGTATGTTGATACCAAACCGTGCATCGAGGGAGCATACTCTGCCGACACGCCTCCTGATATTTCCCAAAAGAAGGAGTACTCATATGTTGTGCAAGAACCACAAGCAACGGACATCGAGGACTCTTGCACTGTAACCATGATGGCGATCGTATCGGACCATTTCTCGTGGGGGAAAAGGGATCAGTATTATCGTGCGAGGTCATCATACAAGGACCTCCACGACAAGATGGCTGAGGGATTCAATATAACTTATCGGAGTACGTCAAGGGGAATATCTTTTTTTTGCTTCATGGGTTTCAACTACCGCTCGATGTGCAGTTCCCATAACACCAGTAAGCGACTTTTACTTCATGCTTTTCTTTGCTTCTTCTTCTTCCTCCTCCTCCGCCTCCTTTTCTTAAATGCATGCTCTATGAAGAGATCATATCATAATTTACTTATCGAGTAATAGGGCAAGTTTCCATTAAATATCATCATATGGGGGATACACACATTGCGTCCCTAATTTCTTTAAATACCCAATACAAAAAATTGCCACATCACTGAAATAAAAAAGTTCAATTATATTTCCGAGTAGATTCGGCTCTTTTATTGTTCTACAACCCATGGAGCTTTTCTGGATTTGATTACTTTATATTTGCTTCGGGAAAAATGTTTGATTGGATAGTCGCTTGTGTCCCTTACATGGTTGTTCTTATTTTGCGGGAGAATAAATTGTGCATATGTTGGATGATGTTTGTAAATCAGAATTACACGCGAATGACCAGCGGACTTAATCATTTGGTACATCTAGGGGAACAATTAGCGAAATCGTCTTTCTTCGAAAAAAAAAGATCATGCTACGATAATATGAGTTTCCCGAGTAAAAGGAATAAAGTTGGACCTAGTCGTTTATATAGGAGAGTGAAACTCAGTCACTCTTCTTTAGTCTAGATTTCTCCACTTGCAACTTTCAATGAATAGAAGTCTGTCATTGCACTTTGTAGTGATTGTATGTTATCCTTGACTTGGTCATAGCTTTACCAGTAAAATTTTTATAATTTACCGCTGAAATGATAATTTTAGGTCTCCATTGATTGGTTGTAAATGTTTATTAATCATTTTCAGTCTTCTCGAACAAATTCTCTCGTTTTCTACAGATACTTCTATGGTGGCGATAGTTGCAAGATATGGACTTCCTTATCTCCCCTTTTTCTTAGGTATGACTAGTCCTCTTCTCCTTACAACTACGAAAATCTCAAACAGCGGTCTAACCCAAAAAAGAATAATTTTCTATATTACACTATGCTAATCCGTGTGACAAATTTCTCCACAGCCCACTTCCTCGCGGCAAAATTCATACTTGGAGCTCCATGTGTGTTGATATTTTTAGTTTATAAGTGGATGAGAAGGCACCGAGCAATGGATGAAAACATCGAAGGATTCCTACGAGCTCATAACAACTTTTTACCCATAAGGTACTCTTACTCGGACATCAAGAACATCACAAAAAATTTCAAACACAAATTAGGTGAAGGAGGATATGGCTCTGTGTACAAAGGAATACTTAGAAGCGGTAATGAAGTTGCTGTTAAGATTTTGAACAAACCAAAATCCAATGGCCAAGATTTTATAAGTGAAGTGGCTACTATCGGAAGGATCCACCATGTTAATGTGGTGGAACTTGTTGGGTTTTGCTTTAACAACTCTAAGCAAGCTCTTGTGTATGATTTCATGTCGAATGGATTTTTGGATAAGCACATTTTCTCGAAAGATGGCAACGATTCTCTTGATTATAAGCAAATATATGACATCTCTCTTGGTGTGGCTAGGGGGATAGGATATTTACATCGGGGATGTGAAATACAAATTTTACACTTTGATATCAAGCCTCACAATATTCTTCTAGATCAAAATTTCACCCCAAAAGTTTCTGACTTCGGGCTTGCAAGACTTTATCCCGTGGACCACGACATAGTGTCATTGACTGTTGCAAGAGGAACCTTGGGATATATGGCTCCTGAGCTATTCTACAAGGACATTGGTGGTGTCTCGTATAAAGCTGATGTCTATAGTTTTGGAATGTTGTTGATGGAAATGGCAAGTAGGAGGAAAAATGCTAAGGCAAATGTTGAGCATTCAAGTCAAGTTTATTTCCCTTTGTGGGTCTATGATCAATTCAGTAAAGAAAACGAGGTTGAAATGGAAGTACTAGAAGGGGAAAGGGAGATAACAAGGAAAATGGTAATAGTTGCCCTTTGGTGCATACAGTTAATCCCCGATGATCGGCCATCAATGAGCAGAGTCCTGAATATGCTTGAAGGAGATATTGATATATTGCAACTGCCTCCAAAACCGCTTTTGTATCCATCCGAGAAGCCGGTTGATGATATGGACACTGAAATAGAACTTGAATCATTCTCAACCACATCAAGTGCTTCAACAATTTCCGAAGGATATCGATTTCATAATAGCAATGAAATTATAGAATCATGCATTGTATGATTTTCTTTTCTCCATGTTTGAATGTATGTAACATAAACGTAGCTCCATCAGGAGCATAATTGACCATGTAATTCGTGAAAGTATATGATTTTGGCGTTTGTTACATCCTATGTTTTGCAGAAGAGCTGCCTCATGGCTCTGTTTACATTTCTTGTTTCCTGAGTGCTCCTGATATGACCGACCAAGCTCGACTTGTATGGAGCAATGAGTCTCTCTCTCTCCTCTCCACCGTCCAATATCAAGCTCTCCTCTTCCCGCCAAAACCTCTCATTTTCCCCCCTCTTTAGGGGCATGGGTAATAAATGGGATTTGGTTTCTTGGAGTTCCATGATCTCTTGCTATTACAATAACCACATCGCATTTGAAGCAGTCGATACTTCGACCAAAAAAAAAAAGCAGTTGTACTGTCGTTCATATGCTTGAAGATGATTCTTTTCCCTCTGGCTTGTTCGGTTCCGAAGGATGCATCAATGGGTGACAAGAGTTTCAGGGTTATAATCAAAGGGGGCTCTCTTGATTCTGATGTGTTTTGGGTGTGCATTAATTGACACGTTTGCAAAGGGTAGGGCTGATTTGGTTTCAGCTCGTGAGTTGTTTGATAAAATTCCTAAGAGGAATGTGGTTGCATGGATAGTTGCAAGATATACTCAGTTGGGTTGTCCAAAGAAACCTGTTGATTTGTTTTTGGATATGCTGGTGAGCGGGCCTATGCCAGATAGATTTACACTTATAGTTGTTTTGTCAGCATGTTCGGGGTTGGAGCTACTATCCCTTCGGGTGCAATTGCATTCCTGGATTATATGGTCAGAATTGGCTTCAGATGTCTGTGTTGGATGCAACTTGGTGGACATGTACGTGAAGTGTGTAGCTAGTGGATCGCTTCATGATTTGAGAAAGGTGTTTGATCGGCTGCAAGATCGTAACGTAATGTCTTGGACACTGATAATCAAGGGATATGTGCAGACTGGAGAGAACGAGGAAACCATCAAACTCTCTTATGGGAAATAATAAAAGATCCAGTGAGGCCACACCATTTCAAAAGGCATGTGGAAGTATTTGTGATAATAGATATGGGCATACAAATATAAGCAGTAGCTGTAAAATTGTGCTTTGCATTTGATACCTGTGTGGGTAATTCTATCATTAGCATGTATTCCCAGTCGGGCCACATGGAAGATGCTCAGAGAGCTATGGATGCACCATTTGAAAAGAATTCGATTTCTTATAATACCTTTGTGGATGCCTATTCCAAAAGTTTGGAGTTTGATGAAGCCTTTGAACTACTACATGAGATTGAGGAGAGAGGAATTGGACAGGTGCTTTTACATTTGCCAGCCTTTTCGATGCCCGTATCGGCGCTATGGGTAAGGGGGAGCAAATCAGGGCTCGATTCAAAATCAGTGCATTTTCAATGGTTTGATCTCTATGTATTCCAGGTGTGGAAACAAAGAAGCTGCTTTTGGAGTTTTCTGGGAGACGAGAGAAATATTTTAAAACTTGGACTTCAATGGTCACTGGTTTTGCAAAACATGGATTTGCTTGAGGCCGATGTGAGGCCAACTGAGATCACCTATGTTGCTGTTTTATCCATTACTCAGCCCAGGCTCAGGATACAGCATAAGCCCTATCCGGAAGAACCCTTATCTGTTGAACCGAAGCAAAATAGCAAGATCAACTACTTAGTTCTATAAAAAACCTATGTTTATCTAAACAAGCAATGTCGTGTCAAAAACTTTTAAATGGAACAAGATCTTGATCATCTTTAGTGAGTCCCAGAGTGTCAGTAACATAATTAATATTGTCCAGAGTCAAAGACTTGCATCTGTAATATGCCATCTCACAGTATCTCTTCTCGTCTGGTTAGTCCGTGTATCTCAATGTGAGACTCAAGGACTCAGCATATAAATACATAAAACTTTTACATAGAACATGGAAATGTGAAGATACAAACAATCACCTTGCCTTTCTGCTTTTGAGAGCAGTATAGGGCAGGCCGATTGCAAATATAATGGCAAGCAATCCATCTGTATAGAGCCATTGGAATTGATACTTCTCTAGAGCCGGGTTTTCAGTTTTAGGGATATCGAATTTCCTGATTAAACCATGTTGAAGAGGCACTTGTGAGGATTAAATAACCACCAATTCATTTAGCTCTGTTCCCACACTGGCCTTTTCTGAGTCGCGTGTAAGGTTTATAGTACCTTGAAGGCCTCCTGATTGAATAGGAAAGCAATCAACATGCCAAAGAATTGCCCTGCGATCCTATTGAAGAATCTCGTAATGATTGTGCAAGCATTCAATATGGTGAGAAGAAATAGCAGCGACGCCGTCCAGACACAAACCATACAAAGAATGTGGTACCGTAAATTGGCCATATATGTGTTCTTATTCATGACACCAATGTAAGCTCTACAAGACCATAAGAAAACTTTCATTCCTTACCACCCAGCCCATGCCAAATACAACTCTCTCCCCAAGTCCAACCTTCCATTGGCAAAATTGTACAGATTACTGTACATTATAAGAGTTAGTTCCACGACCCCTAAGATCAAAATAGGCTGGCCACGGAAAATCAAGTAGATAATCCTGCATATAGCAGTTGCAGTCAACATTTCAACTGTGATTAAACTGCCATCAAACATTCAAATGTAACATAAGTTTATGATCAGCGAGACAAGATCAAGAAAACAAATGGTCAAAAAAAGTAATTGACGAAGGAATTCCAACACTCTCCTTGGTGAATTGTAGTTTCAATAATGAGCGCCAGAGTCGACGACTCACTGGTGTCTCAACTTAGTTGCTCCCCAAAGGCTATAACAGGAAGAGAAGAAGCAAAGAAGATACATGCTGTTGGGGCTAAACCTGAACATAAAGGATCAAAACCACCATCAACAAAAAAATCTAGAAATGCATTAATTCCAAGGAAACGATCTAATTACTCAGATGGCATTGCAGAAGCAAAATCAATCAAGAAAAACATATCTCGTGCATAGACACAACATGGTGTACGCATTCTTGAGATTCAATAGCAACATTGTTGAGGAAGATCTCTCTCTCTCTCTCTCTCTCTCTCTCTCTCTCTCTCTCTCTCTCTCTCTCAGGTACAAGAGATTAAGACATCAAAATGGAATGAAATTGCTGCCGAAAGCTAACTTGGGAATGTCTCGATGCTGTAAATGGCAAAGCGTGTCCGTCTGTACTAGGAGATGTACTGATTGATACATAGATTAGTATCATCTTATTCGCTATTGTCAGATTTGATGCACCACTAATTGCAAGCGCTGATGGGCAAAAGTACAAAACCACCCTGACGCAGGAAGAGATTCGCCAGTAGAAACTCCAAACCAAGTGAGGCGAGTGACAGAATTTCTATCTAAACAACGTTAAATAACATGAACAACTTCAGAGAAAGTAAAGACGGTTTGAATCCAAGTGGTTCAAGCTTCGAGCCACTGAAGTCGATGGTTGAAAAGGTCCCCTGAAGTCTGCATCCTGGTGTCAACCTGCGATAAGGTTTGGAACTTGCGAATTCGGCATATATGTGCACCCTCTAATGCAGCATTTGTTGTCATTGCTTGTGCTTCCATTGAAGGACGAGCAAGATTACCACAGGGCACGAGACGTGGAGGTAGCTTGTCAGATTCAGCCCTGCTCGTCATCATTTTCAACAACAAGAGTGAGCACGAGTCGGCTTCACAGCTTGAAGTTGAAGTTATGGTGTTCGATTAGAATGCGCACCATGACTCATGGTGTTTCCGGCAATGTGTTTTATAAGTGGTAGCAACTATGATCATCCCAACATACAATTCCTATCAGAAGAATATTCAGGTCCTCTGAAGCGAGAGTTAACAAGGTAAACAAAGTTACGCCGCACCTCATGCCATAAGCCAACAAAGCAATTTGCACTCTTGGACGATGCATGTATTTAAACTAGTGCAGATAAAAGAATTTGCAAAGTTAAATAATGTGCACAAGCAGGAAATTTGAATTAAGAATCCTACATAGCAGGTAAGTAGATTTTAGATTGAGATGAATAGTTAAGCTAATCACCAGAGTAGGTACCATGTTCAACGCAATGGACCAAAAAAAAATTCTCACAGAAACAAGATCCGGAAACATCACAAGAATCAAGTTTCTTGACGGTTTGTATAGTTCATCACGCTCACTGGAGAATAATCCTGATGAGAAAGACCATTCGTTGTGACAGCCTGACAGGAGGCTGCATAGCTGTTCTCTTCCAGTTGCAACCATTTGTTGCTCTGCAGCACCATGAAAGGAGGGCGAGAACAACTGAAACCTCACATAACGAAGAGTTCAAACTATGACAACCAGACTTGTCCTGTGGACCGCCAAAATTCATAGGCTGAACTTCAAGGTCTTTATAAGCCGACTTCCAGAAGCAAACAGTCATAAACAGATGGCCTCACTTTGAAGAGCACTTGACAAGCCCCGATTTTTCCAGTCATTCTTGAGAGCGTCAACTAGCTTTCGTTTTTCTCTTGCTCGGGAAGTTGACCCAAGTATACAGAAACCCGGATGCTATGAAGGATAGAAGTTATGCATTTGAACTGCGAAGTTCTATAGTAATGAAGTTATGAGATCCTTACCAGGCATCGGAGGAAGATTCATGGCTTGATGCGGGAGCTCAGGCAATCGGTGGAGCCAGAGGATCTGTCGTTTCAACGCTAGCCTTAGGTAGTAATTTCGGAAAAAGTCCTGATTCAATTCTTCCAATCTGTCCCAAACTGGAATTCGAAGGACAAGTTCGGAATGTTCATATACAGATACAACGGATGGAAGAAACCGCAGGTAAACAGGACCGAATCTAGTTACTCTCGTGAACGATTGTAGCATCCCCGAAATCGAAGCACGAACCAGGCTAGGCTTTTTAGCGCCATTGTTAAATTTTCTTGCCAGGTCATCCAAATCAATTATTTTAGAATACTCAACTGGACTAGTTCTCATCATTAATCATTGTTCAGAACAAAAAGACGATCTCTCACCCATATGTGTGATCCGGCAGTCCATCCCGTCATGAATTTCTAGGTTGCGGACTGTTTCGCCACGATCGATGTACAGCTGAATGCATTTCTCTATCGAATTGCGGGCCTGCAAGTAGACTCTGGAATTAAAAACGCAACTCCATTAAATACCTTTTTAATCGAGGAAACTTGGCGATCTTGCTGCAATGTAATGTGATATTAATTCGAAATATGATAACTTGTGCCTCACTCTGTTGCTAACTTCAATCGCAAGTTCTGTGCAGCTTTCCGTCGACCGAGCTTCTGGATCCACGTCCGCCATGATTCTATTATCAAATCCACTTTTTGCAATCAAATATAACAACAATAAAAATTCAAATAATCCAATATGATCATATATGATACCTGTTGAACCAAGAACTTGCAAGCCCACCATGACACACCGCTACATACAGTAGGACCAGGCTTATTACAGTTGGGTGGGCCGGCCTTTCTCACGTAAGAGCGCCGCCCAAACTTTGCCGATTTGCCTTTTCAAGCTTAGGTGGGCGTGTTTGGACTTAGAGCAAGCCATCCAACTGTTAATCACCTCTACCTGTGAACGATTTAAAATATTTTAACACTCGGCACTCTTTTCGCTCGCAATAGAAAGGGATCAACAATTAAGATGTGGTGTTTTTAGAAAGTATGCATGTGATTTAAAAGTGTGATTTTATTTAGAATTTAAAATCTTTTCAATTAAAACTAAGAATTTTATCCACGCTAGTTGGCAATGTGGCAAAGTTTGCTAGTGTATTGCCTTTTCTTTTTCTGCTTGGAGGTTATCGTGGCATTTTATTGATTGCAAAAACTTAATTATATAATTAAATTCTATATATTTGACGGACTTTAAGGTTAGATAGACGCCATGGTGATGCTTTGCTAGTAATAAAATCAGTGATCCATATGGAAATTTATGGCAGAATTGGAAAAACTTTCTGATGTATTATTTTTTTTCTTTTTCTTGTTTGAGATTTTTGGTGTTCGATTCCAAGTGTTGGGCTAAGTGTAAAAGAGGCCCTCCGTGTCAATTCTCCATTTTCTAGTCGGGAATGGAATCTTTACTTGAGATTTTTCAAATTCATGTTATTGTTTTGTTAAGCTTTTTAATTTGATGGGTAATCTTTCATATTTACAAACTATGCCAACTAGTGTGGATACAAAGTTCAGGTTCAATCGAAAATATTTTAAATTCTAAATGAAATCGGATTTTTAAAATTCAAATGCACACGTTCTAGAAACACCACATCTTTATTGTTGATCCCCATCTATTTATCATAACTAAACAAAGATTTTAATATCATTATCAAATTATGAGATAATAACTGCAATAATTTAATTACTCATCAATCGGTGATTTAAGTGGAGGGTCGTGGCGGTGGGATGCTGCGCTAGCCCCCCTCGAAGACTAGTCGGGCATCACCGTTGGTTTGAGCCCTAGCTCGCCGGCCGCGCGGTCACCTCGGTTATGAAAAAAAAATTGCAATAATTTAATTAAATAATAAGTCATAGATATCACAATAATTAGATGATGTGTTACAATTTTTTTTTGGTCGCTAGATGGTGTATTGCTAGATTATACTAAAATTGCTAGAAAATACATATACTATGATAAAATAAATTGTGATCAAATTAAGTGTAGACATTCATACAGTACCAAAATCATATATGATCTAATTATAATAATTAAATAACAACTTTAATGTAATCAAACCATTGATAATATTATTATTGAATTATAATAATGATTAGATCTTCTATATTGTCTATAGTTATATCATTATTCAATTATTATTGATGTTAAGATAATGATTATACTAGATTTCTTACTACTATACTAGCTATTTACTATTATAAATTAAAATATAATAATCATTTATAAATTGTCAGATCTTTTCATCTTCGGTTTTTAAAAACTATGACGATAAAACAAATTAAGCTCCAATCGAAAGTGTTATGAGAATTCTTTACCATCCCTAACTTATTTTCCATGGTATAATGGTAAACAAAACGATAGGATGGTCTTGAAATTATACTCCAATCTCTACAAAACCAAACTACGGGTAGTTATTTTATTCTTATTCCTACTCTACTCTATATATTCTCATGGATGGCTACTCCATTCGTGTCTTATTTGGTCTATCGGTACCATGCTTGTCAATATTATATTTGGTCTCCAAGACATCCAATGTGTTTGAGATTTGTGTAAGATCGAAAAGTTTTGTATAGACGATCTGACAGAGCATTGGGAATCCTTCCTCAGCACCTTCTTTCATCATCCTCACACCTTTTCCTTGCAGTTTTGATTTAGAGGCAAGTCCTAAAACTTATCACCGTAATGAACTTGAGTTCTAAAACTTTCATTTCGTGGATTTAAGTCTTAAAGCCTTTAACTTTGATGCAATTGAGGCCTTCTACTTAGCTCATAAGTTTTAAGAGGTGGAAATGCAACATGGTCTTTTTCTTATTCAAATCTTACGCGGCCGTCAATTAAAAAATATACCTCATAAATTACGGAGTGCTCGTACTTTTTACCGTCATTTCTTGGCCCGACTACTTCTCATATCGATTAACAATTTCAATTTGTCAATGAGCTGGGAGGAGAATATATCTTTTCAAAGGCCACTCGAGAATTTATCCAAAGATGACGGAACAATATGCTTGGCGAAACGATAAACAATTGTTGCAAACTAACCGTCTTAGCCATGGTTTGTATATGATATTTGATGTTTAACATAAATCTTATGGCGAGCTCATGTGAATTATTGCTTAATAATCAAAACATGGCCTTATTTACTAGATGGGAAGGGTTTTGAGGAAAACGAATCAGTTTACGAGAACCAGCGTACGTGATGAGTCCTGTTCTCATCATTTTTCAATATCCTCTTCGCTTCTCCATTTGCGCGGCCACGTGGTTCAATTACAAAGAGACGTAGCAAAACATCCTTAAAGTCTATAGTGGCGGTGGTCATTGTCAAAAGGTGAGGGTTCAAGAAGTCATTTCGCCTCGTTAAAGAAACGCAATACACCCGGGCACGTCGGCTTCATCCTTCGTGGCAAGACGAAAAGTAAAGCCGAAACATGTCTTCAAAGTTATCTGCAAATGACAATGCTACATCGCTGGACACAAATCATAAAATGTTTGGCCTTCACTAGATACTGACTTCCATATGGAGTTCTTTTAATCAGTTTGGGACTTTGCCTACTCAAAATGTCATCAGAATGAGGGTGGGAAAGAGAGTAAATGTTATTTTTTCCTGATATCAGGGCATGAGATGTCCCTGTTCAAAATCTGAACGGTATTGATATTTTGTTTTTGGCTTCTATTTCCATTTTAAATTAATAAAAGAATTTTCTATATCACCTATTCACCTCTCTTTAGGTGATTTTTGCTAGCCTTCTCAATCTACACACAATCCCTCTGTTCTAATACCATTCCAATGGCGAGGAGATTAATTCTTTTGAAGTGTTCACTTAAGAGGGTGTCACTAGTGATGGTTTCCTGGTTACGCAGATTTTGAATTCAACTTCATCTTTTTCGGTCATGCATTGGCTCCGGGAAAAGAACCAATTGCCATTCTAAGGCAATAATAGGGCATGAGATCCCTGAACGCGAGAAAAATCCAGAGGCTGCAAACAATTCATGTACATGCGATGTCCTCTCTTCTGTGTGTTGTGGTCTGATCGAATCAAAGGATGCCTACGATTATTTGCGTAATCACGTGCTTTCCCGGACTTGCGTAATCTTTGCTACTCGTAAGTTCTTGAAGGTGAAAAATTGAGTGGAGCATTAATGCTCTTGCTTGTTAGATAAAACCACTGGTTTTTTCTTTTCAGTAGAGATAACCGTTAAAAATGACAAAACTCTCTCCTCCTTGTCTGCAATGGTTTTTTATATGTTTTCATCACCCGAATATATTAAAATCACGATACAATAAATTGTAGAACTGTGACTATCGCAGACCGAGAAGATGAAATTGAAATTTGATTCAATATGTAGACGAAGGTTAAACGGACCATGCATAAATTTGAGAACCTAACCATTGCAATTAGTAGCTGCTCCACTTGACTGAAGATGAAGAGCCGCATCAAAATGTTGTCCATATCCTCATCTCCTCCACTCAGCATAAAGTTATCTCCGAAAAATCCAATCGCACTAAAAAGCTTATTGTCTTTCTTCTCCTGTTGCGATCAAACATAACAGATCCTTTATTTGGTCCCAAACACGAAAGAGAGAGCAAAGATAAAAAGACAAAGGAGAAGGTGACAGATCATTAATAAAGTAAATGGGGTCGACCTGCTTTTGTTGATTAAGGGGTTCAATGAACTCAAAAAGTTTCAGAAGCTAGAAAAAACAGGGAAGCTCCACTAATTTCAAACGTCTTTGCTTCCCTTTCTGTAATAGTATTTTCAAGATCCTGAAGCTGAAGATTTTTTGGGTCCAATGTGGCTTTGTCAAGCAGAGCTTGCTTGATTGTAAGCATTGAGACTTGGGATTGAGTTGTGTCGCCCATCAAACCGCACTGATTATTTACACGGTATGCCAATTGAATGGCCGAGCTTCAGCAGGTTGTCTCTTGCGTCACAGGCACAATGCTTCTAGCGATAAACACCCATAAATTGTGATGAACATCTTTTTATTTCGGGTAAATCAATATAAAGTCAATGAGAAGAACAAGTTTCCTAATTCATAAAATGTTTGGTTGATACTAGATATTAACTTTCATTTGGAGATAAGAGTTCTTTTAATCAGTTTGGGACTTTGCCTATTCAAAATGTCATCAGAATTAGGGTGGACAAGAGATCAAATATTATTTATTCCTGATATCTACACACAATCTGTTCTACTACGATTCTAATGATGAGAAGATTATTCTTTGGAAGTGTTCCCTTCAGAGGGTGTTACTAACTCCTGGTAATGCAGATTTTGACCTCAATCGGTCACGCATTGACTCTGAAAAGAACAACTACCGTTCTTAGGCAATAGGACATGAGATGCCTGAACACGAGAAAGTCCAGGGGCTACAAAATAATTCATGTACAGGTGATGTCCATTCCTCTCTCTGTTGCGGTCTTGTCGAATCAAAGGATGTCTACAATTATTCGGGTCATCATGTGCTTCACGGCATTACATGTTCTTTGCCAGGGCAAGCAATTTCTCGAAGTTGGAAAAGTGAACGAAGCAACAATTTCGTTGCTCGTTAGATAAATCCACTAATTTGCTTTTTTTGGGTAAAAATAAATGTTGAGAATGGAAAAAATTATCCTTATTGTCTGTAATGATTTCTCGTCGTGTTTTCAATACTCGAATAGAATAAAATCATGATGTCATAATCTGCGGATGGTATGGCAGGTATTTTTTTTTGCACTGTCTATAGACTCATGATTTAAGAGCCTAAATATTGGAATTATGAGTCGAGAAACATTCTTTTCAGGATCTTGAACCTGAAGATTTATTGGTTCCAACATGGCTTTCTGAAGCAGAGCTGTAACTATTTCAGACGAGATTCAATGTGCAGAAGAAGGTTGAACGGACCATGAATAAATTTGCAATTTTTTTTTCAATCTCGAGATTCAACACTGGCTGGTATGGGCAGGTAATTAAGAAACTAACCATCGCAATTAGTAGCTGCTCCACTTGACTGAAGATGAAGAGGCACATCAAGATGTTGTTCATGTCCTCATCTCCTCCACTCAACTTAAATTTATCTACGAATAATCCAATCGCACTAAAAAGCTTATTGTCTTTCTTCCCCCGTTGCGATCAAACATAACAGATCCTTTATTTGGTCCCAAACACGAAAGAGAGAGCAAAGATAAAAAGACAGAGGCAAAGGTGATAGATCATTAATAAAGTAAATGGGGTCGACCTGCTTTTGTTGATTAAGGGGCTTAGTGAACTCAAAAAGTTTCAGGAAGCTAGAAAAAACAGGGAAGCTCCCCTAATTTCAAACGTCTCTGCTTCCCTTTCTGTAATATTCTTTTCAAGATCCTGAAGCTGAATAGTTTTTGGGTCCAATGTGGCTTTGTCAAGCAGAGCTTGCCTGATTGTAAGCATTGAGACTTGGGATTCACTTGTATCAGCCCATTGAACCACATTGATTATTTACATGTTATGCATATCTGTTGCGAAAATAAGCAATTGAACAATAAAATAGACTAAACAATAAAATAAATTGAACAGCATATTTATGTGGTTCGGTCGTAGTGACTTATGTCTACAGGAAAAAAAGCAAAGAATTCTACAATAAATCAAGTGACACAGCGGATATTACAACCACACTCCTAGTCACTTAAACACTCTTAGTGTTTTCCAACCCCCAATTATACCAAATAACGCACACAGTGTTTAGCCCACAATTTCTCACGAAATAATTTCTCAATCTCATGAAAGAATTATACACAAATTCTTAACACAAGAATTTAATTGGCTTTAACACACTCGGATATCTTCATGGTGTAATTTACAAGCATAAGCTACTGTTTGATACTTTTCGCAAAGAACATCCACTTCTTATATATAGGCAAGAATTAGATCCAAAATAGAAACCCTATTTTAGGAAACATTCTCAAACTAGGAAATCATCCAACTAGGAAATCTTGAATTAGAAAACTTTCCTAATTCATCAATTGCTTGGTTTATACTAGATAGTAACTTTTATTTCTTTTTCTTTTTTTTGGAGATAAAGAGTTCTTTTAATCAGTTTGGGACTTTGCCTATTCAAAATGGCGTCAGAATGAGGGTGGAAAAGAGAGCAATTGTTATTTATTCCTGATATCTACACATAATCCGTCTGTTCTAATACGATTCTAATGATGAGAAGATTAATTCTTTGGAAGTGTTCACTTAAGAGGGTGTTACTAACTCCTGGTAATGCAGATTTTGGCCGCAATTTCACTTTTTCGGTCACGCATTGAGTCTGAAAAGAACAATCACCGTTCTAAGACAATAGGACATGAGATGCCTAAACAAGAGAAAAGTCCAGGGCCTACAAAACAATTCATGTACAGGTGATGGTCACTGTGACATCCCGAATTTCGGCCCATTTTTTTTGGGATTTATAAAACGCATAATTTGTCAGTGTGCTTATAGTAAAATCTCGCCCGGGAGCTGATCACTCCCGGTTATCATTTTAAATTAGAGATTTCGCTAGAATCGCACTCGATCAAATTTGGCCGTTATTTGGACCTCGGACTTGGCAGTCGATTTTCGGGAGTGTCGGAACGAAATAAATTGGATGGTGTCGATATTAATGTGGCCAGTATCAAGATTTTCAGGAATAATGGAAAAAGGGGGAGTTTTGACCAGGTGTGAATTTGGACTAGTAGACCTCCCTCGTTATAGTTTGGTTTAATTAATTTGGCCTTTGTCCCTTTTTATGTGCGAGGCCTTTTATGGACCGGTAGACCATTTTCGGATTTGAATTTGGACCCTCGATTTGCGTTTAATATTTGAATTAGTATAAATTTTCTTATTTCTCTCTCTCTCTCTCTCTCTCTCTCTCTCTCTCTCTCTCTCTCTGCCGCGTCTGCGCACGTCTGCCCATAAAGCAGATGTCCCCTCCCCTAATTCTCGCTCACGTCTCCTCCTTCTCTCTCTTCTTTTCTTTTCTTTTCTTTTTTTTCTTTTCTCCCTCTTCCCTTCCTCTTCTCCTTCGTCTCTTCTGCCCCCGACCCCTGCTTCTGCTTCCCACGCCCGAGCCCCGTCCGTCCCGCGCCTCGCCCCTACCCGCGTCGCCGCCGTTCGTCGGGCCACCGCGAGCCGCTCGGCCGCCGCCTCCGCCCTGTCGCCGCCGCCACAGCAGTCCCTCTTTCTCTCTCTCCTCTCCTCCTCCGCAGCTCCTCCCCGCCCGTCGCCGCCTCGAGCCCAGCTCGCAGCCGCAGCTCGCCGGACCGAGCTCGCCTCGAGCCCAGCTCGCTTGACCGCCGACCGCCCCGCCGTCTGCCTCGCGCCGCCGTAGCCCGACCGAGCTGCACCGTCGCCCCGTCGCCGTGCCGTGCCGCCCCCTCCCAGCCGCACCGCCTAGCTCGGCCTCGGCCGGACTGCCCCGGTCATGGCCGAGCCTCTGCTGCCCGTCGCCGTCGTCGGCCAGGTCGCCAGCCAGCCGGCCAGCTCGCCGGCCAGCTCGTCCAAGCTCGCCCAGCCCACCGACCAGCTGCTGCTTCCGTTCTGTTCAGCTGGCCGCCTGCCCCGCCGTTCCCGTCACTGTGCTTTTCCGGCCGGTCACTGTTCACCGCCGGCGAGCACTGTTCATTTCCGGCGAGTACTGTTCACCGAGTACTGTTCATTGAGTACTGTTCATCCGGCCCGTTTTAAGCGTAGGACACCCGGTGAGTTTGACCCTAAACCCTAATTAGGCTAATTTACATTTCTAGACGGGTTTAGGGGTTAATTAGGTTAAATTAGGGGTTAAATTGTGGAAATTATTAAGGGCCGATGTCGTGGCTGATTTGGTGGTGTAGCGGGATCGTTTTACCGAGGATTAATGGCCCGAGAGGTGCGAAACATGGGCTGGACAGAATCGGTACGGAAAGGTTCCATTTTGGTAAAGTTCGGACTTAGGACTTGGATTCTAGTGCGCGCCCTATTTAGTGTTTTGGTGGCTGATTTAAATGATGGCGTGGGAAGTTTAATGGAACATTTTAAGGTCGTTGAATGGCCCGGCGCGATCGATTTAGTAGTTGTCCACTTTTGAGATTAGTTGGACAAGGCGCGTATAATTTGAGGCTTGGGGCGTAAGTGCCGGAAATGATGGCTTGACCAAACTAGTGGTTGGATTGTCCCTACATATGAGTGATTTGTAGCGTCGTGACGCATGTCTAATGCCTTGAGGAAGGGAGTAACTTGATGGACCTCGATTTATGTGGATTCGTGATGGGCTAGTTGTGTGATCTATGCTTGTGAATTGTGTACGGTGCATAAGTGCTTGAATTGATTTCATGGTCATGCTAGTATTTTGGCTGGGCATATTGAAATGTGAATTGAGCTTATTGCGTGGTAAATTGAATAGTGGCTGTCCGCTTTGGGACTTCGGTGGATTAGAAAACGGTAAGTTGGAGATTAGACTGGGTGATTGCCGGGTGTGCCCGGGTTGATGGATTATGTTGATTGTTGCTTGTTGAGGCCCAATTGGGGCGTTGCCATGCCACATATTCGTGTGATCGACTTAAAGCTGTGTGTGAATTACATGCCGTGGCTAAATTGACTTATTGAATTGATTGGGCATGTTTAAATGCGCATCTAATTGCCTTTTGATGATCATGTGCTCGTGAGGAATTGGGCATTCTTTGTGCAGAATATAACTGTGACCGACGGGTCGGGCCTACGGGTCGAGTGTGATTGTGACCGACGGGTCAGGCCTTCGGGTCGATATATAACTGTGACCGACGGGTCAGGCCTACGGGTCGAGTGTGATTGTGACCGACGGGTCAGGCCTTCGGGTCGATATATAACTGTGACCGACGGGTCAGGCCTACGGGTCGAGTGTGATTGTGACCGACGGGTCAGGCCTTCGGGTCGATATATAACTGTGACCGACGGGTCAGGCCTACGGGTCGAGTGTGATTGTGACCGACGGGTCAGGCCTTCGGGTCGATATATAACTGTGACCGACGGGTCGGGCCTTCGGGTCGAATGATTGATGACCATTGGGTCATGGCCTTCGGGTCGAGTTAAATTGTGATGACCATTGGGTCATGGCCTTCGGGTCGATTTAATTGTCTATGAATGATAATGATATTGAATGCCTAACCTGCAGGGCGGTGATATAAACAATTTAGGCCGTGGGCCTTGGAATTTGTGGTTATTTAATGATACATTGCTTAGCGTGTTTAATTAACTTGTCAGGAGGTGCACGTTAGCCTAGTTTAGGTTTAGGGAATTACTCACTGAGATTATTCTCATTATTGTTTAAATCCCAATTTTTCAGACCCCCGGCCTTGAGGATGGCAGGAGTACCGAAGTGTTTTTGGAAGGAGCCCCCAACCGGTTGTAGTGGCCTTTAGCTGCCTTTGATTTATGAGCATGGGCTGCAATTGAATATTGTGTCTGGTGCCCAGTATCATTGCCAGTGTAATTATTCGTGCTGGTTGTTGTATGGCTATCCTTGGTTATGTGTATATTATTGTTCGGGTGATTTTGATTTGCTTCCGCATGTGCTTTAAGTCTCTGTGTTGGGCGTCGGGTCGGCGACGCGTCCTGGGACGTCGCAGTCAAATCGACCTTGGCGAGGGATGTGGCGCGCCGTAGGGTTCGGGGCGTGACAGTCACTCCTCTTTTTGTTGTGGCCTTGTCGAATCAAAGGATGTCTACAATTATTCGGGTCATCATGTGCTTCACGGCATTGCATGTTCTTCGCCAGGGCAAAGCAATTTCTCGAAGTTAGAACACTGAACGAAGCAACAATTTCGTTGCTCGTTAGATAAATCCACTAATTTGTTTTTTTTGGGTAAAAATAAATGTTGAGAATGGAAAAAATTCTCCTTCTTGTCTGTAATGATTTCTTGTATTGTTTCGATACTCGAATGGAATAAAATCACGATGTCATAATCTGCGGATGGTATGGCAGGTATTTTTGGTTTTTGCACTGTCTATAGACTCAAGATTTAAGAGCCTAAACAATGGAATTATGAGTAGAGAAACTTTTTTTTTCAAGATGTTGAACATGAAGATTTGTTGGTTCCAACGTGGCTTTCTGAAGCAAAGCTGTAATTATTTCAGACGAGATTCAATGTGCAGAAGAAGGTTAAAAGGACCATGAATGAATTTGCAATTTTTTTTTTTCAATGTCGAGATTCGACACTTGCTGGTATGGGCAGGTAATCAAGAAACTAACCATCGCAATTAGTAGCTGCTCCACTTGGCTGAAGATGAAGAGGCACATCAACATGTTGTTCATATCCTCATCTCCTCCACTCAACATAAAGTCATCTCCATATAATCCAATCGCACTAAAAAGCTTATTGTCTTTCTTCCCCCGTTGCGATCAAACATAACAGATCCTTTATTTGGTCCCAAAGACGAAAGAGAGAGCAAAGATAAAAAGACAAGGGAGAAGGTGACAGATCATTAATAAAGTAAATGGGGTTGACCTGCTTTTGTTGATTAAGGGGCTCAATGAACTCAAAAAGTTTCGGAAAGCTAGAAAAAACAGGGAAGCTTCCCTACTTTCAAACGTCTCTGCTTCCCTTTCTGTAATATTCTTTTCAAGATCTTGAAGCTAAAGATTTGTTGGGTCCAATGTGGCTTTTATCAAGTAGAGCTTGCCTGATCGTAAGCATTGAGACTTGGGATTGAATTGTGTTGCCCATCAAACCACATTGATTATTCACACGGTATGCAGATCGAATGGCCGAGCTTCAGCGGGTTATTTCCTGTATCACAGGCACGATGCTTCTAGTGACAAACCCCCATAAACTGTGATGAACATCTTTTTGTTGTCGGTAAATCAATATAAAGCCAATGAGAAGAGCACGCTTATCACATATGAAATAGATTTACCACTCAGAGCGCCATGCCTCAAAGCATCAAAGAGATGCTCAAGAGTCACAAGGGTAATATAGCCTCATTCTAACAATCATTTAGGCAATCAGCCGGTATATTAGTACAGTTTCAAGGGGTAAATCTTAAAAAGTTTGTTAGAGCAAATCGATAAGGATTGAGTAAATATCTTTCGAAAATGAGAAAATAGCCCAATCGGTCAAGGTAATAATTCGGCTACTTGTTAATAGATACATTATAAGTCCTATTTTTCTGTTCGATTTATAAAATGTATTTTGTACATAAAATATAGTTGCTACTTTCAACATTCTGAACGAGTGTCACGGAGGAGGCGAAAATGTGCTTCTATCAATGTTACGCCATTTTCTTAGCTCAAAAGTAAGGCCACGTAAGACACATCAAGTCTTGTTACTAATTCAATTCCCACGCAGTAAAGGATGATCCTCGTGGGCTTTCAAAAAGCAAGTCTTCAGGTTCTTCCTGTTTTCTTACTTTTGAACTCTCTTTTGCGCAAAGCTGAATTAAATAAAGGAGCTACACTACAACAATCTTCTTACTTAGTAACTTAATCAACTCACATCGTAAACAAATCTTATTTTAATAAACAAACCGAAGTTTTCGTCCATAACTATATTTTTTATTAAAAAAAATCAGTTCAATGTATCAATCGACCAGATTTCAACAGAAATGGAGATCAGAAATAGAAAAAATGAAATTGCGTTACTAAACAAATTTCTATTCCAAACATGTTCGCGAGAACAGAAAAATAGAAAAATAGAGTAGTTATCATTCGCACCTTAATACAGTCGAAAAATTTGGTGAAGGCTGATCTTGTACTAAAGACAAAAGAGGAAGAAAATAAGGTTTCGTAGTTTGAGTCGGCAAGTTACATAAGAACATACAAAAACAAAATTATGTTCTATTATTACCCACTAAAGCAAACAAGAGGAGTGTTTTAGAGTTTTTTCTGTGAGTTTTCTGTGTGAGAGATTATGAAATTAAACTATGTATTTTGCTAAGGACCAGGAAACTTCTTGTTGAAAACTTCCGGGTTAAGCCATCTACAGATTAATCCTCCACCACCGGATTATAAACCATCTCCTTGTTGAGCCTTCACCACAATTACCAAGCTACAACTTCCATTCTTGCATCAAACAGTGGAGAGATGATCAATTCCCTCGGCTCCATATTGATGTGCCCTGTATTTTTGCTCATATTGCATGTTTTACTACTAATCTCCAATCCACATGAAGGGCTATTGGGGTTGCTTTTGTCTTCAATAATTTTTAAAGTGTTTGTCCCTTTTGATTCGAGCTAAGAAACTTATCCCCGTATTTTGTCCCGACAATCAGTAGGGTAACAAAACTTTTAATAAAGAAAATATAAAGACTATATCTGATTTAGAAAGTCATTAGGATCGACTGTCGCTTCAAATTCTCGAGCATTATATTACATGGGATACATCTCTTATATTTTCTTATTTGTTCTTTTCACGAAATAATTCGACCATGTAAACAATTGAATTATGTCTGAGGTTCGTGACTTGACTTAGCAAGTATGGAGTGCATATAAAGTGATTAAGTGCGGACGACCGAACAAAGAATTTCGAGGCAAGCTAGTTTTTATTTTTTATTTTTAATCTTTTGCCTCAAAGCTATACATCCATTTTTCCTTTGATCGTGACCCGGGCGGTGAAGAAAGAAGATGGAAAGAAAGAGGGAGAAGGAAAAAAAGGAAGAAGAAATTAAGAAGATAGATTTGTGTATCAGAAGCAAAAGTGATTGGGCGGGGCAGAGGGTGAGATGGATTTGTCTGTTGATGGGATGTGGTGGAGACCCAACAATCACGCGGAGACAATGGAAGAACAGTGGCGATAAAAAGTGGAGGAAAGAAAGATCAAATGTGAAAGGAGATACTTTGAATTCTTTATGGGCGTAAATTTTCCAGATGCCACTGAGTTTATGTTAGTGATTAAAGAGGGATCTCAAATAATGGAACTAATCTCAGTTTGGGTCCACCTTTTTAATTTCTTGACTTTGCATCCATTTGTTGCGTTGACTGACTGGGGCTTCTCTATAAGACCCATGCGACTCCCCAAGTCTCCAATCGAACTAGGATCGTCCCATCTTTTTTCAATCTTTCTCATATTGCGCCTCTCCTCCACGCAAGCCAAGCAAACTCTTCACCAATTTCTATTTGCCCAAAGACAAACAGAGGTGTGATTAATGGCTCTCGGCTCCATGAATACCTGTCAGGTGTTGCTACTCATTCTTGTCCAATTTCTAGTGATGACTAGCTATGTTGAGCCGAGCAAGCAGCAGTGCGTCACTTCATCCTGTGGTGACATTCGCAATATAAGTTACCCGTTTCGATTGAAGAGTGACCCGAAAAAATGCAGTGACTCCTACATCGAGCTAGCTTGTGAAGATAATCGCACAATGTATAACTCTTATGATTACCGATTCTATGTGCAATCTATCAATTATTCCGCTAGACAATTTAGATTGGTCGACGACGGGCTACAAAAGGATAATTGCTCATCTCTCCCCCGTAATTTATTATTGGGGTATGGATACAATAGCACTGCTTATAACCAAAGCACATTGATTATTGTGAACTGCTCAAAGCCAGTTAGTTCCCTATCCTACATAGCTGCCGGTCCATGCATTAAGGGATCATACTCTTCCAACACGTCATCGGGTTGGAACTTGTATGCTTTGGTCAATCCCAAAGCATCTGATGTTAGGGATTTTTGCAACATTAGCTGGTGGATATGGACAAGTTATTTTGGGCTTGGAGAACACATTAACAGTAGCTCCTACAGCTACGAGCTAATCCATAGCATCATGGCCGATGGATTTGTTGTCGACTACGGTGTTCCATCTCCAGTGAAGACAACTTTTTTTTGCTTCTTTGATTTGTATGGCTACTTTCATCTCGATAACTACTTTTTTTCCCATCGCTTATTATATAGCTCCGTCGGAGGTCAAGTTTGCGGATCCAAGTACTACTTTGGCGGTAAGTACCCATCGGCATTGAACTTTCACTGTAAATTTACATGATTCTGTACACGCTTTCACTTGCTACGTTCTCTTCGAAACTGGAAAATGAAAGGAATATTTAATATCCAAGAAAATTATGAAAAAATATACATGATAGTGTATGTCAAGGTATACACGTGTCTAGATTATAATACCTTTCCACAAAAGGGCTAAATCTCCCACTGTAAACGAAAAAAGAAAACCAAAAAAAAAAGGATTCTTGCGCCACCAACCACATGACTAGCTATTTGTTGGCATAGAATTTACATTTTTTTATCTTCTTAATTAGTTCTTTAATTAGCCACTTAACTAATAATCCAAGAGACACTCGTTAACAATCTTTAAAAATTTGTAGTCATGTATCAATAGGAGGAACAAAATTATTAGCGAAAAAAAAGCAATGTTTCTCAAGATATTGCATTTTGGACTACTGTTCCAAGCTTCTTTTTCTTCAATTCCTTTTCACACCATTCATTCCTTCCACAGGTGTCCTCGATGATATTGCATTTTGGACTACTTGGGATTTTACAATACTATTAGGTATGCTGCAATTATTTATTCTTACAATAATTATGGAAAAAAAAAACCTTCTTCTAACCTATCAAAATTTTCTTTAGTGCTTTTCTGTGTAGCAAAGTTTATAATCGGGATGCCATTTGTCGCGATATTTCTGATCAACAAGTACAGAAGAAGGCACTTAGCAATGGACAAGAACATCGAAGAATTTTTACAAGCTCATAACAACTTTTTGCCCATAAGGTACTCTTACTCGAATATTAAGAAGATCACCAGAAATTTTAAGCACAAACTAGGTGAAGGGGGATATGGTTCTGTATATAAAGGAACGCTCAGAAGCAGCAACGAAGTGGCCATCAAGATTTTGAAGCAGTCTAAGGCCCATGGCCAAGATTTTATCAGTGAAGTGGCTACTATTGGAAGAATTCACCATGTTAATGTTGTGCAACTCATCGGTTTTTGCTTTGAAGGCTCGAAACAAGCTCTCGTGTATGATTTCATGTCAAATGGATCTTTGGATAAGCACATTTTCACTGAGGAAGGTGATAAGTTTCTTGATTACAAGAAAATATATGAGATCGCCCTTGGGGTGGCGAAGGGGATCGAATATTTGCATCGGGGTTGTGACATGCAAATACTACACTTTGATATCAAACCTCACAACATTCTTTTAGACAAGAATTTCACTCCCAAAGTTTCTGATTTCGGACTCGCGAAACTTTATCCCATTAATCATAGCATAGTCTCAGTGACTGCTGCAAGAGGAACCTTGGGATATATGGCACCTGAGTTGTTCTACAAAAACATAGGTGGTGTATCTTATAAAGCGGATGTCTATAGCTTCGGGATGTTGCTAATGGAAATGGCGGGTAGAAGGAAAAATGTAAATGCAAAAGCGGAACACTCAAGCCAAATTTATTTTCCACTGTGGGTGTACGACCAAGTCAATGAAGGAGAAAGTGTTGAAATGGAAGAAGTTGTAGAAGAGGAAAGGATTGTGATAAAAAAGATGATAATAGTTGCACTTTGGTGTATACAGTTAATCCCTGACAATCGGCCCCCAATGAACAAAGTCTTAGAAATGCTTGAAGGAGATATTGGTACTATTCAAATGCCTCCGAAACCGCTTATTTACCCACCAGATGAGCCAGTTGACGATGACAAAGTCGAGATGGAATTAGAAATATTCTCAACTTCATCAAGCACTCCCATAATTTCAGGTAGTTTTCCATTTGGAGATAGCAATGATGTTTAGAGCACCATGCACAATTTGATTGGAAAAGCTTTGTTCCCCACAATATAGTATTATGTAGGGAGGGAGTAGAGCTAGTTTAGCTTGCCAGTGATTACATTTTGTCTTCTTCTAGCTCCTAGGTTACTGTTGTATTGTTGTGCTCAATATATAGTTTCACTCCCTTGCATCCTCCTTCAAGAGGATAAAGATATTGGTAAGAGAGCAAGTACAAAAACGGTGGGGAAAGGGACAGACACTGAGGATTTTCCTCCCTCATTACGTAATGTAGGGTAATTCCAATAAAAAAAGCTAATTATAATACCCATAAGACGATTCAAATGATTCATCAATTATGAGCGCGAGCTCTCCCAAACTCTTCCTTCGCGCGATATTGAGATATTCAATTTTATATTCAATTAACCATATAAGAATTTTAAATGAGGAGTCAACACTAATTTATTAAGATAAGCTAGAAACCAAGTGAGGTATAAGAGATCTAGAGTTGAGGACTTGATTACATCAGTTATCTAACTAGTGCCATTTCGATATCTAAACTTGATTATTTTGTCAACTAAGGTGTTTAGATAGTCGTTTTACAAAGTTATGAATCCTAAGATTCTTGTCTGCTAAGACATGCAAGTGTTCTTGCAAGGTTTATTAAGACCCCAAACTAACCCTAACCATACTAAAAAGAAAGAACAACTAACGTATTAAAAGTGCGAGAATTAAACACCCAAGAATTAACAACATCTAAGTAAAGGTTCGAGAAATGAAAAATCGATATTCGTCAGGCAAAGAATATACATGGCCATGTTATAAGCCCCAGGACATGATTCACATGAGCTAAATTCAAATCAAGTCACATCATGAGCTAAAGAATTAAGACCAAAGCTATGTCACAGTAATTACTAAAACCCCTAAATTAAAAAGTTATGCTAACTAAGCTAATTCTTAACTAAATCTAATACTAAAGTCACACAACCAAATAAAGACCTATCTCTAAGCTATTTTCTAATTTTTTTATTTATTAATTTTCTATTTTTTTTAGTATTTTAATATTTTTTTTTTATTATTCCGAAAATAAGGACTTAGGGTCGGCCGCTGGACCCCGCCCGCCCGTGAGGACTAGGTCTGGTTCAAAGGGTCTGGGACACAAATCAAAGATTAGGCCCGAACTTTCTAAGGCCCAAACAAGCCAATTAAAAATTCAAATTAGGCCCGAACTTTCTAAGGCCCAATCAAACATAAAGCCCGAACAGTTCACTAAGCCTGAACGAGCCCAATTTGCCTTTGTCTTTTCGGCCATTTCACCGACACTCCACCATCGTCTTCTTCAGGCACGCTAGACCTTCGCCTCCGACCCCCCATCTACGGTCACCGCCATTAATCCCCACTTCTACCCCCTTACTAACAAAGACCGTCGCCGGTCATCGTCCACCCGGAACCAGCATCGTTCACCATTTTCGGCCACTGGCCATCACATATTCGCAATCACAGAACGGCAAAATCTCTGGGGGGCATGAGTCGGAGAAACAAACCGACATGGATATCTCGTAGGACTGACACTCCCGTTGTTTTCTCACCAGTAATCACCACAAGAACAATCCACAGAAAAAAAAAAAAAAACAAGAAAATAGGTTCAGAGGATTGACCCTACGTGCCTTTCTAAGTAACTTTTCAACGAAATTTCATCTTCAACAACAATAGTAACTTTAATCCCTGACATTTTCCAGGCAAACGGTGAGGTCGATATCAGTCTCTATTTTCGCTTACCAAGTGACCGAGACATGGCATCTAAATCTCACCTTGAAGATGTGGTTTCCGGTGAGTACGAACGCAAGTGACAGAGATTTCGCCGAGGACGAGACACTTCAAAATTTTCGGCCAGAGAGCAGAGCAAAACAGGGGAGGACCGACGCGACCGTGAAGTAGAGATTGGTGACGTGGGGCGTGGTCTCGAGACGACTACGAGGGGCTTTTCAGGTTCACGTCTCGGTGGTGTTAACGGATCCGCTCTTCTTTACTCTATGGCTTGCAACTCTAATGGTGGCCCACAATGGAGACCAGCCACCTCTCCCCCCCTCCTCCAAATGCTTTTCCTTGAGTGCGTATATCCCTCCCTCCACGAATGAATCCCCTGGCTCTCTCTGGCCACTTCTGCGAACTGTTATGGGGAATTGCTCAGCGGTTCTCTGGTTTTTCTCGCGCGTATGCTTCCATTCCACTTTCGCTCTTTTTCAGAGAGCGAGAGAGAAGACCAGCCTGAGAGAGATGGGCTGTTTTTCTTTTATACAATTTGGGCTTTTTGTACTTTTCACTTGAATGGGCTTTTCCCTTTCTGAGCTCGATTAATTTGCCTTTTTTTTTTCTTTTGTTGTTTTTGTTTTTTATTATTATTATTTTTATATTTTTATAAGAACAAGTGCTCGGATTACTGACAAAAATTCAGGTGTCGATACTGTAAACGATTTTTTTGGAATCAGGAATATCAACAACCCCAGGAAGTAATTAGGACTGCCTTATATTTAGGTCAGGTCCCAAAACGCTGCCCTTAAATTTGTGAAGGAAAAGATTCAAAGGCAGCTTCAGTAGGAATCCCGACCTGCGGAGCCCAGTTTTAACATCCCAATTTTACTCTATGGGGGTGCTTTTCTTTCCGTAGGAAGTGGTATGAGGACGTCGATAGCTTAATTCCAAGATTTCGACGGGGGTTAAAAGATGAAGAAAGGAGAGTGCACTGGAAAAGTCGGAAATCACGGAACTTTGCCAAGGAGAATCATGGGGTTCAAGGAGCTTTGGCTGTTTAATGAGGCCCTACTATCCAAGTTGTCATGGAGAGTCATGTAGAATCCAGAGGATCTGAGGGTGCAAATGCCGAGAGATATCTACTTCCCCAGTGGCAAATTTATGGAGGCTAAGAAGGGGTAGAGAGCTTCCTCGGGATGACTAAGCATTCTTAAAGGGTAGTCAAAGCTGGAGGTCCGTGGAAAGTAAGGATTGTCGAGTGTTTGATGGTGTGGCAAGTTTCATGGGTACCAGGGACCAAACGTTTCAAGGCTGCATCCTCTTGATATGGCACTAGTTAATCCCGAATCGAGAGTGGAGAAAATTGATTGATGTGGAGGGAAGAGACAGGGATCCGGGGCCTATTCAGAGCAATTTTCCTGATGAGGAGTGGGCTGTTGCTACCATTCTTTCGTATCAATTCTTGAAAGAAGATAAGCTAATATGGGCAGCTGATAAGAGTGGGCATATAAATATGAATAGTTGAAAACTGCTTATCACTTACAGAGAAACAGAAGCAGAATTTCAAAAACCCTCAAGCTCCCATCGAATAGACAAAATGGTGTGGAAAGGTATATGGAACCTGGACTGCCCTCAGCAAAATTAAGCACTTCCTCTGGAGGCTCTGCTTAAATGCTCTTCCGACTATGCATAATCTTTTTCAAGGAAGAATCAAAATAACAACCACTGCCCCTTCTGCAATGAGTGTGAAACTAGAGAACATGCTATTTTCCTTTATGGGTGGTGTGACTATGCCTGTTTTGGTGGTTTTTAATAAAGAACAATTCACTTCCGCCGATACATGGTTGCGACAATGGTTCCTCGGACAACAAGCTCAAATAAAGATCAGAAGCAGGTTTTGTTGATGAAAATTGCTTTTCTTAGCTGGCATGTTTGGAAGGGGAGAAGTTCTTCTGTTTTTCAAGGAGCATCACCTGACCCTAAGAAGATCCTTATTAAGGGGAGTATGCATAAAATGAGTTCATAAGACTAAAAAAGAAGCTTGAAGGGAAGATACATAAGTAGAGAAAAGAACAACGGTGTGCAGGAGACCTAGGAGAAACCCGTCGGTGATCCAAATGAAAAGAAAGATGTGTCCTGTGAATTGGGTGGAAACACCACCACACCTCCCCTCACCATCCTCATTATCTTTTTTGTTGAATGATGTTGCTGTTGTACTTGTTTTTCTCTTACGAAATGAAATACTCTCTCCGGCCGAAAAAAAAGGAAAAAATCAAGGTGAGAGGATTCTTGCTAATTGATTTATGGTTCTGCCTATCTGAATACTATAGATATGTTTCAATGGTCCTGTTTATGTCAATTATGTGTCCAGCATTGGTTCTAATTTTGCTCTCAAACCAATCTACTGGAAGACAGGGGACGAAACTAATTGGAGAATATGATATGGAATACAATTGATCAATCTATGTATACGTAAACAATTTTGTTATACATTTACTATCAAAATATGCATAATTCTATTTTGGAGACTTATTACCAAAATATGCATATGAAGCAGAGATGCAAAAATTAGAGATTTACCTGGATTAAAGATTTGCTGAAATAACTATAAATACAAAATATTGGGTAAAGCTTGCCTGGAAGGGTGCACATGGCTCAACCTTGCAAGAACTTTAACGACTTGCAAGAACTACATTTGGAAAACTGATAACGGTGAGTTTTATGTGGACCTCATCAAATATGACGATCTAGATTTTATTTTGGTACGCTAATGTTTGGGGTATTCAACAATTCGCCAATTTTAGAAAACAAATGTTAGTTTTGTAGTGGATTGAGTTTGGGTTTGGCCTCTCAATCTACAATCAATTCTTTGCCTTTGGTGCTCTGGGCTCATTCGGTGATGACGGTCTTATTTGGCTGGATTTTGCCCGGATTCAGCTGATTAATTCGGTCCCTCCGGAGAATATCGAAATTCCATCCTTAGCCTAAGATTCAAGTCCGTTCCATGCGCAAATGTAAATTATTGATGAACTTTTCTAAATAAGAAACTTATTATTTAGTCGCACCACACATTATTTCCTTTACAGATCATAAAACAGAATTTTGTAATTCTTCAAATTTGAAATCTCCTCGTGAATCTGTTTTTCCCCCTTTGCACGATTGAATTTTTTAAGTTCCTTCTTGCTACGCTTGGTGTTTGGAGGACGTATTCTCTTGGTTCATCCTATGTAAATTCTAACTAATCTAATAAATCACATTTTGATGTATATTACTTGTTTTCTATATGAGTTTAGATAGCTAAAGAGTGCAATAGATGTGATAGTGTCCCTAGAGTCGTTTGATTACACAGCAACCGACATTTATTCCAAGGTCATAGTTAATGAACTTTCCAAGGTGGTCGGTAGTGTGGATGAGATAAAGCGATAGTTATATGCATATTTTTTAAATAGATAATCCGAGTGCAGTACATACAACTTCGGATATGGAAATACAGAGAGTGAAAAGCACATGAATGCTGTGCATGACTCGAGGGAGTTATTTTAGGAAATTATCGATGCACTTCAACGTGTAGTTGAGAAATTCTATAAGTACCCCACTTGTTGCATATCATAAATTATCTAGATTGTTACTATCTACTTAGATAGAGGTAGAGCACTTCTCCCATGCTTCATGCGCTAGTTTTATTGGTTGTCTAAGTTTTACCATGGATAGTACTAGGCTTAATATATCACGTGTAGTCAGGATAATGTATACGGTTAATTCAAGTGTATATTGTGATGCTGTAAAGTAGATCATCCTGGTTTTGTTGCAGAACACAGATGTTGGAATATGTTTCGGAAAATGCAGTTTAGGATAGCTGGGTTTACGTACTTGAGTTACGCATGGATTGAAAATTAGTTGATCTTTGAGTAATTATGCATTTGTTTACTTTATGTGAGTTCGAAGATGTTATTAAGAGACACGGCGATTTCGTCTTTGACTAGGGCCAAAAAATATAGTGACAAAGAATGGAGCTGAAGTGGCAATGTGGTCTTATGATTTAGTCAATGGTCTTGGCATGGGACACTAGGTTTTATGGTGTTTAGTGGAAGCTCAAGATATCACTGGAGAATTGAGTTAATTGGTGATTGACATCTCTACATAAAAAATAACATGTCAGGAGAGGTTGAGACTGCGAAATAATTGGACATGTTGACAGAGTTAATTCCTCTAGACAAGTTCAAGCTCAGCGTGAACTTGATAGATGTCTATGATAATTGAGCATTCATTGGGATGTTGGGAGAGCCACCTTAGATGGTGAGTACTATGAGTACTACAACTTGGCTACAAAATTGAACTAACTAAAGATTTGTTAAATAATATCTTGAGTTTGAGTTTGTACACGCGTTACTTGACTTGATAGAAGTGTAGCTTGTATTTTGGATGACTAGGATTTTATCTTCGAACAAATTTAGGGCGTGAATAATAACTAATCTGTTTCAGAAAAGATTTTGTACCACAAATATATTTTTCTATTTCTATTCCTTGGACGAGTTTCTGAACCGATATACACGTTTAATAACGACACAAAATTTCTCTTCCTTGAATAGAAATTCGTTGATAACGACACAAAATTTCACCCTCTTACGCTTTTTCCATTCATTGACAGGCGGCGGCGGCGAGGGTCGGCGGGCAACCAGCGAGGGGCGGCAGTCGTGTGCCAGCCGGCCGGTGGGGGGTGGCAGCCGCATGCGACGAGCGGTGGGAGGCAGGTGGCGAGAGCGAGCGAGTGGAAGAGTTTTTATTTGTCTTTTGTTCTGAAAATAGAAAAGTATAAAATGTTTACTTCTCATTTATGTTCGAAACCTATTTTTGGACTAAAAATTTGTTCCAGAAATAGAAAAATTAAATTACTTTACTAAACGGATTTCTGTTCCAATACTCGTTCTCGACAATAGAAAAATAGACAAACATAAAAATAGAATGATTATCATTCGCACCTTAATGGAGTCGAAAAATTTGGTGAAGGTTGATCTTGGACTAAAGACACAAAAAGGAAGAACACAGATTGAGTCGGCAAGTTACATAAGAACATACAAAAACAAAATTATGCTCGATTATTGCACACTAAAGCAAACAAGAGGAGTGTTTTAGAGTTCTTTCTATGAGTTTTCTGAGTGAGAGATTATGAGATAAAACTGTGTGTTTTGCTTATGACCGGGAAACACTTAAGTGATTTAATGATTCTAAACTATGTATTCTCCATATTCATAGTGGATTTATTTGGCAACTGGCTATTCTCGGGGAGTTGGTATCAATACTCACACTCGGACTGAAAAATTTACATCTCTGATTTTTTTTTAATTGTTTGTCGTTGATTCTCTGGTAATAAATACTTTTTTACATCAGACAGCAGCGTGGCTAGGCATGACGGATGCACACGGCTTGGTGGTGATAGTGGCTTGCATATGATCATGACTCCTGTGGTGAAGAAAGAAGATGGAAAAAATGAAGAAATAAATAAGAAGAAAGAGATTGTGCCGTTAAGAAGGAAGTAATGGGGAGAGAGATGGATGTGTTTGTTGATGGTATGTGTACCCAACTATCCCGTGGACAGAGCGAAAGAAGAGTGGAGATATAAGAGGACAAAGAATGATCAAACGATAAAAAATATCTTTCTGAGTTTTCTCAATTAGGATTGGAGACGACTCCGCTGATAAAGAAACTTCAGTTTGGGTCCGCCTCTTTAATTTCTTGACCTTGCATGCGCTTGTTACGTCGACTGATTTGGGCTTTTCTACATAGGACAAGGCGACTCCAAGTCTCCAGTAAAACAAGGATCGTCCAATCTTTTTTCAATCTTTTTATGTTGTGCATCCTCCACACATATACTCAGCAATTCTTTGCCGATTTCTCTTTGCCCAAAGACAAAAAAAAAAAACCTGATTAATGTTCTCAGCTCCATGAATATCCGTCAAGTGTTGCCACTCATGCTTGTTCTATTGGAAGCGATGACTAGCAATGCCGTGCCGAGTAATCGGCGATGCATCTCTTCGTCCTGAGGAAAATTATCTCTTTTTTCCCCTTAATTTTTAGCTTTATTTCTTTTTAATTTTGGGTTTATCTTTTTATATCGCTCCCAAGTGTCCTCGAAATATAAAAAGAAATATCACATCAACATTTTCCATCGTCCAAATTTGGTGTAGCTAACAGAAGTCGACAATCACACTAATTCGATAATTTTTAGAATTTAATTGTAATTTTTGAAAATTTTAGACCTTAATTAATTGTACTTTAAGCAAATCAAGAACACCCACTAGTCATGCTTTTGACGGGAACTAAGCCATTCCTCGTGTTTATTTGTAAATTAAATTTGGAGGATCGCCAGAATAGAATATTAACAAGACATTCCCATCACATAGTAACAATGAGACTTTTCTCTGTACACGATGTTGACCGCATGTTGCCTAGGGGAAAAAGAGAGCTCATTTTTCTAATGAGAATTTCCTTGAAACGGGAAATGCATGTGTCATACGAGGAACAAATATCTATGTTCTCTGGTTGTGACGTTGTTTAGGCTTTTCGAAAAAAAATTACATACTTTAAAAATAAAATTTCCAGTATTCGTAATATCAGCCGTCTATTTTGATTTTTTTGTGTATTTCAATAATCAAATTGTAATTAGATTAATATTTTCCTCCAAAGCAAGCCTCCTTCTATCACCTTTCTGAATTGTGGGTTACAAGTTATGGATATCACCCGCATATGAGTGATATCCATATCCAAAACCCACCAATTAGAAAGATAGTGAGAGGAAACATGGCCCTTGTAATTACTTTTAAAAAATACCAAAAACTTACTTAATTGTATGATCGAATTAAAAAAAATTATATAATCTATAGGCTATATGGATCAAGACCATCTCGATCAATGACGATGTGGATCTCGTGATAAAACCCACATAATTAACCGTTGATATGGTATCAATTCACTTGCCGTATGGTCCAAGCAATTATTTCTCCCTTGGGCCGCAGACGTTCCATGACATCGGAAGCTCCACTTTCTTCACTTTGGATGGCTCTGGGTCATTGCTTGACTTGGGCTTCTCAGAAGATGACTCCAACGCAGATACTTCATTTTCGCACACTAAAGCCGATTCCTAGAGAGAATAAATTTGCCAGAACCGGCAAATTTAGACACCGCCGAGAAGTTTCCTTCGTAATTAACGTGCAAGCTATCTACAGATTAATCCACCACCGGGTTATGTTCGCTGGACTGCGTGGACAACAATCTCTTCATAATTTCCACCGATGGAACCCTTTGCTTGGTCCACGCAAGTTGCTTTTCTTGACTTGGCTTTGCGTGACAGGTTGACTTGGATGTTTTAATGATAGATGACCCGCAACCGATCTATTCTATTATATAAACTATCCCTTTATTGAGCCTCCACCACAATTACGCAGCTAAAAACTTCCATTCTTGCATCAAACAGTGGAGAGATGATCAATTCTCTCGGCTCCATATTGATGTACCGTGTTATTCTACTACTAATCTCCAATCAACATGAAAGGCTATCGGGGTTGCTTTTATCTTCAACAATTTTTAAAGTATTTGTCCCATTTGATTCTAGCTAAGAAACTTATCCCCGTATTGTGTCCCGATAATCAGTAGGGTGACAAAACTTTTAATAAAGAAAATGTAAAGGCTCTGTATAATTTATAAAGTTATTAGTATTAGATGTATGCCCTAAAGTTACCATGTAATAGTTGCATATTAGTGATTTAAGTTGTACTGTCAATTACATTATTTATTTAATGATAAGGACGTATTCATTCATTTGTCTAATTATTTAAATATAAGAATGATTTCATAAGATCAGTTGTGACTGTACCTATTCTTGAGATATTAAGAATATATGTGACAGATTCACAGATAGACTGAATCTTTAAATTGTTCCCGGTCAATGGATCATTGAGTGAATATTAATGATCCTGCTGAGACTAGTATATTCTTAGCTTCACCACAAAGTATTAGATACTTAAGGGAATGACGAGTCACGAGTCATTGGACATTAGGTTGTGCGGTGTTTAGTGGAAACTCAAGATATCAGTGGAGAATTGAGTTAATTGGTGATAGACATCTCTACATAAAAAATAACATGTCAAGAGAGGTTGGGACAGCGAAAAAGCCTCTTGCTGCAGATAATTGGACATGTAGACTCAGATAATTCCTTTAGACAAGTTCGAGCTTAGCTTGAACTTGATAGACGTCTATAATAGTTGAGCATTCGATGGGGTGTTAGGAGAGCCACCTTAGATGATGAGTACTACGACTTGGCTACAAAAATTGAACGAAGTAAAGAATTGTTAAATAATGTCTCGAGTTTGAGCTTGTATATGTTACTCAACTTGATAGAAGTGTAGCTTGTATTTTGGATGACTAGGATTTTATCTCCAAGCAAATTTAGGATGTAAATGATAACTAATCTGTTTCAGAAAAGATTTTCTGCCAGAAATAGATTTTTTTATTTCTATTCATTGGACAAGTTTTTGAACAGATATATGCGTTTGACAACGACACAAAATTTCACCCTATTACTCTCTTTTTCATTCATCAACAGGCGGCGCCAAGGTTCGGCGCGCAACCAGCAAGGGGTGGGCGTCGGCCGGCAATCGGCTGGTGGGGGGTGGCGGCAGGTGGCGATCGCGTACGATGGGCGATGGGAGGCAGGAGGCTAGAGCGAGCGAGTGGAAGTGTTTTTATTTGTCTTTTTGTTCTGGAAATAGAAAAGTATAAAATGTTTACTTCTCATTTCTATTCAAAACCTATTTTTGGACTAAAAGTTTGTTCCAGAAATAAAAAAATGAAATTGCTTTACCAAACGGATTTCTATTCCAATACTTGTTCCCGAGAACAAAAAAATAAACAAACATACAAACAGAATTATTATCATTCGCACCTTAATGGAGTCGAAAAATTTGGTGAAGGTTGATCTTGGACTAAAGACTCAAAAAGGAAGAACATAGTTTGAGTTGGCAAGTAACATAAAAACATACAAAAAGGAAATTCTGTTCAATTATTACACACTAAAGAAAACAAGAGGAGTGTTAGAATATTTTCTATGAGTTTTATGAGTGAGAGATTATGAGATAAAACTGTGTGTTTTGCTTATGACTGGGAAACACTTAAGTGATTTAACGATTCTAAACTATGTATTCTCCATATTCATAGTGGATTTATTTGGCAACTGGCTATTCTCGGGGAGTTGGTATCAATACTCACACTCGGACTGAAAAATTTACATCTCTGATTTTTTTTAATTGTTTGTCGTTGATTCTCTGGTAATAAATACTTTTTTACATCAGACAGCAGCGTGGCTAGGCATAACGGATGCACACGGCTTGGTGGTGATAGTGGCTTGCATATGATCATGACTCCTGTGGTGAAGAAAGAAGATGGAAAAAATGAAGAAATAAATAAGAAGAAAGAGATTGTGCCGTTAACAAGGAAGTAACGGGGAGAGAGATGGATGTGTTTGTTGATGGTATGTGTACCCAACCATCCCGTGGACAGAGCGAAAGAAGAGTGGAGATATAAGAGGACAAAGAATGATCAAACGATAAAAAATATCTTTATGAGTTTTCTCAATTAGGATTGGAGACGACTCCGCTGATAAAGAAACTTCAGTTTGGGTCCGCCTCTTTAATTTCTTGACCTTGCATGCGCTTGTTACGTCGACTGATTTGGGCTTTTCTATATAGGACAAGGCGACTCCAAGTCTCCAGTAAAACAAGGATCGTCCAATCTTTTTTCAATCTTTTTATGTTGTGCATCCTCCACACATATACTCAGTAATTCTTTGCCGATTTCTCTTTGCCCAAAGACAAAAAAAAAAAAACCTGATTAATGTTCTCAGCTCCATGAATATGCATCAGGTGTTGCCACTCATGCTTGTTCTATTGGAAGCGATGACTAGCAATGCCGTGCCGAGTAATTGGTGATGCCGAGTAATTTTGGGTTTATCTTTTTATATCGCCCCCAAGTGTCCTCGAAATATAAAAAGAAATATCACATCAACATTTTTCATCACCCAAATTTGGTGTAGCTAACAAAAGTCGTCAATCACACTAATTTGATAATTTTTAGAATTTAATTGTAATTTTTGAAAATTTTAGACCTTAATTAATTTTTTTTAAGCAAATCAAGAACACCCACTAATCATGCTTTTGACCGGAACTAAGCCATTCCTCATGTTTATTTGTAAATTAAATTTGGAGGATCGTCAGAATAGAATATTAACAAGACATTCCCATCACTTAACAACAATGAGACCTTTCTCTGTATACGATGTTGACCGCATGTTGCCTAGGGGAAAAAGAGAACTCATTTTTCTAATGAGAATTCCCTTGGAACGGGAAATGCATGTGTCATGCGAGGAACAAATATCTATCTTCTCTGGTTGTGACGTTGGTTAGGCTTTTTGAACAAA